>VXBI01001400.1:456-145640 GCA_013397375.1 Toxostoma redivivum | reverse complement strand
CCCCCGCCCCTCCGTTCCTCCGGCGGCCGCGCCTGCGCGCTGGGGACTATGGCGGCGGGCGCTCTCCGCGGTGTCCTCTGGCCCCGGGCGGCCGCCGGGCTCAGGGCGGCCCGGGCCGCCTTGGCGGCGCCTGTTGGGGCGCGGGCGGGTGAGTGGGGAGGCGGAGGCTGGGGCGAGGGGCCGGCGGCGGGGCCGGGATGTCTGGGGCGGTGGGCCAGTGGTTGCGAGGTCGCGGCGGGAGGACGGTGCGACCTCCCCGGCCTGGCTGTGGCCGCCGGCGGGGCCCGCGCCCACTCTGCCGCGTTGCTCTCCCGCAGCCTCGGAGATGTCCATGGACATGATGCCCGGGCCGTATCCGCGGACTCCGGAGGAGCGGGCAGCCGCTGCCAAGAAGTACAACATGCGGGTGGAGGACTATCAGCCCTACCCCGACGACGGCCTCGGGTGAGCTGGGTTGGTGCCGTTGTTCCGCAGCCGGGAGTGGGTCGGGCCCAGGTGCTCTAGACTCGTAGTTCTTGGTGAATGCCTGGCTTTGCTGTACTGTGAGCTTAGAGCTTTGAAGACACTTCAGTGTTTTGAAATAGGAACGAATGGAATGGATTAGAAGCCTGTGTGAATAAAACACGAGACACTTCATGAGAGAAACTTGACAGACTTCAAGTGGGATGCCAAGTCTATAATAAAGCTTTTAAGAGATGTTTTACTGTTGGGGAATACTTCAACATGTGCCAAGATAACTAAGGTACCATATTTTAGTTAAGCTTGCATTTTCTTTCATCTAGTAGAGCCCAATAAGGCCAGTTTGGGGAATGCCGTTTGTTATGGTGACTGGTATCAAGGTAATTATTGTTGTGCTAGCTGTTTTAATGCATTTCAAAAATGTGTATGCATAAAAGCTATAAAAGGAAAGTAGTATTTATTTCTTTAGGCCTGTTGTATACTGTCTCCCACAAATTACATCTAAAAGAGTACAGATTTTTTATGTTTGGTCTTTTATTTGTTTCTCATAGGTATGGTGACTATCCCATGCTCCCTAATAAGTCTCAATATGAGAGAGACCCCTGGTACCAGTGGGACCAGCCAGACATGAGGCATAACTGGGGAGAGCCGGTAGGAACACCAGTCCCACTTGTCAATTTGCTTACCAATGGTCCTGTTACTAAATTCTAATATGCACATCTTGTTAGTGCTTTCTGTTGAATCCTTTGTGTTATTTCATCACCAGTGCAGGTGTGTGTTGCCTGTGCAAGCAGGGACAGTCAGTTGAAGGCAAAGTTAGGCTATGGCCATCTGGGTTAATACTGTGAAATTGCTGAGAACAGTTTACTTACTACATATGAGAAGGGAGACTTCACAAACTTAACTTCCCCTGCAGGAGTAATTTTATTTGCCTGGTCGGACTCAGTACGAGAGTCTGGTTCAAAATTGTTTAGCAGAGAAGCCACCATTTGAATGAAGTCCTTTTAGTGCAATGGAAGTAGCTACTTGCATTGTTAATCCAGGGCTTTTTTGAGGTAGACTTCAAATAAGGATATGTTCTTTCTAAAGGAAGTTTGCAGCATGTCCTTAAAATAAATGTGAATGGGTCATCTATGTTAACTTTGAAATTCTAAGCTCCTCAAATTCCTTTCAGGAGTAGCTCTTTTCTTAGTGCATGGACCTTTTGTGAATGACTGCAATCTGACTGCAATTACTGAGCTTGGTAATTGACTTGCGATCTCTTTACTAAAAGCAAGAGTTCGTCTAATTATGTGTGCTTAATATATCAGTAAAACCATGTCAGAGCATTTCAACAAAGTGCATGTTGTAATGACTATAAAAGCACATGAAAAAAACCCATGTTGTTTCTGTGTTGTTGTAGTGCTTGCTGCAGGAAGGCTTGTGTACAAGCCTTTGCACATGGTGTTGGCAATTGGGAGTGAAGAGGACTGTACTGTTGTATTCCAGGTTTCAGCAGATGCCTCTGTTTAGGCAGCTTTGATTTCTGCTCATTCTGACTCTGAGTTTGACAGGAAATGGCTCAGGGGGAACTAGAGCTGGGAACTGCTGGAAGCAGTACTTGAGCTCCAAATTAATGAGTTTTCTGCATTTGTTAATGTGAAGGGAGACTACAGGCAGACCATGCTTGAGACTTTCCTATTTATACCTCAGGGCATTAGCTTGCTGCCAACCTTGCTCTTTTCCTGGAGTAACAGCAGCAGGTCCTCTCCCAGTTTTGAGGGACCAGCTTCTGAGTGTCAGGTAGTTGCTTCTTTGTTTGAAGTAGCACTACTTCTGTTTGGGTATGTGACTGAGCTTCCATTAATGAGGGCTCTAATTTATACCATGGCTTTCCAATGGTCCTGGGGAGCAAAGCTGAGGTGGAATGATTATACATAGAAATAAAAACTGCTGCTGTTCTACAATTAAGCATGTTGAGTGGTATAAGCATAGGATGAAATGTAGAGTCTTGAGTTTTACTGTAAGCAACAATTTGTTGTGACTGTAGGTAAACCATGTACCTCCTCTGTGGCTTTTTCTCTGCATTTGAGGTGGAGATGAAACAGCTTCTGGCAGTTTTGTGAATGCTGTAATGTGCTGCTTCCCTTGAGAAAAGCAGGTTGACCACTCTTGGTAAATGTGCAATTGTCTTCCTTTGTCCTTTAGATGCACTGGGACTTTGACATGTACACTCGGAACCGGGCTGATACATCCCCCACTGTCGTTCCCTGGCACACCATGAGCAAACATTTCTTAATCTTTCTGGGCACAATGCTGGTCATGTTTGGTCTTGGAGCGATCTACCCATCCTACATGCCTGTGGTGAGTGAAACCTAAGGGTAAAGGGAAGAAAAGCAGCTGTATTTCTTGTCATTGCCCATAAGAATGGTTTTGCTGAAGATGAGTGATGGGTGTGAATGCAAAACTGCTACTGGCAGTGGATGGGCCAAAGGATGTCCTGTGGCCTCATCTAGCCTGAATTGTTCTCTTGACTGGCATGGCTCAGCTCACAGATGCTGCTTCATAGTGAGCAGTCCCTGTTCATAGGGAACTAACTTGAACTATGCTTCTTACAGTGTCTCATCTTTAGTTTAGGTACTCTCCTTCCCTGTGTGTGCATCTACTCAAGTGAGATGCTTTAACTCTTCTCTTGCCCTGTGTTAATTATATCTCATGAGCTGTATCATTTGGGAAATGTGCTCTTGAAAAATGTGTCTGAATACACAAGCAGCTTTTGCAATAGATTATCCACCTGCTGTGAGATAAACGGTTGATTAAGATTAATAGCAGGACCATCTTGATGTTTCTGTTCAAAAAGAAATTTATGCAAGGAACTCCCTATTTCTGAATTTACTTTCCTCATACTCTGATGTTCTAGCTGAAGCACTTAAGAAATAGAAATTTAGGTCATAAATTACCAGCCTTCATTTGGGTGGGGGTGGGATGGGATGAGACATTTTCCTCTTACCCCTTAAATTGCCTGGGTAATGTGTTGAATTTCACTCTTTGTCTCTCCTTGTAGGGGCCGAAGCAATATCCCTTCAATGACCTGTATCTGGAGAAAGGAGGAGACCCCAATAAAAAGCCACCTCCAGTGATACACTATGAAATTTGAAAGTTGTTCAAGTGCTACATTTCCATCAGTTTTGCTGGGGAAGGAATCTTCTCTAGTGTTCACTGGCATATGTTAACACTTGTTCTTCAATGTTCAGCTGCTAACTGCAGTGAAATATATCAATGACCTCTACTGTGCTAGTTGTCTTCTATTAGTTTGAGAAGGCTTAATTATAGCTAATGAAATGGAGTGATCCTTTGCCATTTTTGTAAATGGGATAGTATCTGTGGGGCAAAGTTATGAGTGCAGACCTAGGACTGCTGGTCATTTATGCAACTTGTGCACAAACATTCCTCACCTGTGCCTGTTTATGTAGTAAATACTGCCTGTAACCAAGGCATTTGGCATTTGCTGCTGGGAGTTGAACTGGAGTGTCACTGTATACTATAAAATGACAGGCAGAAACAGATTGGCACGTGCCAGTCCTTGGGAGTCTTGTACTGTGTCTGCCCTTACTGGGAGTTGACTTTAATCTCTTCCAGATCTAGATGCCCTCTCAAGTGAAGTCTGAACAACCAGTAGGAAGAAGTGGTGAGGCACTGCAGTGTGTAGCTTGAAGCTGACAGCAGAGCTGTGTGGACAGCAGTAGTATGAAAAGGCTAATGAGCAAGTTCAGCTCTGGCTGGATCTGCTTTGATCCAAGTGCACAAGTGCCCATAATTGTTCCTTTATGGCCTGAGTTCATCCACCTGGCCTGGAGTTATATCTGACCCATGAAATCTGCCTGTTTTGCTGCAAAGCACTGGTCTTGGACCTCCTATAGCTTTAGCAACAGTTTGTTTGGGAAATTATACATATTTGCATATTAAGCTCATAAACTTGTCCAGTTCCACTCTAACATAGGAGTTTTTTTTCCTCTTGTTGCTGGAGGAAACAGTACCTTGAGTACTGATTTACAGTGAATCTTCCCTTAACTCTCCCATGCTATGCCTTAACCCCACAGTTTAGTTGCAGGAGTGGGTGATCACAGAAGGCTGAAGGCTTGGGCTGCTCTAGGTGCTTTCTATAAACTGGATGCTCTCAGCACCCTGTCACAGCTTGTAGTTTAGTGCTCTAAGAGAAGCAGGTATATAAAGAGTGATTAATGATCTTTCCAGCTATACAGATTTTAAACCCCAAATTCTAAAGAGACTGTTTGCTTGTTTTTTTGTGTAGGGGTTTTTTATAAGGATATATGTTAAAGGGAACTATGGGATTGAATGCTAGGACATAGTTTTATTTACACCTAAATATTTGTAACTCCTTTGGAAGTAATGAACAATCAACGTTCCTCATAGCTTTTGTAGGCTGTCACCTTCTCTTCTCATGAAAGAAATGCTTGCTTTTAAATTATAGTCAATGATGTTTTATCCCAAAGGGATTTTTAAATGTTGTTTTTGAGCTATGGGGACCTTAAAACTGAGTTCTGTTTTGCAGGGTAAAACACTCCTTAGGGATACATTATTCGAGAATTACCATTCCACAGCACTTGCATGACAGCATTATATGCAATGTTATGAGAGTTGTAAGAGTTTCCAAGTAAAATGAAGGTGGTAGAGCAGTAATAGAAGCCCTGCCTTGGTGTGTGTGATAGTGTAGCACTTGCACTGAGGCAGGGCTAGGCTCATCCAGCTCATTGAGCAGTGTTCAGTGCTGTTTGCTGCTGCCTGCTTTGGGGACTTCCAACCCCAGTTTGTTCTGAACCGTAGCTTAATTACGGTGTTCATCATGGGGAAGGCATAATGGCTTGGGCAGATATGGCTTAGAAATCCTAAAAAATGGGGTTTGTAATGTAGGCAAGTTTTTTCTTAAAGCAGGAGAGATGTAAGGGAAGAAGGCCTGGNCCCGCCGCGCCCCTCGGACACCGAGCCAGGGCAGGGGCCCGGGGCTGGCCCGGCCCCTGTCCCCCTAGCCCAGGGCTGCTGTGCTGCCCTGCCCGTCTCGCTGTCGAGGCTCCGCTCTCAGGTCCCGTGGCCCCGTCCTTGCGCCTGGAGCTTCGGCTCCACTCTCCCGTCTCTCCTCGGCCGGCCGGCTGGCGGCGGGCGGGGAGCGGCCGGGGGATCTCCGCTGTGTGACCTGGGCCGCAGAGAGGCCTCTGGCNGGTAAAACACTCCTTAGGGATACATTATTCGAGAATTACCATTCCACAGCACTTGCATGACAGCATTATATGCAATGTTATGAGAGTTGTAAGAGTTTCCAAGTAAAATGAAGGTGGTAGAGCAGTAATAGAAGCCCTGCCTTGGTGTGTGTGATAGTGTAGCACTTGCACTGAGGCAGGGCTAGGCTCATCCAGCTCATTGAGCAGTGTTCAGTGCTGTTTGCTGCTGCCTGCTTTGGGGACTTCCAACCCCAGTTTGTTCTGAACCGTAGCTTAATTACGGTGTTCATCATGGGGAAGGCATAATGGCTTGGGCAGATATGGCTTAGAAATCCTAAAAAATGGGGTTTGTAATGTAGGCAAGTTTTTTCTTAAAGCAGGAGAGATGTAAGGGAAGAAGGCCTGGGTCCCTCTGCATATTTTTTTCCTTGAAATTAAAATACTTTTAGAAAAATACGTTCCCTTTCCCTTCTGCACGACCTCAGGATGCATTAAATTTGTAGCTAAGGCAAAGTTCTGACAGGGGTCATGGCAGCCGGAGCAGAACCCGGCTCCAGCAGTGGTGTCCTTGGCCTCCGGTGCGAACCGTCCGGGACCGCTGGATGGAGCCGATTCAGGTGCCTTAAAGATGGTGAGGCTGTCCGGGTTCCGGGGCCGGGCCCGCNAGAGCCCGTGTCTGACACCCGTGTCCGAGGTCAAGGCTTTCCTCCTAGACCCTTGATCTTTCTCACCATCCCACGGGGTAATGCTGTTGTGCAGACAGGCATCCTTGAGACGTGTGGGCCGTCTGAACAGCGCTGAGGAATGGGCAACAGCTTCTGAAACTGCGCAGAGCACAAGAAGTTTCTTTATATACCATTGGAGCTGTCATGGAGGAGTGTGCTGAGCCCTGCCCTGCAACAACCCCACCTTGCACACACCAGTGATTAGCTGAGATTAGCTGAGTGTCTCTCTGCCTTCTGTAATCGGGGTTTATAATAAGCACATACAAGACCAGCCTGGCTGTGGGGTGTTGGAGAACTGCGGAAGGAGGGTGTCAGAACAGTGCAAATGGAAGGGGCAGTACAGAGATCAACACTGGGATGTGGAAACTGTAGGGACAGTTCGTGTCTTAACCATTGTGTCATGGCTGAGGGTTGTTTTTCAGGTCTTAGGGTGTCTGCTTGTCACCCGAGTGACCTTGGCTAAATCTTTTTTGTTCTGCCCAAGTTTCACTTTTAGCTAAGTGTGGGGAGGTCAGCCTATCAGATCCTTTGTGTGCAGTGCTGGAAGTCCAGTATCAGTAGGAGCTGTTCAGAGCGGAATGTTTGGGTGTCCAGTGGCAGGAGGAGGACTGGGAAAGTCAATGGGAGGGGATTTCTGATTGACAGTATTTAGGTGTTGCAAAAGAGAAGGCCTCACTAGAGTGCTATCAGGGATAATTATTATGACAGCTTTGAGGGTCAATTAGCTCATGCGATAACCATGGTCTTATTATAGTATACTGCAAAGCCATAAGTGTTAAGGTTAGCAAAGGTGAGGAATTTTTGCCTCTGACGGCATTGTTTGCATGGTCTAATGTAATTTGGGAATTTTCAGTGTTTAGCTGCATGCTCTCCTCAGTGGAGAGGTGTGCTCTGACTTGTCAGGTTTTGCTTTGTTACCCTTTAAGGTCAGTGCAGGAAGCCATGCCTGAGGAAGGCTGTGGGGAATTGGTGCTTCTGTCCACTCCCTTTGGGGCTGAGTTTCATTAATATATTAGATCTGTAATCGGATGGATGTCTGTAGAAGAAAGGTGAGGAATCGTCATGATTAATTAATTGGAAGTCCTGAGAAAAGCATGAGCTTTCTTGGAAGTCTTGGATGCTGTTTTGAGACATGACAGCAGGTGGCAACCTCCCCCTAAAAGTTCTATTGTGGAAAAGTTCAATACTTGCAAATTTTTCTAAGGCAGCCAGAAGAGTTTGCTAAAGAAGGGCTTTTTCCTTTAAGGATTGTGAGCCCTCTCCTGGATACAGATATGCATCGTGTATAGAAGGATCACTTCTCTAAAAGTAAGACTGAAATCAGGCTTCTTTTTTTCCCCCTTTTAAACTCAGAGCTAACTGACTCAGGGAGGAGGTGCTGCTGTATCTCTGCAGATCCTCAGCTGCAGTGGAGCTGAACTCCTCAGACGTTCTTAAGAGATAGTGTGATACTGTGATCTTTTAGCTTCTTATGCATCCTCTGTGGGCCTTCTCAAGTCTGTTGGAACCACTGCTGGTTTGCCTTTAGGGCCAGGGACACAGTGAACCCATTCCATACTTCTGCAGTTGTTCTGTTGACATTGAGCCACTCTAAATGGAGTGTTGTTTGCTTTCCTCCATCTGGGTGGGTTACCATGACCAAGACACTTTACCTTCACATTCTGTCCTGACTTAAGTTTGTGAAAAGAGAACAGTAATGATGCAGTAATTTACTTTCTTATGTAAAATGCTCTGTTGACAAGAAAAGCCAAAAATTGATCAATACTGTTCTGCACAAGTTTTGCAGCTTATCTTTATTTGCGCATTAAATGTAAATTATTTCAGCCATGCAGTCAGTCCAGCACAGAGGTAAGGAGGAGGAGCTTGTACCATTTACCCAACTAAGTTTGTGATAGTTGCACTCTTCACTGATTCTTTACCAGTTAATTTCCTGTTCACAGGGAAATTGCCCTCACAAAAGCCAAGGAACAGTGAGCCCTGAGTGTACAGCCAGGTGCTACAACTGATAGATTATAACTGGAGGAGAAAGAGGCAAGAAAGGACTTGTAAGGAGCATACCAGCTGTCCTGCCCCCCATGGTGGTAGAGTCTGCTAGAGCATTGTGCAATAGACTGTTGCTAGAGGATTCACCTAACTTTTGGGGGTGTTTTCACTCCCCTTTGCCAATGAAGGGAGAAGACCTGGACAGGGCAGTAGTATGGGAGGCATGAGTAGGTGCTAGAACATCTTGAGAGATGCACTGAAGAGAGTGTGGTGGACCCCTAATGAATACCCCACAAAGTGTGCACTGGAATATTGGAAAGTAAGCTTTAGAGATTTGTTATGGTAATGAGGAGACGACCTTTCCACCTCTATTCATAGAGGGGATGAAGAAATAGTTGCATTTTTTAAAATTGTACAGGAGTTCTGTTCAGATTATTTTGGGCCTTAACTAAGTTGGGATAAGCTTAATGTGACAATAGCAGTTGGCAGTTTGAGCTTTGGGAGATACTGCTTCAGACTAATGTTAAAAAGCATTGAATAGATTCTGGTCAATCAGCATATCCTAATAGTGCATGGGGGAGAGAGAGAGAGGGCATGTCCTTAACTTCTGGCTCCTGAGGCAGCAGAAACACTAAAAAATGGTGTAGAATTATTAGCTGGGAGGTCCAAGCCCAAGAAGTAATGCTGACCAAACTTCCCCGTTGTATGGACCCCAAGAGGCCACAGTTTCATACAAGCCCTGCGTCTGAACAGAGGGCCATGTGATGCAGGTTGTGGTTTACACAAACACTGTCAAGTAACCAGGAGAAGTTAATCACAGCAAACTGACAAGGTGCAGAGGGTTTTGCTGTGCTGTGCTGCCTGTTGACAGTTTTACTTTATTCAGCATGGTATCATCTGAGCATACAGCTCAGAGTTAGCGAGAGTTAAAAGACTGCAGGGCAGCCAAGCTGGAAAAGTTAGGCAGCACTCATGAGAGTGACCCCACTAGCCTGTGAATGTCCACACATCATTTTGATGCTTAGAAGGCCTGTTTGTGGTCAGGAATGAGCACTGGATGCTTTCTCCTTAGTAAGAATGGGATCCTACTCAGAACATTAACTATTTGTATTGTATTCAGTTGTCTTTATATTCAGTTTTGCAGCCTCCAAGCTGCAGACATCAACAGCTGCTGCAGTTGATGTTTGAGTTTCAATTAACCTGCTACATTGTTGCCCTACTAATCTCTCCCCTGAGACATGGGGAAATTTTGTTCCCGTTTTACAGGTGTCACTGGATCTATCCTGAGTAAATAAGTTGCTGTCAGTGCTGAGATTGAAACCCGGTAGTAACTCGTGGATTACTTCTTCTCACCTTCTACCATTTGCTGGCTCAAAGAGAAAGTCAGATGATTTTTTTCTTTTCATTTTTCAGAGGAGCAAGAACAAAGTACATTAACTGAATTGCACTTTGTTTTCTGTTGCCACGTCACTTTTCTGCTTGGAATTTAGCCTGCCCTGAGATTCCTTCTACTCTCTTTTTGCTTATGTATATACTAACATTAGCTTGTTTGGAAAGAGTAATTAGTGCTAGATCAAAATACATTTGTTTAAATTAATTTCTGCGGCTGATTTAAACCAGCCTACAGTGAAGACTTGAGTATGTTAATTTAGATTCCCTTCTTTTTTCTGAAACTCTCCTGTAATTGGGACATATGAAAAAGAGAGCTATATATGAAAGAAAATCTGGGGCCAGACAGTGGGATTGGAGGGGTATTAAAGAATTCTTAAATATCCTGATTCATTGTAGTAAAACTGTATTTGCTGCCTCAGGAGGTGGAAATTAACTTCACTCTTTTGAGAGCAATGTGTTCTCATCATGTTTCTGATGTGAATATTTTCAGGTCAACTGTATCTCTCTTTTCTAAACTCTTTGTGAAATTTCTTTCAGAGTCTGGAAAATGAAGCTAAAAGAAATTGAGCGAACAGCTGTGCAGGCGTGGAGTCCGGCAAACAACCACCCTATTTATCTAGCAACAGGTAAGGTTCTTTACAATTTGTGAATATTAAGAGCATGAATCACAGAAAAAAAAAATTTAAGTTCTATGGGTTTTAGCTTTCAGCAGTTTCCACCTTGATACTCCATGGAAAACTTACAAGCAATATACCAAAACCATTATAGCTTTTATTTTTTTTAAGTAACTGGTAGAGAATTACTTCTATGCCCAAGTTTGACATTTTAAACGTGGTTTTTCAAAGGTTGAATACACGATTTTTTGATTTCTAATTAGGACTGTATGGACTCTAACACTGCTTGCTATTCTGGATTGCACACTTCCTGTGCCTGTGGGGGAAAAAATAGTTAATTCAAGTAATGTTCATTTAAGGTCACTTCTGCTTGTCTGTCTTCAGTCATAATCATGTAGCTTGACAATCAAATACTATAAACCTCTTCTCCCTAAGGTTGCCTGTTTTGGTTAACATTCCATTTCCAGTACTTTCGCAAAACCTTAAATTTTATTTTGTTGCTTTTATTAATTAATCACTATTCTTGTAGTAATTTTATTTCCTGAAGCAAAAAGTGAGCCCATTCACTGGGTAGGCAAGTTTGTCTGTGTGGAGCTGACAGCTCCTGTGGTTTTGTTGGGTTTGCACTGTCAGGCTCTGGCAGCAGGTGGCTTCTGTAAGAAGCTGCTGGAAGCTCGCTCTGTGTGTACTGGAGCCAATGCCAGCCAGCTTCCTGATGGACCCACCGCTGTCCGAGGCTGAACCTGGCAGTGGCAGTGAGAGCAACTCTGGGATAACATAATTAATAAGAGGGAGAAAAAAATGCCTTGTGTAACTGAAGCACAAGAGAGGAGTGAGAATGTGTGAGAGAAACAATGCTGCAGTCACCAAGGTCCATGCAGAAGGATGGGCTGGAGGTGCTTCAGATGCCAGAGCAGAGATTCCTCTGCAGCCCCTGGTGAAGAGCTTAGTGAGGCAGGCTGTCACCCCCACACCCCATGGAGGTCCATGGTGCAACTGATACCCAACTGCAATCCACTGGAGCAGGTGCATGCCAGAGAGTGCTGTGGCTCTATGGAAAGCTGGAACAGGCTCTTGATAGGGCCTGTGGCCCCATGGGGAGAGTGCCCCATGCTGGAACAGGTTTTCTGGAACAGAACTTGTGACCCTATGGGGGACTGAAGTTGGAGCAATCTGTTCTGAAAGACTACCCCATGGAGGGGACCCATACTTGGATCAGTTTGTGAAGAACTGCATACTCTGGGAAGGATTTGCATTGGGGAAGTTTGCAGAGAACAAGGCCAGAGTTTTGATTGAACCAAGGGTCTTGGCTTCAGTTTGCTTTAGATCAGAAGCTGTGTAGTTTCATAATTTTTACTGTTTTTTAATAGTCCTGTGGGCACTTTCCATGCTGTAAGCATCCCTGTGGTAACGGGTCAGTTTGCCTGGCAGTGTCCCACTAGGCAATGTTAAATCAACTTGCAGCTTTTCTTCCATAAGAATAAGGAGAAAGAAGGAAGCTACCAATCTGTGACTGCTTGCTGTCTGTGGGTTGTTGAGGCATGTTTAGTTGGTTACAGTTGGAGAACTTATGCTGTAGATTAGGTTTACAAGGTCTGATTTAGACATGTCATGATTGAGGAGTAGTATGCAGAAGTACTTGGGATCATAATTGTAGCTGGATTTCATGATATCACTGAATTTGTAATTTAGAGAAGAACTTAATATCAAAAGCCATAGTTGCTTGGAGGAGGGTGCATGAGTTGCACCTATCCCAAGAAGGAAAGTTATCTGTGTAACAGTAACCTTGGTGACCAGAATTTCTTGAAGAACTTTTAATTTCTTTCAAGTCTTTGTCATAATTGTTGATTCCTTTCTCTGAGGTGTTCAGACATGTCCTCTTTTGAATTGTTACAACACCAAGGTTGTGTTGACTATGAATAGGTTTTCAGTGCCTTACTCTTTTTGTATCTTGTGCTTTTGATAAAAATTCCCACTTCTGTTTCCCTTGTACTTCTGCTAGGAACATCTGCCCAACAGCTGGATGCTTCCTTCAGTACAAATGCCAACTTGGAAATATTTGAGGTTGACTTCAGGGATCCCTCCCTGGACATGAAGCAGAAAGGAGCACTTCCTGCCTCAAACAGGTACTAGAGGCTAATACTGATGTATCAATCACTGAAACTGAAAAGGGTTTTCTGGTGCAAGAAAGGAGGAGATAATGTTTACAGCATATAAAGTGATCTTTTGGATCAATTGACCTCTCTTCAGAAATGGAACCTTTTTTTTTTTTTTGTTAGAGATCACATTGGGTACAAAAGTAGAGCAGTCGGACTGTTAGAGGAATCTGAAATGATTTGTACAGTAGTCAGTCAGTAGAGACATTATGTATAATGTGAATTTTCTGGGGCTAACAATTTGCACTGAAGAGACTACAGAGAGAGTGAAACTTACTTCCCAGCTTTTTAAAACAAGATTATTTCTTAGGCTCATCAGTGTGGGTGACGTCTGCACCCAGTGTAAAACACAGCCTGGATTTCTAACTAGCAGATTTTAAAGGGTGTAAACATATTTTTCAGATAACAGCTCTGGAAATGAAGGCATGTAGATCTCAACTAATTTTCAATGAAGTGTAGGCTAGAGGATTTCACCCACCAAATCCCATGTGAGGTCCTTAAAGTTTTAAACAAACAACAAAACAGCCAAAAAATAGAGACAAGCTCTTCCTTTTTAAGTTCCCTTGAAAAGTAATTGCAAGGAAGCTTATTTCTTTTTTTGCATGCAAGAGCCACAGTCCTCTTAAAAGGGAGATAGATGGTTGTTTAAAGTGCAGACTGATGGACATGTTTGATAGATTGAAACATGGATGTGAGTTTTGGTAATGAAGAGGTTGTCTTGATGTCCACCAAACATCATGGCAAATGCTAGCTTTATTTTCTTCTTTTTTTAGGTTTCATAAGCTGATCTGGGGGAATTTTGGCAATGGGTCTGCAGAGTCCTCTGGAGTGCTCATTGGTGGAGGGGATAATGGAGTGCTGACAATGTACAGTGTGCCGCACATCTTGACTTCCAAGAGCGACCCTGTCATCGGGCAGACAGAGAAGCATTCAGGTCCTGTTCGAGCCCTTGACTTCAACCCTTTTCAGGTGTGTGAAATTAAGATACCAAAGGAAAGTTAACCTCCACGTTAGAAAATACATTCCTTTATGTATAGATTTATTAAGTGAAGGGAGAAATTTTAATTTAAGAGGCACAGTAGCTGTGACACAAGGCTGGTTTGAGACTCAGATTTGTGTTCTGTTAGAGGTGATCTTGTTAAAATCACTTTCCTCTCTATAAAAACATGTCTTATTATAAAGCCATGTAATATTGTTACATGTCAAACCACTGCCCTTTTGAAATTAGAACTTCTGTTTTTTTTATTTGTTCAGTTGACATTTAATTCAGTGTACCTCTGATCACATTTGAAAGGACTGCAACATAAATGAGGAATGAACAGAATATGGTTATTGTGGTAGCACAAAGGCAAATAGAAAATTGTCTGCAGTTGGTTGTGACAAATTTGCATCTTCTTAGAAGAAATGTCCTTGGCACCAGGATGCAGGACAAAGGCTCAGCTGGCCAGAGATGGTGGCTTCCAGGCCTGTGGCAAAATTTCATCATGATGAACAGCAGCCACCTGCGCAAAACAGACAAATTTTAAATGTGTCTGTACTACGCCACATTGGATGACATGCAGGCCAGAGATGTACTTGGTTTATAATCCAGTCAGTATCTTTATGCATGCTAGTGGCTGTGAAATACAGCTCTCACCTCACTTGGGAAGATTTTTGGGATTTTTGCTTCCATTTATTTTTAAGAAATCTTAAAAGTGTTTCCTTTTTTTTTTTTCCTACAGAGTAATCTCTTGGCTTCTGGAGCCAATGATTCTGAAATTTTCATCTGGGACTTGAATAATTTCAGTGTGCCTATGACTCCAGGGACTAAATCACAGGTAAACGAGTTTTCCTGTGGGCAATACTCCTGCAGTTTTTTATCTCAGTAGACGACACAAAAAGATGTGTATGGAGACATCGTAGCCTGATCAGTCTGTGAAAGGGGAATGACTTTGAAGTCTGTCAGGAGAGAGATGAATCAGAAGAGACTGATTGGTTTCATTCTTGGAGGTGGAAGAAGTGTTGTAAAGGGAAGGGAGATAGACTGGCAGGCTCTGGAAGGATGCACTTTGCATGGATGGGTAAGCTCTTTGTGGATTTGAATCAAGTAACTGACCAGTTTATCTTGTGATCCAGCTGGGGCATGTGTGATGGATTAAGAAGGTTTATTGGACCTTCTCTGAGGAATGAATTTATTTCAGGCTTCAGCTGAGGCTTTTCATATCTCATGAAAGTCATATCCCTAACAGAGCCAGTGAGCCATTAAATGCATCTTAGCCATTGCTCCCAGATAATATTTCCCAAGTTTGAAGTGGAAGAAATTTCTGATCTTCTGATGCTTATTATATTATTCAGGGCAATCAACTCCTGAAAGTAGAAAAATCATGGTAAATTTCAGTAAAAGCAGGCCAGGTTTTTCCTCCAGTAAGTCTCCTGTTTGTTTCCTTGCCTATCTCCTGCATTGCAACAGGTACAATAACAGCAATTAGCCATGAATACTTCATTGTTTTCCATCTCACTGCACTCCTGAAATGTTGCACAAGATAATCTTTCCATTTAAGTTCGTCTGAGAAGTTGGAGTAGAAACATATATGTGTGCTCAGCTGCAGTTCTCTCTGGAGTGATTTATAACACATTTGGCCAATGTAGAATCTAATACCTGCTCCTCTAATGCAAAGGTACTTTTCCAGATGACATTCCCCCATAGAATTTTACTGTCTGCTGTACTCTGAGTAAAGGGCTTTCCCTAGTCTTTCTGTTAGTGCTGCTCGTATTTCCAGTTAGTTGATAAGCAGTTGAAGAGAGGAATCTATGTATCATCAAATCCCTAATCCCTCAGTTAAAGTATTAACAGACTCCTGTGGTTTGTGTTCTCTCAGCTTGGTAATAATGGATGTGTGGCCTTTCCTGTCTTGGCAGCCTCATGAAGACATCAGTGTGGTATCCTGGAATCGGCAGGTGCAGCATATCCTGTCCTCCGCTCACCCCAGCGGCAAGGCTGTGGTTTGGGACCTCAGGAAGAATGAGCCCATCATCAAAGTCAGTGACCACAGCAGCAGAGTGAGTGGAGAAAAGGCTGCATTTCTAACTAGCTTACAGCATGCCATGTGACTACAAAGCAATGGCACAGACTCTTGGGACAAGTGGTGTTATTCTAGGAGCTGTTGGAATTAGTTCTCTTGTAGATGCAGCATCAAAGCACCTCTCTTTATTCTTTCCTGAATGAAATGGGGAGGCAAGACCCCTTACTGTTCTTAAAATTAATGCCCTCCTGCATTCAGTTTCCGTGTTCACAACTCGTTTATGGGAAGCCTCCCAGCTTTCTTCCTAGGTCAACCTTGGATTTCGACTTCTGTATGGTTAGTGGGGGCTTTTTTGCTGTGAAGAGAAGGTAGAAATACTTGCTGCCTGGAGCAAGACATTCCTGGACTTGGTTTATGTCAAGCATTCTAGGCGAGTTCAGTACAGAATGACATGGCTTTGGCCCATTTGGACTATTACCAGCTTGCTTTGCTGACTTTTCAGCCTGTGCTATTTTTGTCCCTAGATGCATTGCTCAGGAATGGCCTGGCATCCAGAAGTTGCAACCCAGCTAGTCCTTTCCTCTGAGGATGATCGTTTGCCAGTGATCCAAATATGGGACTTACGCTTTGCCACCTCCCCTCTTAGCCAGCTGGAAGGGCACACGAGGTGAGGACTTACATGTTGTGTTGCATCTTTTCAAGGCAGGCATCTGGGAGATTGGACTTTAGGGAAGTATGATTTTTTCCCAGGCCTGCTTTCTTTCCCAGATGAATCTGGTTGAAGGTTGAGATGAGAACTAGCATTTCTGAGCCAAGATGCTGGTGCATAGTGCTTTCTTAGTGACTGGGTGGCAGAGTGGACTGTACAGGAAATATGACTGATTTCTTTCTGATCTATTTTAGGGGAGTTCTTGCTGTTTCTTGGTGCCAGGCTGACCCTGAGCTGCTGTTGAGTAGTGCCAAAGACAACCGGATCTTGTGCTGGAACCCAAGTATGGGGGAGGTATGTAACCACAACTATCAATACGCATAGTCTACTTTATATTATGTGCTTTACTGTGTGTATGTCCTTGCCTGTATCCTTGTGGAGTGCCAGTGTAATTCCCTCAAGTGTGTCTTATGCACTCTTTCTGTCTGGAGTGAATGAGTATGGTCTATATCCAGACTGAAATAGGTTTTCACTGATACATCTTTGTCCAGAGATCAGAGAGGGAAGAAAACTTTAATTAAAGTTTAGTTTCAACTATTTACGATTACTCTTGCTATGCTTATACTTTAGTGTTCTCTCTTCCCATGGGTTTCTTCTTTTTCCTTCTCCTAGAGTAGAAAGTTCTTTTGGGAGGAATTTTGAAGGGAACCAAAGAGCATTTCTTGGAGAGGGTCACTGAGAAGGGAACAATGTAGTTAAACAATGTGTGTAAACTTTATAGTAAAATGGTTTCATATATATGTGCTTATCTAGTCATGTATTTCAGAATTGCCATATTTGGTATATTAAGGTATCACCTGAATTAAAGTGGGGCTGTTTAAATTTTTTTTATGCACACCCATTCATTCAGTGCTGAGTTCCTGGATAAAACTGAACTTTGGACAATGCAATTGATCTTGATGATAGCATGGGGAAAGTGCTCTACCAATACTGAACAAAGTCCAGATGGGAGCCCCAGGCTAGATTAATTTCATGGGACAATATCATTCAGCTGACCACTTTTGCCTTGGAGGCAGGGAAAAAGATTAATCAGTTTTCCTAAAATGAATGAAATGCTGCTTTTGTAGTTTGATGGGATTTGATCCTCATTTTGTCTAGCTCTCTAGTAGTTAGAAGACAATCAGACTATGAAACGTTCCTGATGTCTAATTTTTGCGAAAATATTTTCACTGTCTTTTAGTGGAAAACTTAAAATTAGCGTGGCTGACTTACCTTTATGCATGCTGCTATAGATTTACAGAGTCCAAATTTAAATTAGACTTTCATGTATAAACTACTGTTAGGGGGCTCTTTTTGACTTAGTACCAGTGAACAGTGAATTTTCAGGTAAAAAAGTTGGGAAACATAGCAGTATTCAGGATTAATATAGTTATACCGAATGGCTGATCACATAAGTTTGAGGAAGGTATTGATTTCTCTGGGTTTGGGGGATGTTTGGTTTCTTGGGATTTGTTAGTTTTTCTATTTGGCAATCTAGATTTTAATATAAGCAATTTATATTAATTTGCTTCTACCTGGAGCAGAAAACACAGATCATGTTCCCACAGAAAAGAAAGCTGTGATTGTCTGTGCACTGTTCCTGTAAACCATAAAGGAAATATATTCATTTTACAAATGGGAGGTTTAAAGTCAAGGCTGTGTTAGTGAGTTGCCCAACATCAGGCAGGAAATCTTTGACTGGGCTATGATTTGAACTTTGGCTTTTTTAGTGCTGAACCATAAACTTGTTGACTGCAATGTTCTTCATAGTTCATGTGCAGCTATTACATTCCTCTCTTGTTCTATTTTTTTTTCTTTAGGCTCTTTATTTTCCTTGTCACATTTGTTACTCCACCCTATTCTTTCTGTTTATGTGATCTGGCTTATAACACTTTCTTGCCTCTTGACTTCTGGTTTTAGTGTGTTGTTTTCTGGTGTCTCTCCCTTGGTTAACAGCAAATGTGACAATGCTATAGTACTCTGATGCAGTAGTACTTAGAAAGCAGAGCAAAAGTTACTGTTTGCTTTTGGATTTTTGTTCTACACTCAGAATCAGTGTAATGTGAGCTTTCTGTGACTGTAAGCTGTTTGGACTCAAGGTGCTATAATTTGGTTGCAAATGCATGCTTCAAGAAGCAAAAATAAGAGATTTGTATGCAATGGTGACATGTGAATAAAGTGACATGCTTGCTGTGGGCAAGTAACTTGGGGAAAGCAGGAGGCTATTAGTATTGTGCCTCTGTCTTCTCTTTCTGTAATAGGTGGTGTATGAGTTGCCCATTCGGAGTCAATGGTGCTTTGATGTCCAGTGGTGTCCTAGGAATCCTTCAGTCTTCTCTGCTGCCACTTTTGATGGGTGGATCAACATTTATTCTGTTATGGGTGGGAACTTAGAAGCCCAGCAGAAGACACAGGCTGACAAGGTAAAGTCCTGTGACCATGTTAGACCATGACAGAGCAGCAGTTTCTCTCGTGACTGCTCAGAGAGGTGGAAGCACATGTGAGTAACAGGGGCACTTTTGAGCAATGCAATCTGTCCCACGCGCCAGGACCTATGGCTGTATGGTGTGGGAACTAGAAGCTACCTGTGCAGGGGCTCAATAATCCCACCAGATCCCAAAGGGAGACCACCTTACCTCTGACAAGGTGTGTAAAGAGTACCAAGAGCAAGAACAGTTGTGTTGTTAAGATACATTTTATTGTTATTACTATTAGGCTAAAAGCAGCACACAAGCTTTTCTTGTCATTAGGTTAACATTAAATACATTGATGCTAATTAATAGGATAACTTATTCTTTATTAGTTCAGAAGGTAGTTTTAAAGTGGCTTATAAACCACTATTAGGAATTTTTCTCAAGTCTTGACTACAACTTGGAGCATGTTAATATTTTTGATACTGAAACCCATTACATAGCCAATCAATAGATGAGCAAACTCTGAACAGATTAAATGTCACTATTGTCTAAAATTTTAGTTCTAATCTGGTGTCTAGTCTTTTAATTCCCTCCCTCTGTCCCAGCCAACAAATGCCTTACAATACAGGTTTTAAGAGAATACGTATGAGCTGGCTTAAGTGTTATTTATATAGTCATTTACAGCTGACTGAGTTTGGTTTCATAGGATTTGCAAGAGACAGAAAATACTTTATCAAGCAACAGCTGCAGGAGATTAAGGATTTATTTAACCCATGGAGAATTTTCTTCCTCTGCATTCTTCATGTGCATGCACCACTGTTCAAAACTGGGGAATGGTAGTGTTGAAAAATTCCTGAATAAATTGAGTAACAAGTAAGAACACAGAACACAAGCAGGAGATAATGACAGTTATGGTGACAGGGAGTTTGTGACCAAGAGGTCTCTCTTTTATGAATTCAGTAGTCTCAGGACAGAAACTTTGTTGCAGATCTGGTTGTGTATATTTATTTCTTTAAGGTTAGGATGTTTGATATAAGCTGTTCCTCGAGAAATATTCTTTCTTTGGAATTGCTTTCCTCTGAAGAAAGACAAAACATTGCCTGCGATTCTAAGATTTGGCAACCTTAGCTTGATCAGCCTGATGTTGCCTCCTTTTGGGTATGCTGGTTAGCTGAATTTTAAAGCTATTCCCTCTGGTCCAGTCAAACTTGAAAAGGATTATCTTTAGCAAACAACAAATCCATGTGAACAATGTTAAAAATGAAAAGTGCTCGTGAATAGCATGGTATGTATGTTCACTGACTCCGTAAATGTCAGAAATCTGGCTCGGGGGCCACTTTTGACACTTTTGTCTAGACAAGAAAATTTTATTTCATCAGTCTCATCTAGGCCAAAAAAGCTTGAGACAGTCCTTGAAACTAACCCATTTGAAAGACTCCAGCAACAAAAAGGGAGTCAGAATTCCTTTGTGAGAAAAACAAGAAATGTCCGTCAACTTTTGACCATATGTTGTCATTATCTTGCATGAAACAAGTAATTTTGCATCTCCTGTGTTTGAGCTGGATGCTAGGCCTAGCAGTGTTTTTTAAAGAAATTTGCATCTTGCTAAGGAAAACCTACTTGAAAATCTCTTAGGGTAAAATTTCTTTGAGAAACAATTGCTGGAACTGTTTTGAAATGCAATTTTTCTTGCATAGGGGCTCGTGGTATTCCAGAAAAAGGTGCTGTACTAGCCTCATTCTTCATCAGCGTGGAAAGTAATTAGTTCCTAAACAATAGTTCTCTGTGCTTGCTCCATACAGAGAAGAATTGAATTACATTTTCTTCCTATTTCCTTCTGTTTCTAGATCTCTTCTTCCTTCAACAACCTAGATCCCTTTGGCACAGGACAGAGCCTTCCTCCTCTGCAGGTGCCAGAGCAAGTAACTCAGACCACTTTGATTCCACCATTAAAAAAGCCTCCCAAGTGGATTCGCAGACCTGTGGGGGTTTCATTTGCAGTAAGTGAATGGACCATCCTTAGATGAAAATGCGATACATGTATTGTCTTGTGACACAATCCTTTTTCACTGAAGAAAACTGTATCTTTCTGTTGCTATTTGTTTTAATGCCTGTTTAAGGTGCATTGTGGTGTCCCATGAAGTGAAGTTTGTTGACTCTCAGTATCCAGATATATTTTCAACAAGAAAGAATCCTGTAGCAGAGAATGGGAGATTATAAGTAGGAGTTAACAAAATCTAAGAAAAACTTGTAAAAGCTTTCCTTGCAGGCTGGCATGCATTCCCATTCTCCTCTGTCTCTTTCCTATCCAGACATTTAATTTTCCTCTCATCTTTGCTCCTAAATTGGATGACTGAATTGTTCTTTTAGCCTATTGCTTGACTTTTTCTGTCTGTCTAGTGCCTGCTCTTCACCTGATAGTTTTTATCATTGCAGTGTGCCTCTCCATGTAACAAAAGAATTAACAGTTCTTTTCAATGGCACTTTTTCTTCTGTGCCTCTCTGGCACTTGCAATTAGCTAGGCCTGATCAGATATGCACAAGTGTCAAGTTTATCAGTGTTCAGTTCAGCTGGAGGGCTCATAATGAGAATTCCCTCAATGCTCTTATCATCCATCCATTCACATGAAACTCTTGGGTTCCTTGTGATCACTGCTGGAGCTTGAGTCTGCCTTGCTAAATGAAGAACTAAGTGAGTAGCTTTTGCCTTTGCTTATAACAATACTTACTGTGTCTCCCTTTGTCATTCTCAGTTTGGAGGAAAACTGATTACCTTTGGTCATACCAAAGCTCCTGGACAGCAAATGCAGCAGACTTATCCACACCAGGTATTCATCAGTCAAGTCACTACTGAAACTGAATTCCTACTCCGATCCAAAGAACTGCAGATGGCCTTGCAGTCAGGAAACCTCCTTGATTACTGCCAGGGCAAGATCCAGACAGCCAAGTTGCCATTTGATGAGAACCTTTGGAACTTCTTGAAGGTAGGATGGCTGTGGGGAAATACAGAGATCAGTTCTTCTATGGTCCTGGGATGGAATATGGTCCTCTCTAGCCCTTTATATTCTTGTTCTTTAAAATATAAAATGGAATTGAATGAGTATACTCATTAATTTTCTAAAGAAAGTTGAGGTTTTGGAGGTTCTCTTGGTTTTCATTAGGAATGGTCTTTTCAGTGGACTTACTTGGGCCTCCTGAAACAGGAATTTTCATCTCAACACACTGCCAAGCTATATCTGCCTGCTACCTGTGGAGCTGTACATTATTATTTTCCAAGGTGAAGTCCAAATGAGCAATGAGATACCCTAGAACAAGGGAGAGAGCTGTGGTGGCATGAGGACTACTAGCCTTCATGGACAATTTGGTAGTATGAGAGTTTGGTAAGAGGTTGTCCTTCTGAAGAGGCAGGGCTTAGTCTTGGCAGTGGTTTCCAGACACTTGTAGCAGACTGTTTGGAGGGCAGAATCTTGGGATCTTTGCCATAGTATTGTATTTGCGTGGGGAATCTCAAATAGGATGGCCAGCTGTATATCTAGGTTGTGACAGTGGTCTCTATTGCAACAATGTCTTCAGTTAAATGAGAGACATCAAACTGTCATTTTTAGTCACCTTTTATAATCCATATGGTATGTGGTCCTGAGAGACCACTCCAGCACATAAAGAATCTATTACAATTAATTGTCTTAAACTACAAACTAGGCTTCTGTGCAAGTGTCCTGCGGCGCCATTTCTGCTTCTGCAGGAGCAGTTTCTGAAATGGACTATTTACAAGTACCTTATCCATGTACAGTTTGATCATTTGTGTAAAACGAGCAGCATGGGACTTAACTGAGATTTTCCTTGCAGAATGTTAATCATGCATTAAACCGTATAAATAGTGCCTATCAATTAGGCTGTGTGCAGCCTGAGGGAATTTTTGGGAATGTCTGGAATCCTCATCCAGGGACCTTCTGTAACAGTTAACTAGGTCTTGTGAAGCCAGCTAGCAATTCAGGCAACTACCTTGTCTCAGTTTCATCCAGACTCAAATCAGTCAATTTTCTCTATGAAGAGATTAGCTTGGCAATTCCTAGACTATTCAGGGAGTTAATGACCAAGTATACTAGGTATGTGTACAGTCATGGTCTTGATACACAGTTGTACCTCAGTTGTAACTGTAGCAAACTTGAATTTTGCCCTTTTATCATGATTATAACTTAAATTCCATACATCTTTACACAATAGTTATTAGGTGGGCTTTTCATAGTTGAATTCTTTATCTATAAACTGAGCTCTAAACTTTGCTGCTGCCAGAAGCAGCTAACTATTGTCAGTGTGTAGATGTCTATGATTTTACATATTTTTTGTCTTTTTAATATCCATTGGGACTCAGGTAAATTTGGAGCAGGAGTCCAGGACTAAACTTCTAAAGCTGCTGGGCTACAGTAAAGAGGATCTGCAAAAAAAGGTAAGGGGTATTTCCAATAGACAGAAACCTTTACAGGACTAAAGCTGCTGCAGTAGAGTTGTAGGGTCCTACTGGAACTGAGCAAGTGATCTCATAGCACGCAAAAGACCAAATTGTGTGAAATTTCAGCTGGGAGTCACGTGAAGTATACCTCACTAAAAAGCAAATGCAAGCACTTGTGAGGGTGTAACTGTAGCTGTACTGAATCAAGTAAAAGGGGTCTTGAGCCCAATTATCTTGATTTCAGTTGTTGGTGCACTGGAAAGTGTTTAACAACAGTGCAGTTGTGAGAGCTTCTTTTAGCATTCAGCTCTTGCATCTCAGGGGATTCTTCAACCAGGAAGAAGGTGACAGGTGGAGACAGTCTGCCATAGTAATGATGGATAATGCTCTGGAAAGGATAAATAGTTCCTGATAGGCAGCCAGCCAGGAATACGGTGAAGTGGAAGTTTTCAAACAGGTGAAAGAGTTGGGGGAATTGTGTCTGGGACTTGCCAGTCTATTGGTAGTTTTGCTGTCCAGGTGCTTACTTTGATAGGGACTTTACTCTGTGTGTCTGTTACTTTTCTAGATCACCTCATGTTTGAGTAATGGGATTCCAGATAAACAGCCCCTTCCTAAGGCAAGCGATACAAATGCTGCACCAGATCAGGTATGTCCTGTACATCTTGCCAGCTTGGGAGAGCAGGGGAGGGCAGAATGAACTGGAAGGTCTAATTCCAATCACAATTTGCTGGGCTCAATGCTAGCATTGCAGAGGGCAGTTAACAGGCCTGTCAGACCCTCACAGCGTCAGACTAAATGATAATAACTTTCCCTTCTGGCTTTAAAACTAATTAGTGAACAATGAAGGACTCCTGGCTGTTATTCCTGCAAGAAGGTTTGCTTCACCTGTGTTGGTTTCTTCAGTGGTAGAATTACCCTCACCCCAGCTTAACTTGAGGCTACTGTTCTGGATTTCCTCTATGAAGCTTCTGCTATGGTATTTCTTTCATTTTCACCTCTGTCCTCTGAAATGTATTTTCATATAATTTTGGGATGTCCATCTTCAGATGCCTTCCGAGGCCTGGTTCACTGTAAATTTTTCTCCTCTGGATATCTAAAACTTATATCCTCTGATTAGTAATCATCTTCACAAGCTTCAAACACTGGCTGAGATATTCTAGGAGTAGCAATTGTGTTCTGCCTTTCAGTAAAGCACCACACGTGGCTGTGATCCAACCTGTTATTTACAGATTTTACTTGTTGGTCTTGTCTCAGTTCCATCCAAAATAGTTCACCTTGCTCAAGGGCTGACAGTTGAGTTGATGAATGCTGCCCAGCAGTGCTGTTGGCATTGCATGTCTTGCACCATCAATCTCCTAAGCTTTGTCAATTGCAGCATTGCTCTTGTTGCTTCCCTCGTGAAACTGTACAGATTGATTTCACAGTGACAGGAGTTTCCAAATTGAAATTAGATTTATATGAGCATGCACAGCCAAATGGAGACCAGCCCCATCCCACCCTAGTCCACTAAACTGTTTTGGGTAGGCTATGTGTGTGCAGTGAATTAAGTTAGCTCTTGCACTCTTTGCACAGCTTTTGATGAATTCCAGCGATGATGTAGCTGCTGTTTCTTCCTCTTCAGCCTTTTTTGATAACCTCATCCCACAGAATATGAGTACATTGGAGATTCCTGTCACAGAAGGTATGCTATTTAAGGAGTGTTTCTGCCCTCTTAGGAAAAGGGGAGAGAAGGGAAAACCAGAAAACTGAGAGACCAGGAAAAATCTAGTTCGCTCCAGCAGAAGGATACTTTTAAAACATATGACCAAGTATCATGCAGCATATCTCATTGAGCATAGAAATACTTTTCCCAAATGAGAGACCCATTAAAAATACAGATTATGGAAGACTTAGAGTCAAGTCAATGGGTTTTTTTGAGTTTCCAAATTTTCTCTTAGCTGGGCTTTTAAATGTTACTGCTTTTTACTGCCTGCTCTTTAAAACAAGCATCATCAATGAATCTGAGTGATGATTGTTTGGTTTGACTCTGCTTCTCACCTTTGTAGATACAGATGGACTCATCAGCCAAGCCCTTTTGTTGGGGAATTTTGAGGGTGCAGTGGAGCTGTGCATGCGAGCAGAGCGCTTTGCTGATGCCATCATCTTAGCTATAGCTGGTGGGGATACCCTCCTAAAGGAAACCCAAAAGCGCTACTTTGCCAAGCAGAAAACAAATCTCTCTGTGGTAAGTGATGGTTCTGTGTACAGACTGAGCAGGGGAAAGTGTGCACTGTCTTGCCAAATGTTTCTCCGATGTATGTGGAAATGCTTTTTCTTCAATGAAGGAAGTAGAATGTCAGCAGAATCTGTGCATCTCCTCTTGACGTGACGTTTACTCTAATAGCCTGGTAGTTTTATGACAATTTTATGTTGTCTATATAATATGTCTGGGTTATCTATTCCTTTGTTTTTTAAATGGTTGTAACCTGTGATGCATACTGCCCCTTTACAGCTCAACTAGGAAGTTCCTAGCTTGTTAATTTACAAATGGGGAAGTGTAACAGAGGTTGGAATATCTTAACACTGTTCCCGGTCACTGATAACAGCTGCTCTGAAACAAGATATGCATTAGATCTTTAGTCTTGTCTAGTGTGGCTGTTTCCATATTCTTTTAAGTGCTTTGTGGGGCCTTTTTACTTTCCTCAGAGGCATCAGGTTCCAATTACTGTTAACATAGGATTGCTGAGATTGTTGAACCTTAATGTACAGTGAGATAGTCACTGCATGGTAGAAAGCAGGTTTGAAAGTGAGCTGTTGCTTAGACTGTCAGCTTATCTTTGTCTTCACTGACCGACAGGCCTTCCGCTTCCCTTACAGCTGCTTTCCTCCATTGTGCAGCAGAACTGGCAAGATATCGTTTGCACATGTGATCTACAGAGCTGGAAGGAGGCACTGGCCATCTTGTTAACATACTCAAAGCACGAAGACTACACTCAGCTCTGTGGTATGCAGTGTACTGTGTTTTGATACAATTTCCCTTGCAGGGGGTATCTCTGGACTGCTTATAGATAGAAGTGGATAGAGTTAAGAAAAGAAAGCACTTCTTTTTCATTACAGCTACCTAGAACTTAAATGAGTGTGGACTGTTGAGTTAGGAAAAATGATAGGTGCACACTGTAGCTGAGAATCATGCTGTAAAGTTGTATATGTGGATATTTCCTGTGACCTCTAGAAGTAGCATGGAAAAAACCAGGACAGATGCTATCCCTAGGATGAGACATGAAGAGCATGATTTTTATTCTGTAGAGAAAGGAATTTCATTTACAGTGAAAGGTCCAGTGAGCTTCACTCCATCTAAAACAGGTTTCAGCACCCTACTATTGCCTGGAGATTCCCACACCTCTTTTGGAAATTTTTAAAAAGTGTTGGATTTTTTTAGTGAATTCATCTGTCATTTCTTTCTTTTATGTGTTTGGGCAGACATAAAAATTGGCAGATGTAGAAAAAGACTTTTTTATTTTCAACCAGGCTGGCTTTGGGTTTCCTTCCCATTTCTTTGTTATCCAACAGTTATGCAATGGAGCTGGTGAAGGGTCTAGATCCCAAGTCTTATGAGGAACAGCTGAGGAAGCTGGGGTTGTTTAGCATGGAGAAAAGGAGGTTTGGAGTGGCCTTACTGCTCTCTACAGCTACCCAAAAGTAGGTTGTATTTCTCCAAAGTAACAAGTGATAGGAGAAGAAGAAACAGCCTCAAGTTGCACCAGGGGAAGTTTAAATTGGGCGTTAGGAAAACCACCTAAACTCAGTGGGTTGTCAAGCATTGGAACAGCTTGCCCAGGGAAGTGGTGGAGTCACCATCCCTGGAATTATTAAAAACACAAGTATATGTGGCACTTAAAATTTTGGTTTAATGGAACTTGGAAGTGCTAGGCTTATAGTTAAACTTGATATTAATGTTCTTTTCTGATCTAAATGATTCTATCATTCTAATTAGATGCAGATTCAAAGCATTTGAGTTAATGAGCTCTTCCAAAGGGGACTATGTTAAATGTTGGCTGCATCTCTTCCTCTCTAGACATGCTGGGTGCCCGCCTGGAGTCAGAGGGAGATGCAGCCCTGTCCAATGATGCCTGCCTCTGCTATATCTCATCAGGCAATGTGGAAAGGCTGGTGGAATGCTGGGTAAAAAACCATGAGACTTTGTCACCACTTGCCCTACAGGTACAGGTGCTATGATGTTCATTTAACTCCTCTTTAGGCCAGCCTGGTAGTCCTGAACTGTTCACATTTTCCCATCACATATGAGAAGTCACATCTTGCAGATAAATCAGAACTTCTAAGTCAGTGTTGTTACCTACCCCACTTCATTCCTATCGATTATTTCACAGAATCACAGAATAATCTGAGTTGAAAGGGATGCACAAGGATCGAGTCCAGCTCTTAAGTGAATGGCCCATATGGGGATTGAGCCCACAACCTTGGTATTACCAGCACCATGCTCTGACCAACTGAGTTAATCTCAATAATCTTTAAACTTAAACCAGTCCTGGCTAAGTCATTAAGCCCTGTTGTGTCTGTCACTTGCTAGAATGAGCTGGACAAGTCTTCTACTTGGATATCTGCAGATAATGCCCTCTGCTACAGAGTTCCCTGGTTTTGTAATCCCACTACTGAATAAAAGCAACAAAAAGGCATCTTCAGCACTCCTGGTTGTTTTTGAAACTGGCCTCCTCCTGGTTGCCAGATATCAGCATGTATCATTCTACAGCTGTAAACACTACTTTCGTTTCTAGGAGTTGAAGGAGTTTTGAGCAACTAAAAACCTTCTGGTCCTTTTGCCAGCAGTACTAGTTTTTTCTAGGGAATTTCTCTTGGTATGGTTTTAAGCCTTCCTCTTCCAAGTTGATTGCCTGTAACATGATCACAGTTGATTGTAACAATCTTGTGGCTTCTGATTTTCTTTTTTTCCCTTACTATTAAAGTAGCAATGTCAGGGTTTGCTTCCTGGTTCGTGTTTTTCTCCAAATGCACCTGAGGAAATGGTCATCAGTGGCAGTATTTGGTGCAGAGGGGATTAACTTCTGTCCACATTGGCCCTGATGCCAGCTGAAGGTGGGAGAGCCATCTGGTATTGTCTCAGCATGATGGACCAGTAAAGCTAATCAGATTCCAAGTAGTCTTATTTTTTCCTTCCCCCTGGATTATTCAGGATCTTATAGAGAAGGTGATGGTGCTGAGCAGGTCCATTGAGATACTCCGAGGCACAGCAGGACCAGCGCCAGGCCCTGTCTTGGCAGAACGAATCACCCAATATGCCAATCTCCTGGCATCACAGGGATGCTTGGCAGCTGCAATGAATTACCTACCCAGCAGCTCTAAAGAGGTGAGTGAGCAGCCAGCTGATGTGGGAAAGAGTAGTAGAGGGGGGAAAATGGTACTTTGTATGAGAGAGAGCTGGGGTTTTGGCATGCATAGGGACTTAAAAGTTTCACCTTAGTTATGCTAACTTGAGAATAGAGGGGGAGGGGAGAAGGAGTTCCAGGATATGGGTTTTGTCTTCATTTGCATTTTCTTTGTAGTGCGTTTCCAGGAAAAGGAAAGGAGCTGTAGAATTGTAAAATGGTTGATGGAGAACAGCACTGGGAAGCAGCTCTCCAGGAAAGCTGCCTCTCTTTTTGAAACTAGCTGGTAGAGGATGGTAATGGGGAAGTCACCTGGCAGTTTGAAATAAATCCATCTAGTGCCTAAATGTGGATAGGGATTGGGGAAGGAATACTCTAAAGACTGGGGGAAGGATCAGTGAGACCTCATTTGCCTGGGAGTATGACAGGTGATGTCCCAGATTGTCATTTACCATTTGTTGAGTTTTTTTTTCCTGGTGGCTTTTGGGGGCATGATTAGTTTTGCAGTTCAATTCATAGTTAGCTTTAGATCAGGGTCTACTTTAAATGCTTCCCCAGCATTTTCCATCTGGGTCTCTCAAAGTGCTTCTTCTAAAGCATAGTTTGTTTCAGCTCCTGATTGAACAGCTCCGAGATCGGCTCTTCCATGCTCAAGGAGAGAATGTGGGTGATCAGCAGCCACCCCCTTTTCCCTACACTCGTGTAAATGTAGGGGTCGTTAAACCCACAGCAGCCAAGGGTGGTTCCACCCTTGGAGGAGCAGCCCACAAAGCAGGTCCCAGACATCCAGAGAAGGTAGGCCCTAAATTCAGATCTCTGTGGCTTGGGAAGAGGGAGGAAAGCTACTGGGTTGTAGAAGGCATATCAAGTAATATAAGATGACATGAACTGCAGACACTGAGGAATTCCTCAGTGATGTCCTTCACTGGAGCATATGCAAGTTCTGTGACAACTCAAAAGAAAGTGGCCTGGATTCTTTTCACAAAGCCCTGTCCTACATGCAGTCCCTGGAGGAGAATGTTACAAGTGTAGTGATCCACTGAGATCTCAAATCTTAGGGTGAAAGGGGCTGTGGTCATTTTCCTATGCTCATCTTACTCTGATATCTTTGTAAAATTAGTGTAGTATAGCTTCATGGCTTCATCTCAGTTCTTGAAGTTTTGCTTACAACCTCTATTATTCCATTATTGTTCCTTTGTTATTTCCTCTGGTTGTGCTTCCAGGAAGTCATTATATGGGAACTTGCTCCTGAGGACTAATCCTTTAGCGAGCTGGAGAATACTCTGAGGAGTGTGGTACTCATCTTGTTGAGCAAGTTACATGGTGGAAAATGCCTTTGATTGAGTGCATCCAGTGCACCAACAGCAGTAGCAGCTTCTGTTGCCTGAGAAGTGACAGGGATAGAAATTGCATCTGCTAGTATGTGTATGTATGTGACTCTGTCATCCATTTGCAAGTCCTTTGTTTTTTAATTGCAGCCCAACTATCAGTCATCATTTGCCCCTTCAGCACCATCTCAGCCTTCAGTGCCTTCCCTCTTCACACCTCAGCCAGTGCCAGCGATGTCTGTGACACCTCACCACATTGCCCCTCCCCAGGCCAGCACGGGTCCACCAGCAAGTGTCTATTCCAGAGGGCATCCATATCCACAGTACAACTTGGCCTTGAATCCAGCAACGGTCTCAGGGCCAGGTAAGCATTGTCTGATAGTTGTGTCCATTTTTAGGTTTGTTGAGACTAAAGCCTTCAACGTGGGTGACTGCTCTAGTTTTTTCCTCACAGGCCTATTGTACTGACAAAGAACAAGTTAGCTGTCTAAGAAGCTTCTTAGTGCTTCTTACATATCTAGTTGTAGTAACTGTTGCTGCATGTGTGCTGATACTAAGCATATATTGGGGTGGAAAATCCACAGCTGGCTTGGTGGCAGTTTGACTGATGTAGCCTGGGCTAGGAGCAACACGGGTATTACAGGGTATGGCTTGAAGAAGGGAAGGCTTACTGCCAAGAAGGATAGTGTCATGACTAGTTGGCACATGAAACAAGTGATGCTGATACACTCTCTCTGTTGTCTGTAGCTGTGTCACAGTCTCAGCCATTTGGACCAGTGGGAGTCAGACCTGTTGGTCCTGCTCCCTTCTCCAGCCAGCCCTCTCTGCCAGGACAGTCCATGCCCATGACATCTCCTGGTGTTCCACCACCCAGACCTGCCCTCTTCACTCCAGCCTCAGTCCCATCATCTCAGCTCCCTGCAGCTTGTCCTCTCCCTGTGGCAAGCCAGTCTCTTCTGGACTTCTCTTCAGTACCTTTCAACTGCCCCATGAACATGGGTTATCCTCAGGGAGGTCCTGGAGCTCCATCTACTAAACCACTGCAAGCAGCCATTCCTCCTCCTCCCACAGGTAAGAACTGCTTGTGTGGCTTGTGTGTCCAAGGCCAGGTGGATTTCGCAGTACATAATGGACATGGATCTTCTGAGGTCTGGTCTGTCTCCATAGAGGCTGGATGTAGTGCTGAGGCAAACCTTACAGGTACAGTGCTGAGTCTGGCTGCAGTGGTGAAACACAACAGTGATGACAGTTTCATTCAGCCTGCTCAGTTCTTTCTCCCAGGGTGTGGTTGCAAGATGATGTCTCTTCAGGTCCTCAGTGCACCCTGAATAGTCATCTACTCCAAAGGCATCTACTCTGATGGAAAGGGTGGTGGTTCCAATGGAGCACCTGGTGGAAGGTTTGCTCATCTCGCCCTTGCTTATGCAACTTACATGAGAAGTGTATTTTAAATGGTGGGAGAGCTTCCCTGTCTGAGATACCCTTAGTTAACTTCAGGATTAAATTCCTCTGTCTGCTGTGCTCGAGTGCTCCCATTTTCTTCCTGTTCCTTTCTTCATAAAGGGCTTGTCTGGCAATCACTTTTGGATTCTTCTCTGCAGTGTTTTAGACCCCTCTGGGTCTATAGTTTGAATCCAGTCTATTGTGTGAAGTCCTTGCTAGCATGATGAATAGAAAGTGTTGTTGGACCTAGTTCCCCATGGATGGGCATTCCTTCTATTTCCCAGAATATCTGGTGTTTGTTAACTCTCTGTTTGCTGTCTCAAGGCTTGGTGGCAGACTGTGGAGATCCCTAACAACAAGGCTGACAATCCATAGATTTTTTTGAGCAGATGCTTCTCCAAGCCACATATATGCTGAGAGTGAAGGAACTGAGGATGTGATGTTTGCCTTCACCTGAAATCCTTTGCTGGCCTGTGTTTAACCAAGGATAGCAAATCCCACTGTGTGAAGTCTCTGGGGACTATGCACCAAAGGCTCTAAGCTACAGCTGGACAAATTCCTTCTTCAAAAGCTTTTTTGCCTAGTGGTCCAGTGAAATTACTCACTGAATGAAAGCTGTTGGTGATCATGCCTTTTCCATCCTGCCTTGATTTTCAGGTTTCTTCCCTTGGCTAGATCCCCACTCGGATCATGCAGGTAGTACCCAGAGAAACCTCCAGACCTGTGGGGCAGGCAGTGTCACTGCTTCCAGTGAAATGCATGTTTTGATGTGTGTGCATGCATGCATGCTCATTGCTGTTTGTGGTTTCCTTGCATGCCTGGGGAGCTGTACAGGTGGGGTAGGGTACATACTTGTCCTGAGGACTAGTAAGAGACAGCTGGTGATACTGGAAGGGAAATAAAAGTACTAAGCTATTACTCATGAGTTTGGGTACAGAAAATAGGGTCTCCCACTTCTTTCTGCTCTACTTTCCTCCAGTTCTGGAGGTATTAGACCATTTTCAGTCTCCATCTTTTCAGGCAGTTGCTGGACCAGCGGGACAGGGAAGCAGACAGTTTTCCTGTCTTGGTTCTCTAGGCAAGGAATAGGTCAGTGGTTGTAACTCGTCTCTCCCTGTTACTCTCCCAGCCTTGGGCATGGTTTTGCTTGTGCTTTCCCCCTGTGGTTTGGAAGAGGTGGAGTCCCAGCAGAAGCAGTGGCAGAGTAGAGCTTCCCAAGCAGAATTTGGGGGCTCTCTTCCAAGGGGAACTGGAAATCCCTTTTGGCTTTAGTTCAAGGGTGAGGTTTGGCTTTGAATCTTAGTTCCACTGTTGGGGAAAATTTGGACCCAAGGGGTTTTCTGACTGATACATTGTACTGATTTCTTTCCTTGGGACTCATTGGTGTTGGAAGGAAGTAATTTTGTAATCTACATTGTCGATGGGGTAAGGCTCAATGTCTTTGTGGTCTGTCACTGCAGTCATTGCTGCTCTTTGGTGGGACCATCTGCCAGGCACAAATCTCACAGCTTTATTTAGGACATCCAAGTAGTTGTAGGCACTTACACCCCCAAGCAGTCTGGCTGTGTGGGGTGGGACTCCAGAGAGGGAGTTGTCTCTTCAGCAGAGAAACAAAATACTTCCGTTTCTCCCTGTTAAGGGAAAATGATTCCATGGCAAGGATTTCAAGCACTTGCTTAGTCTGAAGATGCCCTTCCAGAATTCACTATTGAGAAATTCCCTTCTTGGCAGCATTTACCCCCAGTTTTAATGGCAATGTATGGCATGCTTGGTTCAGAAGTCAAACTGGCTTCCTTGACAGTGCTTTCTTGCCTGCTATTATTGTTCTGGTTTTGATTTGTATTTTTCTTAATCTGAAAAGGGACTGTAAAATCACTCAATCTGTCTGGCCAAAATTGCTTGCTTTGGAAATTCCTGAATATAGTACCTACAGCTCATGAACATTATTGCTAACACAATGAACAGACACTTCCACTTGTAGAAATCCCAAGTTCCTGAGAGCATTAGGGACAGGGTGAATGACAGCGACATGTTGGCTCATCTCCTTTCTGGCCAGGATAATCCCTGATTCCAGCCTCTGATGGTCTTGTTTTTCCTGGGACAGGCATTGCTGGAGACTGCTGCCATGGGGCACTCCTTTCAGGGATGGTGAGAAATCCTATTTCACAAGCAGCATAGGGAAGATAGCATTTCACCCCAGCAGAATGCATCAGGGTCTGTTGTCTCTCATGTTTGATGATTAAGTGCCTGGCTTAAAGAGTATAATTTAAATAGCTGTTTCCAGTGAGGATACAGAGTGCCACTGGGTTGGAATAGTGCCAAGGACTGCTAGGCCACAGACTCAGTGGGGGCCAGCAGAGTTCTAGGGCACAGAATCCCCAAGATAGAAATAGGTGCCAACTTAATTAAATTTCTCATCCAAACTCATCAGAGAGTGAGTCTTGAAATCATGGGAAAAGGGAGGGCAAAAGAGGCTGCCAGAATTTTAATAATAAAAGTAATTAAAGTAATGAAGCACCTTTTGCATCTTTCCCCTGTGATTTTTAAAGCTCAGTTCCCCTGTGATTTTTAAAGGATCAGTAGCTCATTAAGTGTAGCTCTGAGCTTCAGCAATTCTGATATTGCCCCCTTAGAATTATTCTGTTTTCTCACAGATTATTCTTGTCTCATGGGCTTGAGGTTATTAATACTGGGGTTTTGTCTAAATGTGCAGGTACCTTTACAGGACAGCAGCAGACAAGGTAGTTACAATTTGACCTTTGCAGAATTAAGAGTGGATGCAACTCTTTTGATGTCATGTTGTCTGATGGATTTTAAATTACCTGGAGTGAGGTTAGAGTACCACAGAAGTATCTGCTGAGACACCTCTCTGCTCCCAAAGCATTTACTGGTTAAGTCTATTCCCTCCTATTTGGCAGTCAGCAAATTATGCTAAGCTTTGGTTCTGAACATGATTTTGGGATGGAACACACCCCTGTATCTTTCTGCCTTTATCAGAACAGCCTGTATTGCTTTGGACTGCCACCATGAGCATTTCTGTGAGTGCTGGTGAGAAGCCCTCTCACTGGTAGCATAGCTCTTGCTGTGCTACCACAGTGCCAGATTCTCTGGGGAACTTCAAGAACTTCCTGAAACGTGAGGTGCACACTTATGCAAGTTCCCACCAAGGTTCAGGCCTGACTCTAAGGCTGACTTCTGCAGTTTATAAAGCATCCAGAAAGCTTCAGGTAGTTAAAAAAAAGTTTTCTGTGTGGGAGTGGGTGTGTGCTGGTTCAGTGTGATTAGACATCAACTCAGAAAGGCTATGCACACACTTGGATACTAAGAAAGAAATTAAAAAAGGGAAAGGGAAGCAAGAGCATGGGACTGTGAGCTGGGTTTGAAATTCCTCTAAAGTCCTCTAAAAGTCTAAAGGTGCAATGACAAGGGAATTGGAGCCAAAGGGCCTTTTCCTGAAGGAAGTTCTAAACTGTGCAAGCAAGCATGCATTGTTGCTGCAGCCAGCTTCTCACAGTCTGAGGTTTGTGTCTTGTCCTCTGTCCTGGCAGCTCAGGAATCTTGGAGTGATCCCTCTACTGGAAGAGGAGGCCTTCAAAAGAAAAAGGTAAGTTTTCAGCTACATATGTGTTGGTTGTCTTTTAGCCAGGCAGTCCCATGTAACAGATACGTTCCTATAAATCTTGATGTCAAACTCTGCAGGTCTCTATGCCTGTTGCTCTGTCTATGTCTGCACTGCATGCATGGCTAGTACTGGAGTCTAAGTAATCTTGACTCCTTGCCATCCAAAGTCACATGCTGTTCTGCAAGATGGCTGTTTTGTAATGTGGTTTTCAGCTCTGATGTTGCATCCTCTTTCAGTACTTCCCAGGCTGCCTACAGTAATTTGTTGTTAAAAATATGGATTTAATCTTGTGCCCTTGCCTACACAACTTATTTGATAGTGACTGAGAAGGTCACATTCTCTTCACACCTGACAGCTAGGGGCAGCATTTTCCCTCAGTACAGTGGGATCAGCAGTGATTTTCCTCAGATGCTGATACCAAGTGATAAGGCACTTGTGCTGAGAGAAGCTGGGACAGGTGTAGCTATGAGCTGCCTGCTGTGTTGGTCCTGCAGCTCTCTGCCTTGTCGTGATTGCACTGAAGGGCCTGTGAGCTGAACTCTTCTGCAACAAATGCTCTCAGTAGCCCATTTCTGTCACTGCTGCCTGCTGGCAGGTGTGACGAGAAGCTTCTTTGGCATCCTTCCCACCCCCCACTCCTCTTCTTTAGCTTGGAACAGACTTCTCGCCCTTTTTTCTGGCAGCATAGCTGGGAACCTGCTTCAGGCTGTGCTCACTACAACAGGATTAGCCTCTTGTTAAAGCCATCTCCTTTTGATCTAGCCCTGTTGGAGAGAATCTGTCATGACTCTCTGGCTTAGCAGGGGCACGATGAAGTGTTTGCAAGAGGAATCTCCCCCCATGTCGTGGGATTTTCCCCAATACTTGCTCAGTTGGACACTTTACTGCTGCTAATCTCTACATTCAGGACTCGTGCCGTTGCAGAGACCAAGCGGCTTTCTGAGGACCAGTGCTATCAGGGGTAACGGATCTGTTTGATTGAACAATTCCAGAGGGGTTTTCTTGCTGTCACTTTGACTGTTCATCTAGCATGGAAGAGGAAGGGCCCCATTCTCTGAGTCTGAGGGCTGAAAGAACAAGGATGTGTTTTTTCATCATCTTGAGAACTGGTGACTCTTCAAGTTAGAAAGGATGTTGAATTTTTCTGTGGAGAAGCAACCAACATTTCTTCCTTGGACTTGGTTTTCTTGATTGTTTTTTCTTTCCTTTCTTTGCTGACAGTTGCCTGAGAAATTTACTCCTCTGGCCCCCATCACAGCTCCAGTAATGGGCCTGCCTGCTGAACCCCAAGGGATCCATCCTCAGCTATCCAGGTTGCAAGAATCTGGCCAGTCACCCCCAGGAGCACCCAAGGAAGGCGGCCTACAGGTATCAGGGAAAGTGGGGCATTCCCCAGCCACCAGCATCTTGTCAAGTAGAGAGACAACTCAGCTTTTAAGGCTCTTACTACATGGCAGCTGCAGAGGGCTTATGCTGCTCCCTAGCAGCATCTCTGCCTGAACATTAGAGGAATTGCCAGGTTGGAAAAACATACCACCTGGGTATGGGTGGGACAGAGTGAAGGAGACCAGGCAGGCTGTCAGCCTGCTGGCAGTTGAGAATCCACAGAGGCCTGGAGCTGTATCATAGTCTGAAGATGATAACCTAACTCAGTGCTTCCAGATATTCTCTGGGTTTGTGAAGGGGTGAAATTCTTTCTGTTCTCTAGTTTGAAGAGGAGAATCTACCTGCTCCAGCTTTTCATGCTCCTGTTGCATTCATTCAGCTGCTTTTTTTCCTGTCAGTATCACCAGCTACCTGTGGAAAGCATTGAGAGGAAGGAGCTTCCCCCTGAGCACCAGCCTTTGAAAGCTACATTTGAAGGGTTGGTGCAACGCTGCTCGGCTGTTGCCACTGATCCAGTAAGTCCTCCCTTCTCTGATCTTTGACTTTTTTTCCCTTATAGATGTTTGACTGGTGCTTCCTTCTTTTGGTTTGGTAAAGAGAGGAACCATCTTTGGGAACTGAGATGCATTCTCTAACTTTTATGCACTGCTTCTCATTGCCTTCTTGGAGCAATGATTCTGTCCTCCTGGCTTTTTATTTTAAGAAAAGTAGAAGAATTTGCTCAGCTAATTCAGTTTCACTGGCTTGATCTGCAGATAGTTCCTGCAGAGCTGGTATTACCAGATCTCTTTAGAGCTTAGAGAGGAAGACTGAGATATCCCAGGTGGAAGAGAAAGCCAAACAATATTTGTGTCCAAGTAACTGTAATTTCTCCACCCTGATTCCTGAAAGGCTATTGGCACATGTCACATTGGATGAATGTGTCAGGCCAGACTGGAAGCAGAAAAGCAGTGTTTGCACATTGTATTAGGTTGCTAAGTCTTCCCAGGGCTTGTGGCCACTAAGAAGCCTTCCAGAATACCTCTGCTTGATAAGTGTTAAGATGAGCACTGAGCCCAGACTGCTATCCCAGAGTCAGGCAATTAGAGCAGCATCTTCAGTGTCTTTGCTCTGTGCTTTCTGAGAGTGCAGCATAGCCATTTCTGGGGGATAATCTAAAGGTTCCCTCTATGAACAGAAAGGCCTGTTGGTTTGGGCTTAAGCACATGACTCAGGTGGTGGTTGAATAGCTGTACAACACTGCAAGGCACTGGAGCTCCTGTGGCTTCCAGGCCTATTCCAGCAGTGCCCAGAGCCAGGCATCTGTGTGGAATAAGTTACCTGTGAGTGGATTATTCAAGATGGGATTAATGAGGTCAGTCTCATCAGAGCTTCAGTCACTTTCCTTAGTGGTTACCTAGAGTGGGAAGGATATTCCCTCTTTTCCCTAAGGAGACCAGGAAGAAGCCATTTCTTGGGTCAGTCAGAGTGAGACTGTCTGAACACCTCATGGGTCAACTAGTGGATGTTTCCCACATTTTGTAAGTAGTCACTCTATCCTGTGATCTGCTAGTACTGGCAGAAGGGGGGAATGTCTAGGCTGGGATATAGGAAAAGGGGCAATCCATCTTTCTGTGTTGGGGAGAAAATGTGTATGTATATATATATATATATATATATATACATGTATGTACATGTGCAGAGTGAGGGCATGGCTGGCTTATATCACAGGCCCTGGCTGTCAGAGGCTGAGATGCAGTTGAATTGTAAGATGCTGTGGAAAGACAAAGGAAGGGAGGGACTGAGTGAGAGCACTTTGGCTCTGTAGAGGTAGCTTTGAAGCTCTGGCAGACAAGTAATACCTGTTTTGCTTCAGAAAACACGAAGGAAGCTGGAGGATGCATTGCAGCGACTGGAGTGTTTGTATGAGAAGCTCCGAGAGCAGGCAGTAAGTAGATGCCGCCATTCCTTGTCATCCAGCTGGGTCCTTGAGCCCACCTTGGCATTGGGTTGTGGGTCTTGGCATCTGTACCAGCGTAACTAGCACGTATTCTCTTGGAAGACAAGGGGAGTGCCAAACCTTGTAATGACCATGAATCCAGCCAGCTTTGTATCTTCTTTCTTAACTTTTGCCCAGACATAGTGTAAGGAAAAGGTACTTGAGAAGGTATCTGCAAGATGCTTTTAATCTTCAAGAAGTATACTGGCACATAGACGGATCCCAGATAGGAGGGGGCAGTTGGGGGTGGTTAAGTGTGAACATAATGTAACTAGCTTAGAAAACTCCAAAGATGGTGATGCCAGTTGCTAATGCCAACTGGCAGTTGTAGTCTGACAAGGGAAAGCAAGGAAAGAAGCAGCTATCCTTCCTGCCAGTCCTTGACTGTACAGGTGCTGTTTGGTGAAGATGAAGTAGAGAACAGTAAGGAAGGGCATGCAGGGAGAGAGACCTGTGTTATATTGCTGAACATACTGACTCATTTCTTCTCCCTCTCTACAGCTCTCTCCAACCATCCTCATGGGTCTCCATGAAATTGCCCGATGCATTGAGGCTAAGAACTACTCACAAGGTCTCCTGGTTCACACCCAAGTTGTGAGCAGCAGCAGTTTCAGTGAGGTGTCTGGTTTCATGCCCATCCTGAAAGTCCTCATGACCATAGCAGGCAAGCTGAATGTGTAAAGTGTGGAGTAGCTGCAACAGTGCACACCAAGAGCTGGTGGACCGCCTCACCTGTTGATGTGCTGCAGGTTATGGACTCTCCTTCTGACTCTGGAGAAACAGGTCTGTGCCAGTGCCTGGAGCAGCTAGGCCAGCATGCCTGGCCCCATCCACTTTCCAGACAGCCCACTGGTGCCTGCAGCTCCTGGAGACTGTTCTTTCTCTCTTCTTTCTTACTAGTCTGAGGCCACTTTTCAGCCTGGGGATCTCAATTTCAGGCTGTCCAGGTTGCACAGAGGTCTTTCTTCTTCCCTATATCGCCAGCACAAAGGGGAAACTTCTTCCCTTCTCGGCTGACATTGCTTTTTATTTTTCAGGAAACAAACAGGGTTGGTACCTGCAGCAGCATCACAGAAGAGTCTCAGGCTCTATTCCCTGCTGCAGAGTAAACTTCCTGAGTAGTAGCTGGGCTGCCTTGGGAATCTAGGCTGGTGTGTCCTCATTCTGTTGGGCTGCAGCAAGAATCTCTCCTGGCTCCTTCTTTCTCTTCATTCTTATCCTTGACTCACCCTTTCACCCCTCTGCACCCATATCCTGCTACAGCTGGGGCTAACTACTAGTCTACTCCGGGCTAGCTTCAGTTCTCTTTCTTCACCCAGCTCTCCTTTTTAAAAGTCAAGTCTCCTGTTTACCCTCTGTCCACCTTTCTTGATATCTTTTGCCCCATCAGCTGCAGGCTCAAGCCCATAATATTTCAGGTCCAGGGATGATTTCCCTTTCCAGTTTCTGGGACTCTCCCATTCAGGAATGTTGGCAGGTTGTGCTCTGTGCGCTTCTCTCCAGAGCCAGTCACATCCTGTCTTGGGGCTAAAAGCTGCCCTTTCTGGCTCTTGGCCTTTTACACTTCTTTTATTTTAGCACAGCTGGACTTTTACCCACTGGTGTTATCTAAAGGCTTCCTACTTCAGGTTTTTCAGATGGCCTAGGGACTTTAAGAGTAGCAGGGATTGTTTAAGTCCCGTAAAGATTTCCCTTGAGCTACCCTGACCAGCCCAGACTTGAGCAGGGAGAGACAGCTCATTGCTACAGGTATGGTGCATTCATACTGCCTACAGTTGCAGATACGTGCAAAGGTGGTTCTCAAAGGCCCCTTGGCACTACAGTGGTAGGAATATGCTGCAGGAGGTGATGCTGTCAGGACTTGAAGATGTGGATTGTGCTGAGACTTGTCATTACTGTGGCAATTCCTCTGGGAGTAGATGAATGAAGCATATCTGTTCTGAGGAAGAAGTCTGGGAAAGCAGATGGGATTTTAGGGCACATCTTTGTGTGTGTATATTTCCCTCTCTTCCTCTCTCCTTGCCTTCTCTCAACATCCTTCTTACTAACCAGGCAGCATAATCATTGATCCATAGCTGAGAGCAAGGCTTATTCCCAAGATTTGGATGCAGCCAGCCCCTTCTTGCTCTGCTTGCTTCTTGAGTGATAATGCTATCGTGGGCCTGCGGTTCAGTGATGTACACGAATCAACCTAGTCTACCATGAAACTTAGGAGGGAGGAGAATCAGAGAAGGGAGGAAGAGGACATGCCTCATTCTCTTCTTTCCAGGTCAAAGTGCCTCCTTGTTGCTGCTGTGTTGTTTCTATTGCTGCGGTTTGATGCACTGAGAAATTACAGAACAGTGAAATAAAAGCTGTGTTTTGTGATGCTTTTTGTCATAGGCTGGTCACCTCTGGCTGCATGGGACTTCCTCAGTCTGCATGGCCACCCACTGAGGGGGCAGTTGAGAACTGTGGGGCAAACCAGATTTTGGGATCTGTGCTATGGGCAGCATCCATCCTGGTGTGGTGAGACCTCAGGTCTTACCCACTCCCTAAGGCTGCAGGGTCAGAGCACTGATCTTCTCCAGATCACCTGCGTCAGTTGTGACTGTTCATCTGCATCAGACACAAGGCCCCCAGACACAGGTTCTGTTGGGGAATCTCAGCAGTGTTGAGGATTTTGCACTTGACATCAAGAGTTGGAAGTATGTCAGTAAGTAACCAGAGAGTCCTTGATGACATCTGCCATTGGAAATAAATGTTACACCACTGAAGCCATGCAGCTTGAACTAGGATAAGGATTGGACCTGTGTGGAAATTTATACCCTTGAATTGTCAGTTCTTATCATTAGTTAATAACTTAGGAATCTGTTGTCTGATTTCATTTAATCTTTTAAGGAGGTAAGAAGGGCTGAATTGAAACATAGTACTGAGATAAAAGGGGGGGATCAAACTTCCTTCTTATAAAAGAAAGAAATTCTGATATATTTCTTTTCTGTCAGCTAGCTAGTGTGTATGTACAAGCCTGCCAGTCAGCACATGAAATTCTGAATTATGAAGGACTGTATTACACGGACCAAGGTTGGAAGACTTGGGAGGAAGCAAAGGTTTGGAAAGATTGGATGGTGAAAATTTGAAGGGTTGTTGCTGGGAATGGCCCGGGATTTGTGAGAGTTTGGGGTGTTAGAGACATACCACATGCATTCAAGGAAAACAAGCCTTTTGTAGTTCTGCTGCTGGCAGAGGCAAACACCCAGCATAAGGGAGTCTTGAAGAGCTTTTGGTCTGCTGCAGTTAGCAAAGAGCCTGGCCTAATACCTATTCCCCAGCAGGGACAGCAAAGCTGATTTTCAAAGGTAACACTCATGGGGTTATAACACAGGTAGCCCAGGTGGCATACATTTACTTAATGAGTGTATAAGGGAAGTCCCAGCTCTCTGAGATCACTTAACAAGCCTGGTATTTCTTAGATTCTGCCTTTCAGGGTTCAGTTGTGCAGTCCAGCCCTTTGCTGTCTTTAACTCAGGCCACTTGTACTGCTGAGAAATAAGCACAGATTTTCCATGTATTTCTCAGATACATACGACATTAGTTCCCTCCAGCACACATAGCTACTGCTACCTGGTACTTGTGCAGAGACTGGCTGTTCATCCTGCCTTTGATGTGAATCCTTCCCACCTGTTCTCAGTTTTGCTTCATGTTTACCCCTGTAAGCACCATCCCTGAAGCTCTTTGTAGTCAAAGCAAGCAGAAGGGGGATGTGAGGTGACTCGCTTGAATGTCTTGGAGAGGCTTGTGGCAGAATGCCTGTCTCTGCAGCCCTGGTGTGGTATATTACCCTTCAAACCCCGCTGGAAAGTGCTCCTCCATTTATAGCACCATCTCTGCTGGCTGGCAGTATCTCAGTCTAGGGGCAGTGAGCAGTGCCTCTCGCATGAGGGCACATGGCTTCACAGCACCCGGGCACCTCAGAAAGCATTTTCAGTTGGGTGAGAAGGCCTTTGGGTTGACAAAGAATGTAGGGGGGAAGGGGCAGCAGGAAAGGATCCCTGGGCACAGAGAACAGAGCTCTAATCCTGTGGCAGATAACATCATGTCTGCAGGCTAGGCTTGTGTGTGTTTGGGGGAGCTGGAGGGGCAGAGATTGTTAGGCAGTATTTGTTTGTAAAGCCACTTGCTCTGAAGATAATGCTTGCACTAACTTCTATTGAGGGAGCAGTGTTGAGTCCCCACAAAGTCCTTTCCCAAAGTGTCTTTGAAGCCAAGAACCTATTGAAAGGAAGAAAGGCCAAGAGAGGGGATTAGTTTGTTCAGCAGCTGTGAATTTCAGTGGGAGGCTGATGAACTCCAAAGTCTTTGTTGAGATGTTTTTTGTAAGGAGCCCTGCTGGAGGGAGAGACCCACACCGGGGCCGCGGCCTTAGACAAGAAGGAATCTGAAGCGGCGGGGAGCTGTAAACGGGCCACAAGGACTTTTCCCAAACACTTTTCGGAAAAGGTGTTGTAAAGAGATCGGAGGGGGATTAGCATGTGAAATGACACTTTCCATTGACTCCACTGAGGGGAGGGGAAAAGGGCTGGCTGGCTGATTTATTAGCATTTTGTTCCCTTCTCTATTCTGCTCCCCCAGCAGCCCCCCTCTCCGCTGTCTCCCCTCCTCCCGAGCCCTCTAAAGAGGCTTGGATTGGAAAAGGGAGCGGGGGGCTGCCTGTTTGTGTGTCATCTGGGCGAAGGTGACCACCTGGGAAGCTGAATGTAAATATTTCTCCTCTGAGGAATGCGCCTTCATTAAACCGAAATGAATACATGGAAGCATCCAATCCTGCCCACAATGGCAGCGGGGCCTTTACCACTGAGGGCTCCGTGCGCCGGGAGGGGGGACCCGCTGCTGAGGTCAGCACATTCTGCAGCTGCCGTGCCGCCGTTCCCCCGGCGGAAGCAGCGTGCGGCGGTGGGGCTCGCACCGAGGGGGGATCGCACCGAGGTGTCCTACACGGCCCCTCCGCCAGCAGCCGCGGCCCCTGGGCTGTGCGCGGCCTTCACGGGCAGCAGTGTCAGCAGTGCGAGGAACAGGGAAGCGGCTTCTACAGCTTTTCCAGCTAACTGTGTAGTGGGGAGAGCCATGAAAAAGGGAGGCCCATGCTCGAATTTTCCCTGGTGGTCGAGAGGCTCTTGCTTCCTCTTTCCTTTCCTGGCCAACCATAGGGACATAGAGGAACTGCTGGTCGGTATGCAACAGAGACCTTCTGCAGGGTCACTGTGCTAGTAAGAACCTCTGTGCAAATGATGGTGGTTTGTGTGTGGAGTGGAAGTGTTTCAGTTTTCCCTGAGAATATGGGCCAAGATTTCTTGCCGTTTTTGAAAGGCCAGATTCTTGCTTGGCAGGAATGCTCTTGCTCTGGTGAGATCCTAGGTCTTAATACCTGCTCCCTATGAGGTAGTTCTAGAATCAAGGGACTAATTGATAATGAAGAGACAAATACAGGTTGCTGAGTGTCTTTAATATATCAGCTACATAATGGGCAACTGGGCCCTGCCTGCCCCCCTCCCACTCCATTTCCTGGCAGTTGCATTGCAGTTGGATACATCCTCCAGCAAGCTCAAGAGAGAGCACATCCTTTCCCCTCGTGGTAGGGGCTGAGGTTGTGCTGGCTGGAACTGATTAAGTCTTCCTGGGCTCAGATGAGTAAGCACTGTGTTTTAATCTCCAGGACTCTTAAACTGATACATACACACACTAAATGGGATGAAAGAATACCCAGCTACTTAGACACAACAGCATTTTGCAAGCACTTGGCTACTGATTTATTGCATTTGCTATTGGTTTACAAATATTAGCTACACGATGGGTCTAATGGCCAGTAGCAGCTCTGCTGGCTTCTCGTCTGGCTAAAGGACACTTCAAACAGCAAAGCGGATGATATTATTGCAGCACAGGGGAAGATTGCTGTGATGTTGCAGTGAGCTTCCCCACGTTGTGCAGCTGGCAGCTTCTTACCTCCCTCCCCTAGCCTCAGCAAGGGAACAGAGATGCATCAACCAAATCTTCCTGCTGTTTGCTTAGCCTATAGAATATATATAAGAAGTGATAGAGGGAAAACTGTTATGTATACATCACAGTTACTGTGCAATAAATTAAACTTCAAAGTGCTTCACTTTCCTATTTACACCACCATTAAATAGTAACTGACATTATTTTCTCAGACTAGGAAGAAGTATTTAGTTAGTTAGCTGACAGGGTAAGAGTGCTTGACAAGTACACCAGGGCACAGGGAGTAGGCTCAGCTTGGCAGCTCCTCTCTGGGAGAGATTTGGGAGGAAGGAGGTAGTGGAGAAGTGTGAGGGCATCTTTATGGCATCAGTCAGGGGCTTTGATAGGAACGCTGGCCTAAAAAGGGAGACCAGACCTGGAGGCTTGGAAGACAGAGAGAAAGCATGTAAAAAACAAATTATGGGACCCCTTTCTTGGACAGCTGTGTAATGGGCAGGTCAAGCAGCAGTTTCAATCTTGATGCTGCCATTTCAAATGCAAAGTAAAGCACTGGAGAGCTTAGCAAAGTTGTCAAAGGGTGGAAAGCAAAGCTGTGGGTTCCTGGAGGCTGGCTTGCTGAGAAAGGAATTGGATGCCTTTTCTATTTCCTGATAATGTAGGCCTGAGGCAAATAACTGTTTTAGTACTTCTATTTTTTAAAAGCCTCTTCTCATTTATGGATTACTTATCTGAGTTGCTCGATTGTTGGTGCTATCTCAGTTTCCTTGTTCTTTTTACCTCATTTACTCAAAAGCCCAGAGCAGGTGCTTGTTAGGGGAACAGACAAGCTCAAAACCACAGAAGCCACCAAGACCTTCCTGTGTTTTCGGAGATAATGCCATAGTCACGGGGTAGAGTGAGTTGAAGGGACTGAGTCTCACCTTGTTTTGTCAACACTTGAAGGTCTCCCCAGAAGACATTACCCACTGCACTAATGCCCTGTACAGGGAAGGCCTGAGACTCATACAAGCCTCTTTTGCCTTTCCCAAGCCCCAGTGAGGCAGCAGTGGGAATGAGATAAAACTATGCCAAACAGAAGTGGTGCCAGGAGCTGCTGGGAAGGGCAGGAGAGGAGAGGGGCAGACAGCAGTGTAGAGGAGCAGAAGCAAGTTAGAGCTTTCTCTTGAGCTTGCGATTGGCTCTGCCACCTCCGCTGCGCTCCCGCTTCTCCTTGCGGACGCAGAAGTATTTGGTGACCCGTTTGCGGCACTGCTCGCAGCGCACAGCACAGCACCAGTGGAACTTGCAGTTGCAGCTGGACACCATCTCGGCTCGCCTCTCCTCTACCGCCAGCCCGCAGTCCCCGCACAGCCGCCGGCAGCTCCGCTTCTCCCACTTACTGAGCGCCTTGCCCCTCTTCAGGCATTCCCTGCCCTCTGTGCCCAGCAGCCCCAGTGTCTTGTTCTCCAGGCAGTAGTCAGGAGAGTCTTCCAAATGGACCAGTTCCTTCTTGGAGATGGAACTGAAGGTCTCAGCAATGGCACCCCGGCTGGCAGCGCTGTTCCCTGCTCCCTGCAGCAAATCCACCTTCAGGGCTTTGTGGTACCTCTCCTTGAGGTAAGTGCCCACCTCCCGAAACTCGGGTAATTGCAGCCAGCAGGTCTGGGTAGTGCAGCTCCCGGACACACCATGGCATTTGCAAGTCCGCTTCATAGTCCCTTTCACTGCCTACAGGGTGAGCAGAGAGAGGGGTTCAAGAAAAAAACCCTGCAGGGGCTGTATCTGTACTGCAATGCATGCAGAAATATGGCTCCAGGCCTGTGGAGGAGTTTGGCATCAATTCTCCCTGCACAGTAGTCCTGAAGCTCACAGATTTACTTTTCTGCAGTGCTCCCCTCCTTGAACTGGGAAAAAGAGGACTGTGGAAAGTCATTAACACTGTAACAGAGAAGCTTTGCTACCTTAGAGCAGACACCATTGTACTGCTGCCATCCCCCCAAGAAATTGTTTCTTCTAGACACGTGTTTTCAGCCGCATCAAATTGTGACTCTCCACAGTGAATGCTTAGAGACAATTTGGTATGCACTGTCAGCTCTGGAGGGAGAGAGGGGCTCACCTTTCTACCTGCCTCGTTGTTATGCAGGTTCATAGCAGCTCTGGCATCTTGTCCAGTCTCTAGGGCGTCCACAAACTGCTTGGAAATAGCTTCCCCAAAGCCCACGTTATCACTGCAGCCTCCCCACAGCCAGCCTTGTCCCCCTAAGAAAGGAGATGAGATGTGTGCTGTCAATGAACCAGAAGAGGTTTCAGAAGTGATGGGAGGGAATGGGGGCTATGGGGCAAATCCAGCCTTTCACCACACAGTACTCTCTGATTCCCACCTGTTGAGTTCATGACATTTCTCCTGAGGCCCAGATAGTAAGTGGCTCAGGCAGCAGCAAAGGGGTATGTCCTGTACAGCAAATACAGGGCTTTCCAGGCTTTCTACAGAGCAGGATTTAGAAGCTGTCAGTTATCATACATTAGCAGACATGCAGATAAGCCTTTGGGTCTCTTATCACCTCTCGAACCCTGACTCCAGCTGGTACAGTGTGACTTGCAGGGACAGCATCTTGCTAACTTCGATTAACAAGCTGGTAGAGGCATCCTGGTCAGAGGCAACAGATTCCCCTCTGCCTAGAACAGCCCAAACCTGGCACATGTGCATCAAGGAGGCCCTGGTTTTGGCACACCCAGAATTCTGAGATGAGATTTGGCATCTTAGAAGGGTCTAATTTTCTACTTACCACCAAGAAATAAGGGAGTCAGTACAGAACTGTGAAATTACATAAAAATATGTGGAAGGTGCTTTTCCTAACTCAGTGGGAACTGAGTGGGACTGGAAAAACATCATGCAGTTTTTTCCTCCTGGAGAAAGATACCAAATTATTAATGAAGGTTTGAAATCTGGAACATTCTGACCCTGACATGCCACATTGGTACGTCTTGGGAGTTGTGGTTTAATGGCCCTGTAGCTCTCTGGAAAGGACTGGCCCTCGCCTGGACTTCCCCACGGCATCATGATCCCCTCTCCCAGGGAAAGACGGGAGTATTTCATGGGAGGTGGGTAATTGCAGTGGATGATGCAGTCCAAATCAAGAAGTGGGACTGAAGGAAGTAGGAAAACCTTTCACCAGCTTGGCTTCAGTTCAATGGCTGAATTGTATCCTGTTTTCATCAAGCCCAAAAGTTTCCTGTGCCTTACAAGGTTTCAAGTCCACAATGGAAAGTTTTTTATTAAAAACAGATATATTTGGGGGGAAAGAAATGTAGCATGACTAATTTGGTTTTCCAGAGAAGATAGAATTTGATATGTCGTTGCCCAAAAGTCTTGCTCTACTAGAGACAGGCATTCCCAGACTTTAGAACCTAAGCAGTAGTGGCTGCTTTCAAAACTATCAGCCAGTAAAGTAAATTACTAAATACTGGACATTCCAGAGGAGTTTGTCATAAAGTGACACATACTGACTGCCTGGTGTGGCTGGGCAGGGCACAGCTTTTAAAATATTTTGATCATTTGAAATTTGACCTCTTCCTATTCAAAACAAAATCCCTAAATGTCAGTGTTTTCTATGAAAGCTGAGTGGAGAGCTGGATTGGTGCAGCCTGGAGTTCCCCACCAGGGGTGCTTGGTGGCTGAGGGCCTGGATACTCCTGTCATGTGGAGGGTGTGATGGCTGCGTGCTACCACAGTGATTCTCCTGGTTGTGCTCTTGTGTGCCTACCATGCTGGCAAGTGCTAGAGAGGTTTATGAATGCTACCTTGCTTTTCCTCATGGTCATTCTGCTGTGGGGCCAACCTGGTCCTGCAGACCCTGGGAACCCTGGGGTCCCTAACCTGTGCTGCTATACCAAGATCATTTAGGTGCATGACAACACATCCACTCCTCTGCCTGTATGATATTTTCTCCAGCAGCTTAGAGTTCTTGATTCGAATCAGGGAAACTGCTACCCCTTCTACTTTCCTGATCATTTAGAAAGTGAAGGAAAGCATCAAGAGTTTGTCTGGTGTAAGCTGGAGGTGGCTCTGTTAGCTTCCACAGAGCTACATTGGTTTGAACCAGGGAAGGCTCTGCTCTGAGCATTATTCCTGGCTGTGGAGACCAGGATGGAGAGGTGTTTCTGCCGACCTCAGGAGGAGAGAAGAGCTTCTCCTGCCACCTGGGACAAGTGAGGGTCAGCAGCTCATCTCTCCTTACCCAGCTGTCCATTGCGGGAGTCGTCACAGCCACAGTTGTCAAAATCCCCCAGGCTGCAGTTCCGGGTCAGCGTGTACATGACGCCCGCAGAGCTGATGGCATGGACAAAGGCTGTTTCTCGGTTTGCTGTCAAGGGGGAATACAAAGAGAGAAGATGTGCAAAAGATTTCATGGCAAGGGCAGTGTTAGAAATTGTTTCTACCATGCAGGAGTCTGCACAGAACATCTGCAGTGGGGAAGATTTTGTGGGGTGGAGAAGAGGCCCTTCATGTCAGATTAGCTTAGTTTGGGCTTGAACTGCATGAAGACAGAAGCTCCCAAATATGATCCAGACTGACTCATGCCATTTGAAAGGGTGTGGATGAGATAGCACCTGGCCGTCCTTGTGGGAGCTCAACAGTGGTGATATAGCGCAGACAGCCAATGTCCTCCACTTCTCACTAACACACCTCCAACAGGAAGGAGTCCTCTCCAAGTATCAAAGAGCTCCTTCCCCACAGTCCCCTTGAGCCTTAGCTTCTGCTGAAAGGGCTCTGGGCAGTGACCATACCTACCCACCAGGATCAGTTTGGGAATCATCAGCTGGCCTTTGGCTTTCACTTAATACCAGCAAGGTGTGGATCTGAGCAGATAACCTTGACAGGAATGATTCAGGGACCTGCTTCTGGTCTCAGAGCAGGCCTTGTGCTGCAACTGTGCCTCAAGGCTGCGCTTTCACACCTTTGTCCACCTCTGCCTGGGGCTCTGGTCTCTAGTCTGCTGCCAGTCCCACCAGAGGCCTAAAGCTCTTCTCCACACCCAGGTCCTGCTTTTACAGAGCAGGTATGAGCCCAGCCCAGCATCAGACATAGGTCTAGAGGGCCAGATACACACTGAAATATTTCCTGAGACCTGCAAATGGGTAAGAAACAGGATACAGTGACAATGACCATAGCCCCATGCCCTACGGTGGACTTTTCTCCTGCCTCTTGGCCAGAGCACAGTTCCTGATGAACTTTTTCATGCTCCCTCTAGTCTTAGCCCCTCTGGTTGCTACCCAGACAGCCTGTGCTAGTTCTCAGCCTCCCTGGGATACCCTGGGACACAATCTAGGTGTGGTGTGTCCAGCAGGCCATGTGCAGGTCAGGGGGGTGCATGCTTCTGGGGAGGCAGTTGTGTGGGGGTTGGTCCTGTGCCAGCTGGGGTTCAGCAGGTGTGTGGGTAAGGCTGGCATTGCAAGGAGGCCTTGGAGCTAGATCCCAGAGTATCTGGAAGCTGATGGGTCAAGGGGTCTCCTGGGGAGATCCCTCTGGGGGATTCCTGAGAGAAGCACTTCCCAGGTGGGAATAGGGAAGAAAAGGAGGCACTTGGGAAGAGAGGAGGGGGCCATGGGCTCTAACCTGTAGCAAGGGGGTCCCAGTAGTGGTATCCAATGCTTTCCTTACCACTGCGCAGCCCACCGTGGCTGGAGAGCTGCAGTGCCCTCTCTGGGCAGTTCCAGCGGTCCCAGGCGAACTGGAACTTGCACTCCTCGATGCCGCTCTGTGCCCCAGCCGCCACACTGCTGGAGTAGATGAGATAGGCCTAGGAGCAGAGCTGCGGGTCAGCACAGGGACCATGTGTATTTTCAACTGAAAGTAACCTGTGTGTCATCTTACAAAGACAAGGCATACAGAGCTCAGAAGTTCTCCCAGGCTTGGCTTCCCTAGGAAGCTCACCACCACCAGCAGCAAACCCATTTCCTGCTGTGCTGGGTCACAGCCTGAGCCTCCTGAGGGGAAATGCTGAGGTCTTGGCTTTTAGCCACATTAGGAAACATGCCAGCCAGCCTCTGCCATGGGGAACCCCTTATCTCTCCACCATGAGAGGAAACAGAGCTTTCTGCTCAGATCAGGGAGCTCCAGGCCAGCACATGCCTCAACTTGCCTTTTTCTTCACCACAGCCCATGGGGGAGAGCTAGTGTTTTGGGACAATGTTGCTCCACCAGTGCATTGGGAGCTAGATGGGCCTGGGGAATAGCCAGAACAAAATCTGGGTAAATTTTACACCTGGTCCTGGCTAAGAAAAAAAAAGCCCGTGGAAGAGGAGCACAAGGATGTGAGGGGTCAAAAAATATGAACAAAGTCCTGGCAATTCTAGTTGTGCTCCTTGAGGAAGTATGTTTTACAGGGCCTACAGAAAATACTTTCTGGCTGAATCAATGTGGGCCCTGATGCCAACCTGATCCTCAGAAAGCAACAGATGTCAGGTGAGAGCCTTGGCTGGTGTCAATAGACAGATCTCCGGAATCTGGCCCCAACCAGCTTAAAAGAACCCCAGGTCAGCATTGCTCATGGCTCATGTAGCCCAAGGAGCTCACAAGTTGCAGCTCACAGCAAATCTTTCCTGGCCTTTCTCTGCCTTATTGCTAGAAACCTGGGGGTGAGGGGAGCTCTGACCAAGGCTGGGTGGAAAGGACTGTGAAGAAGGAGCCCCTCTCTCTCTCTCTCTCTCTCCCCTTCTCTCCCTGGGTTTAGTGGTATCAGGGACAGAGATCAAAGGGATTTCTCTTACCTTGGGGCCCGTCATCAGGAAATTATTCACTGACCTGGAAGATAGAGACAGTGTCAGCAGGGAGGGGGTGATGGCGGAGGGGCCTGGGGAATGCCAGGCATCCCAGGGCTCTCCTCTCACTCCCCCACAGTCTGCCTGTCTCCCAGCTGCAGGCACCTCTGGTCTCTCCCCCGTGTCCCCTTGCTGCTCCCTAAGGGACAGGACAGTGCCATCCCCTTCCCCCCTCCCTGCTCCCCTCAGTCAGGCTGTACAGGGCTGCAGTTCCTTCACTGCTCTCTCCTTTTGCTTTCCTCTGCTCAGCTACCCTTTGTACCAATCCACCCGTTATTTTGCTTTCTTTTTCCCCTAGCCTTGCTTTTTACCTCACTTGACTAAACTCAGAGTAGCATTTCTCCCAGACCCAGGAATGGGACCATGCTGAGGGAAGGAGGGCATCACACCACAGCTCCTTTGCAATATGTATTCAGATGCATCTCTCCATGTCACCATCCCTTGTTTTCCTGTGGTGCCATGCCTGACTGCCCATACTCTCCTCTTGGTCAGGTTATGGTGATGGCTGAGCACAAATATACATGCCCTTCCCATCCTCCTGGACACTGTGCAGGGGACCCTGGGGGTTTGGGGTGGATGGGAGGTTCCTAGACAAAATTAAGCTTTCTGGTGTTCCCACTGAAGGTGTGGAGGGATCACCTCCAAGGGTCAGGCAGTGTGGCTTTTCTCCAACACTATCCCTATGGCCAGAACTGATGCTATCTGGTCTGTATCTTTCTCCATTAAGAAAGACTGTTTCTGTGCAAATGGCCAGTCAGCATTAGGACTCCATATAGTGCAGTGACCTCCTGCAGAATCTGGAGAATGGCTAGGTGAATCCTGCTTAGCTACATCATGGCAGAAAGGACTGACACATTGAAAAAGTTCAAGAGCCAACTCCAAATATCCTAAGTCAGAAATGACGTAAGAAAAGAGACAGTCTCTTAAAATTACCTAATTCCGCTCTCTCCAGGTTTGTAAAATGACACTCATCACTATTTCTGGTGAGTCTGTGGAGCATTTTTCCTGCTGGAACCCAGCACTTCAGAGAAATGGGTGAGTGCTTTTACCACCCAAAGAGGACACTGAGGCCAGAGAGGTGGAATGCATGGATTGAGATCTTGCAGCAAGTGATTGGGAAAATGACAGATAGAAACTTGGCTCTTCAGCTTCTTCTTGAGATTATGTTCTGCTTCAAATGAGCCACAAGTATTCCCTTGTAAGGGAAAGAAAGATACTGTCTTTTTGTGTAAAAATCCAGCACAGACACTGTGGGGGCCTCCCAGGATGGGCTCAAGTGCAGGCAGAAGCAGGCACTGCTGTCCAAAGCTGAGGGTCAAAGTGCAGCCTTGCCATAGACACAGGGACAAACAGGGTGGCAGGACTGGTGCCCAGACATCAGATGTGAGAGATTGAAAGAGGATGATGTCCTGCCCTGGAAAACCACTTGTACAGTTAGCAAGCCCGTTTCACCTCCACTAGAACTGTACCCACAGAGTTCGTTTCCAAAATACGCCACAAAAGGAGGTGTCATGACTTTAGCTTGGTAAAAACCACAGGAAATGTGATGTTTGCTGTTACAGTTTAGAAAGAGTTTGCAACATTTCATTCTAGCAAGTCTAGCTTTCTTTTGTGTGGGTTTGTTTTGTGTGGGTTTTGGTGGTTTTTTTGGTGAAAATGTGTTTATATTGATGAAACTTGCTTTGGGAAAGATTCCCCTGGGTCAAAACAGGAGTGGGCTGTGCCAGGGCACTGTGAGAACAGGAGATTCTTTCCCTTTGTTCCAGGCTTTGGATTCAGACCCGGCTGTGCTCCAGCCCCTATGGGTACTTTAGCACGAAGTCGATGGTTGTTTTTCAGAGGAATTTTCCTTTGGAAGCTGCTTCTGCATTGTACAGCTAATTAAATATTTCCTGGGACTTGCAGAGACAGCATCTGTAGCCAAGTGATTAGAGCATCGGGTGACCTGAATCACACAGGGCCATGAACCTGGGGCTAATCAGACTGTGCAAGCTCCATGGGTCCCCATCCTAATGCAACTGGGTAGCAGCATGAACAAGTCATTTTTCCATCTGGTTTCCCTTCTGTCCATTGCCTTGACCTTAAGTGCTTTGCTATGGGGACCACACTCAGGATGGTGTCAGTGTGAATCTGAGCCCCTGGTAGCAGCTGTGAGAAAACTCTGGTAAAATGCTTCTGCGTAAGCAAGAGCTAGAAAATTGCAAGTTCTCCCTTATCTTGCTTTTGTCACCAAAACAAGAGATATATCCCATCTGCATTGCTTCCCATGTGGGTAGGAAAACCCAGATTCAGAGTGTATGGTGGGGATTTGCCTCAAACCCTTGGACTAGGAACATCTGAGAAGTTGCAAGGGTGGGTTTAGCAGGAGGACGGTAATCCACAACATCAGAGTTTACAGCAAATGAGCCTGTTAGCAGGAGTCAATTGACATGACTGCATTGAAGCAGAGGATCTGTTCCTTCCAGGATAAACTTCAAGGTTCACAAAAAGGCCAAGTTCACGATATGCCAATGATCCATCTGCAGCTGAGCAAATGATACAGTAGCAATTTCCCAGCAGGGTATTCTAAACTGTTTATAAAGTTAGAGAGACAAAAGGCATTTTCCTTGAGCTATCAGTTCAACAGGCAGGCATGCTGCTGGCTGGGTTTGTAGAACTTAGACAAGTGAAGGATTTACAGAGTTTCAAGTGTTTTGTGCACTTGACACCCCAACATTTAACTCTTGCAACTTCAGGTGGGTTCAGGAGAAGGGGAGATGGGATTGTCATATGGCTGGAGGCTGGCTGAAATTTTTCTTACTTGTGTTGAGGGGGAATGAAAGATAATAATGGAGACAGAATCTGTGTGCTTTGTCTTTGCTCTTATAATTTAGCTAAGAAAAAAATGCATCTCCATTCTGTATATAGTCTCCAGTAAGGGCAGAGAGCAATTAAGCCACTACTTACACAGATGTAGTACAATAGTGATAGTGTCTCTAGAATCATCTCTGTGCTGCAAATAGGAATCACTACCAAAATCTCTCTTCGTTATTTTCTCTGTAGCGTGATTTTTAAAAAGAAATATATTTCTAGCAAATTTGCATTTCATTATAGAGGAAAGCAGAATGTAATACAAAACTAAGTATCACTAACTAGTTGCATTCATAGCTTGTGTTAACCAACCCAATTTCTATGACTTCAGTGATTTTTTTGTATCACACACATGGAAAGAGACGCTTGAAGTATTTTCTCTTCTCTGAGAAAGCTCAGGGGCTTTCTAGCTGTGTAAACCCCTTTCCCTCCATGTTCAAACTCCAGGACATTACAGGGACTGAAGTGGACAGGATAATAACTAAGCAGTAGAGGGGAGACTCCCAAGTTCCTCTGCCCCCTCCCCAGGCTGTGCAGGGCCCTGGCCAGAGCATGCTGCTTCTCTCAGCACAACTGTCTCCAGGTAAATAGTACATCTAGGGCAAGAGATTTTAATTGGATCCGATATTAGAAAATTGTCTCAAAGCTAGTGAATATCTTCAGCAGGAGTTTTCTATCATAGTTTTATTGAATCTGAAAGCAAAGAACCCTGCCAAGCAGCTGTCCCATTATATTTTACTCATATCAAATACTAATAAGCCTCTGATAATTCTGTCTCAGTTACAACTTAAACCAATAACATCACACTCCTCAGTTCAGCAGCACACTCCTCAGTTTAATATGCCCTAAGAGCCTTATCTAATCTCTCATTATGATATTTGTCTGATGCCTTACCACCCGCTCAGGCTACTGTGCTGCTGGTTTTGCTCTTTAGAGAATGATAAAGCTGGATTTACATCTTCACTGTCATTATTGTAAATAGAGAAAATGGATAGAATTTCCCTTTGGATCCGAGTTTTGTTCTCAATATGAGCTCCCCGAGGTTATTAGAAAATCGGGGAGGCTGGAAACCAAAGGCAGTCCCACAGCTGAAGTGTAAAAAATACATTTAGAAGCAAACTACTGAGTTAGAGATTCTTATATTATTCCCACAGGAGAGGAGAACTGGGTGGCAACTCAATAACATTTGGAACTTTACTTCTTTTTTCTTTGTTTTCTTCTGTTCTGTTATATTTATTTTGAGGATTTTGTTCCTAGATGCAACCCTGACATTTTGATCACCTAGAAATAACACAGTGGTTGAATGGTCTGTTAAATGGTAAAATCTAATCCACACTCAAGGAAGGGAAGTGGCCACATATATATAAAAAAACATTTTTTGTTGTTCTATATTGCTCCCCCACCCCACCCCCACCATGCTCCCACTCCCAATTCTTGTGATTCTATCACAGGAAAAAAATAACATGTTGTGTTTTAAGCCATTGGATCAGATAGAGAAAACCATCACAAATTTCAAGCAGAATTACTTTTTGGTTCCCACAAATTTGTCTTTCCTCAAGAGTTAAGGGAGAGCGTCTACAAAATGGTAATTTCAAATAAAGGTTGCAATTTTCCTTTCCCTATGGAACTCATGACCTATGAGCAACATGCAGAGAGAAATGGGTTTGTCTTGATCTATAAACTTTTCTCCTAGATAAAAACTGCTGAGAGACAGGGAATTTAAACATCCAACTTTGGACTGAAAATGTCTTGGATTTCCTTATTTAGCTCTACTTTGTGCACTGCAATTTCTCTCCTTTTCTCTCCTTTGAACTGTTTCTTTAAAATGATGGGTTTTTTTCTTTTAACATATTCTAAACCTGTTTTTATTAAGAAAAGCAAGACACATACACAGGAAGAGCAGAAAAATAATAATAAAATCAGCATGAGCTCTTGCCTAGCCTTTCTGTAGAACACACATATTCCTCTTGTTCCAGAAGGGAGGTTTATCTTGAGTTTGCTGCCTTATAGTATTTAGGCAAATACAAATAGTTGCATATTCTTTTAATGAAGGGAATATAAAATCTCTGAAAGAACATAAATTTCGCTTCCAGACTACCAGGAATGAGTTCCCATTTACTCTTTAATTTCTCTTTTTAAATTTTGATTTCTCCATCCATGGTAATAACCCTAGAGATGGAGAAGGCAGGGGATTTTAGTAATTGAGTAGTAAAATACTTCTCTTGCCGTTAGAGATAAGTCTGTAACCTGCTGAGCAGATTCCCCAGAGCATCACAGCAACTGAGAAAAACGTTTGGATACTTAGCAAAAATCACATAGGAAAAATACCTGCAGAGACCATTTCCCTTTGGGAATGGGACTGATATATCCCACAAGGAATGATACGAGATTTGATGCAAGCACAGTATCTTTCTGTTCACCCTTAAAGAACTTTTTGGGAAATAAATATAACATCATCCTCAGGACAGAGCAAGAGGTCCACAGGAGATGGCCACAGATTTGTGCACAGCAGAACTGGTCTGACGGGACTCAGGTGGTTGGAAACCGAGCTGTAGCAATCACTGTAGCAAAAGCTTCTCCCCAGGAAATCCTAACACATGAATTTCAGACGTGTAACTGACCCTCTGTGTGCCAAGGAGCTTGGCTCTCAGGCTGCTCATCCAGAGTGACAATATTGTGGATCTAACTCACCCCTACGGGCTCTGAGCTCTTAATCACGGACTGTCCTCTTTGGGGAGCATGAGAGAAGCCCCACTTGATTTAATTAAGACAAGAGACAAGCTGACTGGGAGCCTTGGGAAAAACAGAAGTCTCTGGCTGTTACATTGGGTTACCTTCCCACTTGAAAGTGAGGGGCTAGGTCTCAGCATCCACTCTCATCTATTTTACCCCAGCTTACAACGTGGCCCCTAGTTATTTTTGGGAGGCACAGGGAAAAAGGGGGACTTTTATAGATCTAACCTCTCTGCCAATGAGTGTGTAGGGACTTGGTTAAATATCTGATTCCATTAAAGAGAGAACTGAGCTAAGTGAGAAAGAGGAGACATTTAGGAAGGTGAAGAAGAATTTCCTTAGGGTATCTGGGAAGAGCTCCTGTCTGTGACACAGACTGAGATGCTCTTGATACTCACCAGGCATAGCAGGACTGGAAGAACGGAGTGAGGAAGAAGATGCCCAGATAAGGGTCCATGTGAAATATAAAATCCAAATAAAGAGGGAGAAAGGAGATCCTAAAAAAACTCCCAAACTTGGGTACCCCCACCACCAGAGAAAAGGGAAAAAAAAAAAAAAAAAAAGAAGCACAACTAATTTAGGGAAGGGATGGAGTTATTTTCCACCCGGCAGTCCTGGTGATGAAGAAGCAGATGCCTCCTGAATCCCACCTTCTGCAAAGGATAACCAATCCTAAAGTAAGAGCTAAAGGGGGCTGGTGAAATGGAGCCGCAGAACTTCCTAAGAAGAGATTATCTACTTAATTAAAGATTTTTTTTCCACTAAGTCCTTCAGCCAATCAGGACTCAAGTGCCAGAGAGAGATTGAACTGATGAAAAGAACACCCCAGGTTCCTCGAAGACAAATGCACCACGAAAGGGATAAGAGGGAGGGAAAAGGGGGGGAAAAGAAAAAAAAGAGAGAGGGATAAAGAAAGAGACAGCAAATCCCTTAAAGTAATCACTAGGTTCAATCTCCACCAGCACTGTCCTGGCTTTCCATTCCCGGGAAAGGCAACTGGAAGGGCTGCTTTTGAAGTGTCCTCTCCTCCTGCCTTGGAGATACTGCTGAGTTGGGGTGCACTAGGTGCTCTAGAGTGGGGGATTGGGTTCAGGCTGTCTGCATCTGCTGCTTGGGCCACAGATATGTGATCATTGTGTCTGCCTCAGTCTCCCCTAGAAGTCTAAGGAAGACCAGGGCCAGTTCCTACTCCATCTGCTTCTCTGTTATCATGGTGACCTGCTCTTTCTTTCCATGTCCTGTTTGCATCAAGCCATCCTCACCCCAGGAGAAAGGCCTCTGACTAAGCCTACCTATTCCCCCTTAACTTTTTGCTTTTGGTATTTCTTATAAAGTCCATGGGAGGGGATCTTTGGTTTGGAAGGGTTAGCAGTCTCTCACTGAGGGCTTATCCCATTCTAACAGCTGCTGGAGCTACTTAGAAGTGCATCCAGCCTGTGTCAGCTGGCCACATGGGACTTCTCAGTTACTGTCACAGCACCCACTACAAATACCCTGACTGGCCCTAAATCAACATGACCAGTTGTATCACTATGTCCCAAAGCCATAGGAAGATCTTCTCCATGCTATACAATTGAATTTTGTGCTGTGGACATGATCAGCCAAAACATGGGCTGAGACCAGCCAAACTCATTTCATCCATGGCACAGCTACCAAGCAGAAGTGCTGGACCCAGGCAGGATTTGAAGAGGATTGGGACCCTGTGGCTGAGCCATCAGGCAGGGCTGGTGGGAGGTTGAACTTTGCTTAGGGACACCTGAGGTGGACCAAATTCCCTCCTGGGTTGCACAGCCTCAGGAAAGGAAAACTGCCCAGCAGAGATTTGCTGTCTGATGGATTTGGGCCATCCCACACTGAGCCCAGCGGTGCTCAAGCCAGGGAGTCCCAGCCAGGCACAGCATGTAGGATATTGCTGGCAAAACACTACCTTTGCCCAGAGTGCTGCCTGTCCAGCCAGGGCACCCCGCACCCCAAAGGGTGGCTGGGCAGCTTGTGGGCACCTAGAGGAGAAGAAAATGCAGGTGGCAGCAAGCTATCCCAGGGCAGCTGTGCCCCCAGCTGTGTCCTATTACAGCAAGACCGATGGTATTTGCACTCATTAAAGCCCCAGGTCCTGGAGCCCTGAGCATTTAAAAAAATAACATGTTATGTATGCTGAGAAAAAGCTTGAGAATTGGTCTAGTAGAAGATAAAACTGCAAAAACTGAAAGGGAGGGAAATAAGTCTTTTATTTATTCTTAAGTTATTTTTTAAGAATGTTATTTTTAATTATTAATTATATTGAAACAAAATTTCAATGCTGTAATGATTAGCACAGTTCAATGATTTTGGTGGTCTAATTCAAGTAGCAGAGGTAGCTGTGTTCCCCCTCCCAGGCTGTCCTGGACTCGGTGTAGAGAGCAGCTGCTGCAGAGGCTGATGCTGCCTCAGGGGAGCTGAGGTTCTGCCAAGGGGCTCAGGGCTCATTCCCACTGGGACAGCACTGGTGAGAAGCAGGAGATGCCACCATCCTGCATTTGGCATCTATTTCTGATGGTAGAAAGGGGAAGAATTTTCCGTTATTTCTTGTAAGTCTCCAACTGTCTGTTTCAAGATTCTTAAGCTGTAGTTTTCACATTTCCCAGGTCCAGCAGCAACAGCATTTTGAAATCATGCAACACTTCAGACATTTCTTGACCAATTGGAAAGGAAAGACACCATTGGGTACACCGGTATGAGCTGGTTTTGTTACTCCAAGACAAATTAAGTAAGAAGATTGCAAAAAGTAGGAAAAAAATAATAGTAGGTGGATCCAAAAGAAACAGAAGCAATTAGCTGGGTTTTTTTAACTGTTGCAAGAAGCACCCAGGCCTTTCTCCAAGCTCACAGAAGCACCAGCAGCTTTGGAAACATCAGCCTCCTCTGCCAATATCTAATTCCAATTAAATGCAATACTCACTTTACTGGAAACAAGCGTGTTTTTCAAGCCAAAGAAGCTGGAGGCAAAGTCTGAAACAAAACTGTCCCAAACACATTTCAAAGTATTTAATTACAGTTCTCAAAGGCTATTTAAAAGATTCTATTAAGTACTATCTAAAGAAATGGGATGCAAAATTGTTTTATAATATTCCTCAGATTTTGTTATTGTTACTGGTGAAAGCCCTGCAAATTTACTAAATGGATACAAAGAGAAGTAAAACACATTTTATGGCCAGAACTGGTACCTTACCCCAGTTGACCCGCTGGCCAATACAGATCTCTTCTGACCTTTGCACTGAGTACTGTAATGTGTATTTGACTATTTGTTCATCTCCCAGAATGGCAGGCAGGGCTTGAGGACAACAGCATATAGAGAACCTGCCACCACCTTCAGTAATTGCTTCCAGTTTATTAAAAATAAAATATATATTTTTAAAAATTTAAATCACCAAATTTTTAATAGAATATGTCTAAGTTTAATTTCCAGAGTGTAGAGAAAATGTGAACTATCCTAAAAGAACTTGTACAAATAATCACAAAAGTCAGAGAAAAAATGAAAAATAAGGCCTTTAACACTCCTCTGCCTTCTACCTCAGTACCAATGCAACTGATGTATATGAAAAAAAAGGTTAAGAAGTAGGCATAATAATTCCAAGTCTGGCTCACAGATATCTCAAAAGTTTCTTTGTGTCAATGCAAAATAGCCAAAGGATATATTTGTTGAAACAAAATGGCCATTAAAAAGGTCAAGAAACAATTCAACATTTCTTCTGTCAAAAGATATGTAAAAGGTATGAGATCACAATAAAAGGAAATTAATCTTATCTAGGCAACACACAGAATTCAAACCTGAAAGGGCTGAAATAGTCCCAGGAAGGTCCAGCTTCCAGTGCAGTAAGTGAATTTCAATTACTTTGACAGAATTTCAATTGCTTTGCCTTTTGGACCAACTAAATGTATCAATAGTGCCTAAAGTCTGTCAAAATATCCATCAGCACCCCAAGAAGGTGTATGTGTTGCTCAGTCCTGTGCTGAACATGTCACGTGCTATTCTGCTTCTTCAGTCAAGTGGCCCCAGAAACAAAGCCAGATAAAGGCTGGGGAAATGCAATAGCTTTCATGAGATCAACTGACATGCAATGGAAGCAAACATGGAATTTTTATCATTTTGGCTCTGAAAAGGCAGGAAAGGTGCTGGGGTGCCCAGAAGCCTCTTGTTTAATTTTGTGTTTAGCTATATCAGTCCAAGATTGTGCCATTAAAGACAGTATTGACACACCAAAAGATGACAACAGTGATGTGACCTCTTCGCTGTAAGCTTGATTTTGTAACCTAGCACTGTTCCCCCATGCTGTTCTCTGCATGGGTGACGCATGCAGAGCAGCCTCCTGTGAGGTCTGCTTGTGCTTTACCAGCATTGAGAGTATCCTCACATTTGTAGGTTCTCCATAGGGTTCATGCAGGGTCAGCTCAGTGGATCCTTCACTGCAGTGAACTGTGGGATGGGACACATCCATCACATATCATAGGAAGTGACTTCACCTGAGGAAGCAGATCTGAGGAACCCCAGAAAAATCTTGGGAGCTGCTTAAGCAAGTCCACTGTTGCACCAGAGACATACATTTTCTTTCCATTTCAGGCTCTCAGTGCTCACTTCAGTATTATTATTATCAGGAATATTTGTAAACAAAAATACATTCCGAACTGTAAGAATGAAGCATTAAAAAGACTGCCCAGTGCCGTGCTTTAAACTTCTTTAGCTGAAACTGTTCACAAGACCTGCAAGAGCCCTAAATAATTCCAGCTTACAACTCGATCTCCTTCACCCAAGTCAGTTTGTTCGGCCCTAGTGCAGAAAGACTGACTGGTTTGGAGTCCCTTTTGTGAGGCTGACAGGAGGAGGTTTAGCTGAGGGATTTGTCCAACACTGTGATTTTTCATCTCTGATTAGTTATGCGGTCTAATGACCGTGCAGCGGCATTCGCAGCTCTGGGTTACTCTGTAATTTGTGCCTCTGACGAGCCAGCCTGCCGTGTCAAAGCCGGCAGATGGTGCTCCCAGCTTGGCCTGCGGCTGGGCTGCAGCTCAACACTCCTGTGGAAGAGCGCCCCTGGATTGCAGGGGTGCAGGGAAATGCTGCTGGGCTAGACATGGCCATGTCCAACACAGACAAGAGGCTCTGAACAAGATCCAAGCTTAAAAATTCTCCTTTCCTCCTTCCTGTTTCTCCAGACCAAGAATCTTGAGGTCTCAGTGTAGGTAAAGTCCAAAGATGATTCTGACTGGTTGTGTCACAGCGGTGGTGTGGAGCTGCTGGTGGCTGTGCCCACAGCTGGAGGTCAGCAGTGCCACAGTGCAGCCACCACCCGTGTGCTGCAGCATGCTTCCCACTGTGGCAGCCAATGAGACTTCCCACTGTCAGTCACTGTGGCAGACAATGAGACTCCTACCAACACTGGCCTTAGCTCAGGGATGAGCAGATGCTCACCACCTCCTGGCAGCAAGGTGGATGTAAGGCTGTCAGCAGTATGCACAGATCTGTATCCACATTTTCTCAGTGGTGTGCCCCTTAACAGGTGCTGGGACTAACCCCAAGGTCAGGGACCAGCAAATCTGGCTCAGCTCTTTGCCCTACAACAGCAATGAAAACTGCACTGGGTAAGTCTGATCAGGTCCTTCCTCTTTGCCTACAACTGACGATCATGACTAACCTTCTGCATTTATCCAGAATGAGTCAGACCTGTAAAATCATGAGACCAGCTTGAAAATAATACACAATGCGAGCTATTTGTGTCCAAATCTTTAATGTACTCTTGGGGCTTGTTTCCTCTGGAAATGGCAGAGCTGGGAACATGCTGTTCTCTCATAAAAAAGGCAAACTGGCAGTGCTGGTCTCCAGGCAATCGGACTTTCCAATGAACATCCAATGTCAAAAGGCTTGCCAGAAATTATGGGGGTAGTTGAGACTGAGCAGGCATATAAGGCCTCTCTGTGTTGACTAAAACCTGCTGAGCGTGGGTGCTGGCTGTTTTCCTGAGAGATCTCACACGTTCAGTGTTGGTACATTAAAATACTGGATCCTTTTTGCTCTGTCCTTGGCCAAGAACTCCTCTTTGGCCTTGCATTGCTGTACTTGTTGCTACTCTTCAGCTTGGGAGTGGCTGCATTTTAGTGGTGAACATCAGATCAGTCCATGGGGTGTGGTGGCTCCCAGTGAGCTGGAAGGAAAGCTGAATCACTTTCCCATAAAACCCAGGGTACAGGATCTGGCTCCAGCTTCAGCGTTCCCCACTGTCATCTGCATTGACTAGGACTATTTCTTTTGTCAGAATAGTCAGCCAGTCCCAATAAATGGTGATGGTGATGATGATGATGATGATGAGCTTGGAGGCTGAATCAGGCAGCCAAGATGAAGAAACAGCTCCAAAATGGTCAGGATAAACTGGCACCACAAAATTTATCACCAATCCTTTGCAAATGTCCTTGCTGACAGAGCCACTCTCAGGCTTTCTGTCACAGTCTTAAACATGAAGCACTTTTAATTATGGTTGTTGGAAAAATGTTACAGACAGACTGTTGTTGGACAACCCTGATCCCTTTTATAAGTGTCCCAAGAAAGACGCATAAATAATAAAGCATCACTTTTTTTTGCCTGTTTGGAATAACCCCTTGGCTTTCATACTGCCAGCCTGGACAAGGTTTCATCACTGATGTGGGCCAGCACAAAGAGGTGCTTTATTGAAGCACAACACTCTCTGAAGGACATGTTTTTTTTCCCATCTAAAATGAACCAGATATTTTGGTTACAAGTTAAGAGCACAGTCTGTGTCCTAATCAAGATTTTCTCTGAGTCCTAAAAACCAGAGATGCAGAGAGTGAAGGAAAGAGAATTGTGTCTAGAAATAATAAGCTTTTTTTGGGTGCCGCTGTAGAATCACAGAAATAAAAGAGGGCTTTGGGCTGTCAGGTGTTGCTGAGGGGAGTCAATACATGGTGATGAACTTTTGACTGGTTATGTTCATTTGTCACAACTGAAAGCAGTCAAGCCTACTTTGTATAAATCTTTTACAAAGTAATTCTTATCTCACCTCCATCACTGCAGCATCCCAGGACATGGGCTACTGCAACCTCTCAGTATATCTGTGAAGTGTCAGCTGTTAACTAGAGGCTGGTAACTGAGGCATGACATAGGAATAACTTACCCAGACTCAGGCAGCCAAATGTTGTCTCAAATGGTACATCTGAGTTGAAAACAAACCAGGATATAGCCTGCTAATAGTGAGAAGAAGAGGGACCTGAGGGTGCCCATACAACAAATCCCTGCTCAGAAGGAGGGTACCCTATAGCAGAAGATGTTAGAACATCCTGGCTTCTGGCCAGAGTTTGCTGTGAGCTGAGACCCAGTACATTGGGATGGCACTGCCTCAGAAGTACAAGAGGATCCTGTATAAAGTGAGCTTTTCCCAAATACTGGCATTTATATGGGGACCTGTCAGATGTCAGAATGAAAACCAACAGCAAAGTTTGTACTGGTTTCACATTACCATATGCAACGTAGGAATGAGCCCTACTTTGTGGAGGACAAAGCATTCCTTGCCATGACAGAAAGCTGCAAAAAACCCCAACCACCGCATTAAAAGAAACTATGTATATAGTTTCTTTATACAAATGTTCATATTTACCCATCACAGGGTGGTATTTTTTGGAATAATGTACTTTACATAGCTTTATCCTTACCCATTCCCACTGTGAAAGACGAGCTAACTCCCAGACTTTGTGCTGTCAGACTGAAGTACCTGTTTAGAGACAGAGTTCAACCTTTCCTCTCCTCAGTTTTCAGAAATTTGGCAACAAAATTCAGACTTCATGACATCAGGGTGACCGAAGGGGTATCTGTAATTCAGACACACTGCACCTGCAGTTCCCTGTCCGACTCCAGGGTGGCGATGCTGCCTCAGCTCTTACTCCGGCTAATAATGCTCACTGTGCACTCCGTGAAGGGATTTTTTTATTGGCACCACAGGGTGTGCTGAAAGATGATTGCATATGGCAGGAGTCATTCCTACAACCACGGTCCACCTGTTTTTGCTACATCTGTGAAGCCTTGCATGTAGCTGCTGGAACAGCCCTTACCTGCCCATGGATTGTAACCAGAGGAAGAATGGAATGTCCTAAGAAATTACATGTGCCTTGTTTCTGAGATGCTTTTTATTATGAGTATTTACAGATGGTGTCAGTCATTGGTAGGTGATTATGCTAAGAGGAGATAACAGATCCCACCCAGGACACAGGCTCTTCTAATTCCAGGTCAGCCTTTGATCATGGATAAATTATTCCTCTTTCACATGCCTCAGTCTCCCTCCCCATTCAAATGTCTACTTAGACTGCAAGCTTTTGGAGACAGCGGGTGTCTCATAGCGTGGAGATACAGAATGTAGTACTGATACTGTACAGCACCCAGAACAATGGAGACCTTGATCTTGATGGAAGCCTTCACTCATTATCTTAATAAAAGTATCCAAGTCAATACATGGGACAATTTATCTGAACAATCCTTTGGTCATACTGACTCCAGATCAGGCACACGATAAGAAGTGACAGAGGAAGCTGTGCGTGTGTAAAACCATTTTATGTCTTTGAAATGACTGAAGATGTAACTTTTGCAGTAGGAGTGGAGGTGAGCGCTCTCCGAGCAGCATCGCTGCACCTTGCACACAATGTGTGTGCCATTTCCATTGCCTGCTAGGAGCTTTCTCCTGAGGAGTAAAAATAAATTAACTCTGTCTTGGATCCCAAAGGGCAATTTTGTAGCAATTGTGGTGGCTCTCTGCAGGGAGCAAATCCTTAGAGAGTTGAGCTAATCCTACACCGGCAGAGAAGGAACTGATACCTCCCATACAAGGGGACAATCTACTCATCTGAAGAGGGAGCAAAAACGCAGGCTTGAGGAGGCTGGACCCTCCAGTCCCTTTTCCAGTTTCAACTACAAACTAGAAACACCATGGGAGATAGGAATCATCAGTTCTTAAGGAAAACTTCCTTTTGAATAAAAAAAATCTCACAAAGGACATTTTAATGGGGAGGTTTTGAGCATAAGTAGTGTTTCACCATCATTAAGAGAGTGAACTTTTCATCTTGTGTGGCAGAAGAGCAGACCCTACAGTGTACCCCACCTCCAAGAGTAGGTCTTCTAGCTTTGCTGGGCGGTGAGGAGCAGATCTGTGTGCAGCCTCTACCAGAGTTTATGTCATTGGTGTACTACTACCTCTCTTAGCGAAGACATCAGTCAGTCATCCAAAAGATCTAGTAGTGCTTCCTCAGGCCAGTTTTGTGTCTTATATGTCTCTTCCACCCCAGGTCAGCAGACCCACACCATGCAGGATCCTTCTGGCAACACTAGGCATAGCAAAGCAACAGTGAACCTCTGTTTTGCCAGCCACTTTCTAATCTAAGCCTTGCTATTTTTACCCAGTTCAGATTTCTTCACTCCTTTATTAAATAAATAATGTGGCAATCTCTCAAACGTCTGGCCAAAGGCAAAGCAGTTTGCAGTCATTTCTGGCCCCACTGCCAGAAAACAACTGACTAATCAAATGTCATCTTACTTGCTAAGCTGACCCCAGTAACAAGGCTCTCCTCTCAGAGGAAGCACCTGCATATCAGGACTCTGTCAGTATTTCTTTCTCCTTCTCTCCCAAAACAACTGCATTAGTGATATAGTAGAGGAGAATTCAGCAGCATCCTACCATGTGCACCATTTCCCCCAAACACCAAAGGAATAAGTGCCTTATGTGCCTCAAGGGAGGCTATAGGACCTCCGAAAAAATCACTCGGCCCTCTGAGATTCCTGCCCTCGATGTCCCAACAAATGGGAACAGTGTCCACTGCCCTGTCCTCTTGTGATCTTGGTCCCAGTGTGCCCTAGATGTGATACCTCTCATTGAGAGCTGTGTGACTCTTCTGGCTTGGACCACCAGCAGACACAGCTGGGGCTTCGTCTGAGGTGAGTCAAAGCACACACATTCAAAATGTGCTAAGCCCTATAATAACAGGGAGAGGGTGGCCCCAAATATGTTGTTTGTAGCATCAGCTAAATGCTAATTTGGAGCTGGTTTTCCTCCCACTTTGCTGGGTTATCTTGACAGAACAAAAGCCAGAATTCCTGAGGAACTAGCAATTACTACTGAGTTTCCAAGGGCAAAACTCAGAAAACATCTAAGGGAAAAAAAAACAAACCAGTCATAAAAATCTCTGATTTCTGAAAAATAAACAGAGTACCTCCCCTCTGAAAACTCTGCTTCACACTATCTTTGGTAGGATTTCCAAAATCACCTATATATAAAAGCTTCGGCTGGGTGCCCTTTATGCAAGGCTAAGATGGTGGATCATTCTCTTATGGTCAGTCAAATATGTTAATAAATTTATTTCAGGCCTAATTAGGGCTCAGCCTGTGCATTTTAGGGTTTGTACTGAAAGTAGCACAAGGTGGAAATTACTCTGCTGAAGGAAGGTAGACTGACCCTCTCTGAACCTCAGACATGCCTTATCCCTCCTTTCAGGTAGGGGGATTTCTAGAGAATAGAAGGCAGCTGAGCAGTTGGACTTTCCTATAAAGGGAGACTACGGGAGTAGAACTTCTGGAAGACTGGGGGATGTGGGTATGTAGGGTATTGATGATATGTGCTAGGGAAAGATGGGTTGCAGCAAAACTGTAATGCAGCTTTGGAGATTGAGCCTCAGAAACTCTGTGGTTTAAGTTGTTGTTTAAGGTTAGTGAAGCAGCTGCTAGAGAAAAGAGGAAACAGAGGAATTTGAGTACTTCTTATTATAACTGGTACTGTGAAGGGGAAGGGGCGCAAAGCAATGAATGGTATGCTCTAAGGGAGGGAAGCATACCTGGTTGAGTAGAGATCTACCTTTTTTAATTCTCCCTTGTTTCTATCTCTTTTCTGCAATTAGGTATGCTCTGGATAGTGTAAGGGAAACTTTAGCGCTCTGATACTGGGAGCCTGCAGCAACCCCGAGGCCCCAGAGCCTATAAATGTTTCTGAGCGTTTAGGGTCTCCTGTTGTTGTAGAAAGCAATGCCCTTGTCCCTGGCCTTACATGCAATGAAGGCTTGTGAAAGTCTCCTGATGATGATATGGCAGTCTGACCTCCCATGTGGCCTTTCTCTACTTATTGCTGGGATATCACCAGGATCTAGAAGTTTATGAATTAATTCTGGAGACAGAGCTGGTATTTTAAGTACCTTTGTTTCCTCTTCCAGCAGCATAGGAAAGCTATGGTTTTCAGGTGTCTGAACATCTTAATAGTTCATTTGTAGGCTCTTCCCTATGCCAGAGCAGGTCTGGTGTGGGATCTCTTTGGGCAAGGCAGGAGTACTTCTCAGCTGATAACCTCTCAAATACTGGGGTGGAAGGGGCAGAACTCCAGGAAGTGCCATCAGAGGTGCTGGAGACTGAGGCCACCCTCGGATGAGGTCTGTCACTGACCTGCTATCTTGTTGGGGTGATGTCATCCTGAGTGAAGGTTGGTGTGCTGGCAGTGCCTGGTCAGGACATTTCACTTAAGTAACCCCTTGTTCCTCACACGTCAGAGAGTGTGAGGGTGCATCAAGCAGCCATTTGCCTGGCACTGCTCTTATCTAAGGGTTACTGCTCTCAGGTTTCTGTGCTCAGATAAAGATTTGGCAACACCCTAGCACTTGTAGCCAAACAGAAAATCTGGCACTTGTGTTAGTGTGACCATGTCCCTGCAGTGGTTGACAGGAACTGTTCTGAGGGAAAACCACAGAGTTTGATCTTCAAACAGTGTGCATTGGGACCCCTATTCGATCTGAACAGCTATCATATCTCTATATCTGAAAAGCAGGTATTAAAGTGAAAGGCTGCCAGTGGCTATACCCCTGCTCTTTATCACTAGGCAAATAAACAGTTTGCAGAACTTTTTATTACTTACTGATGAGAAAATTTTAAAGGCTTTTGGGCCTGAAATTTACTTTTTCCTTCATTTGTAAAAGATCTTAATCAAGATTGCAGAATCAAATAGTCTGTGAATAGTTCAAATCCAACTGTTCTGCCAGGCCTCTGGCCATCTTGGATAGGTCCAGTTATTCCTTTATTGAATGCAGCAGGATCACAGGCTGCAGCAGGGGTTTGTTTCACAGGGCTAAGTGCAGCTCCTTCTTGTGAAGAAAGAACAGGAACACATGGCTGAGGTTGTCAGCTGATCAGTGGCAGAATGGGAATGAACTCCAGTTCATGTTTTACGCATCAGGTGAAAAAAAGCACATTTTAAAACTCCTCATTAGACTTTTACAGGGGTAAAGGGGAGTTGGAAGTTTCTTCTCTATTGATGGAGAAGCTGATATGCTCACTTTGTTGCATACAGAGCCAGACCAGAGACACTTCTCTGAGGGGAGGGAATGGATGTAATTGGGGTTTAACTTGAGTAGGTGTATAAATTACCTCATACATGTTCCCTTCCTCTGTAATTAATTAAAGTCCTAAAGTGATGGGATTTAATCTTAGTGTTGTTGCTGGCTTCCCTCTGGCATTTCTGGCAATATAGTCTTGGAGAAGTCTCACTTGATACCCTAAGGCTTTCTAAATGCCACAAGAGGTGATATCTGTTTAGGTTGCTGACAGCAGCAGTGGGGAAGATTAAGAGGGCACTGCAGCCGTGCCAACAGCTGCCATAATGCTGGTACATGGGGAGAGGTAAAGGCATGTTGCATTCTGAAGTTGGGAGGCTTCTGCTATAAGTGTGGGGTTTTGACAATGTTTTGGCATTGGTAGAAAGGATTGGAAATTAGTTCCTCTAGCTCTAAAGGTGCTTACACCCCAAAGACTTTCCTTAAAGTCTGAGACAGAAGTGGAAGTAACAAAGCTAAGCAAAGTTTCAGGACTGTCTCAGCAGGACTGATATCACCCATTTCACACAGATGAAAGAGATTAGAGGAAAAAGGAAAGCAAGCACTGAGAACATTGAGTGAGTGTTGAGAAGGATGAAAATTTAACAGAAAAGTTTTACAGATATACAGAAGGTTCTATAGGAATGAAAGCAAGTTTTGACATATAAAAGACGCTTTTATATGGCCAGTTGTTGCTGAAACAGCTGAGAGAAGGTTTAGTTGAGTTGGAAGGACTTTTATGACTAAAGTCAAAGACTAAGTGGTCCTCAAACAAAAGGATAAGTCTTCTTCAAATAAGGCATGTTTTCTACCAAGCAAAAAAGCATAGGCAGACAGAAAGATGTTTTTTACCAAAGCTAGAAGAAATTTCCACTGCAAAACAAGTCCCAAAGTTTAACATGCAACTACTAACTCAGATGATTGGCTAGTCACTAACATAATATGGTAATTTTAGCAGTTTTGATAGGTTATATGTAAGTGTAAAAGGTATTGTGCATGATGTTGATTAGTTGTTATGTAATAAGATGCACAGCAGAGAAAGAGATATAATGCTTTGTAACATGAATTGAACTGGGCTTCAGGACACACGACTTGCCTATAGCCAGCAGCTATAGGCTCACCCATGACCCCAACTGCTGGAACCTCATCTATGCAATAAACAGCATTTTAAGAGTCGACTGAAATCTCCATCTCTCCGTCAGGCTCTTATAAGTAAGTAAGAATTTGTGACTAATATCATTAAAGCATAGCTGAGCCAGCTCATTTTCCTTGATCTTCGATCACACACTATTTGGCTTCTTTTACCTGAGCACTAAACAAATCCAGCAGCTGTAGGCAATGTGTAGGCTCAGGAGGTCCCACAGCCTGGGGGGCCTTCTTTTGCCCTCAAAGTAAGGTGCAGGACACAAAAGCAAGCATTTTTATTGTCTGCCCATGCAGGCAGGTGACAGTGGGAAGTCAGCTGCTGATTGCAAAATTTTGCTGACCACAGCTTGCCAGCTCCAGCTTCCAGCACCCAGAAAGCTCCCAAAACCAGGACCTCATCATGACAATGGTGACAATGGTGGAGGAAGGGAAACACTGGAAAAACTCTGTTGTATGTCTTAATAAATCATAATGTTGCTGATATCAGTGTGCTGGTACTGAAGGAATTACTGGAGGCAATAGGCTCATCAAGCAGTAAGTTTTGCTTGAATGGCTGGGCATGAGCTAGCACTGTGCTCATGCACACTTGGAGGTCAGATGTGCGTGAGGGATTTCTGATGCTGAAACAGCATCAGAAAATCTGGAAGAAAATTTCATCTGTCAAAGCCTTTGTTCCTTTAGTTTAATCACTCTCGTCACATTTTGGACAGATAGTTTTGAAAATATAACCTAATGGCAAGAGACTGCATTTGATTCCCAGCTTTGCCATGAATGCTCTGGATTGTCTCTTGCAGGGCAGCTCTGTGCCTGCATTTGTAGATGGGGATTTTGCCTCTTGGGTTATAGACTCTCTCTGGGGTAGGAGCTGCAAGATTGTCGCATCTGCTCAAACCTTTCAGCACTTACGTGGCAGGAGTGCTTCACGGAAGGTGAGGTCATTGGTAGTTATCAAAAATAGAGGTCCAGATATATTCTGGATGTTCTTCTATAGGTCTCAAAGCATCTGCTGCTGGCTGTGGTTAGTCAGAGGATACCTTTGGTCTGACTCTATAAAGCTAGTTTTGCTGCAACAGTTAAACAGCCTCACATTCTTTTTATAGATGGAAAAATCTGGCTGTTGCTTAGTTGGAGGTACAAACTTCAGAGCCTTGGAGAGATGGGAATGCAGATTACCTGGAGGCAGATAAAAGAGAAGGCTTACAGGATAAATTGTCTGGGTCTGACTTATTTGCAGCAGCAGGACTTCCAATATTTATTACTTTTCTTCATTAGAAGTGATGAGTTTGCACAGATTCTCTGGACATCTGTGGAAGCCATAAGGCATATGGAGATGCTTTAGTAAAACTGCAAACTCGAGCAATGCCCATGTTTGCAGAGTGTACTAAGTGGCAGAGTTGGGTCTGCCAGTTCATGGTCCCCAGCCGTGCATTGAAGCATGAAGGGAAGACAATATGTGGGTGACAGAGCAGAAAGCACTTAGCTGGCTCTTACGTGAGACCTTCTCCTTTAGAACAGATCTTGCTCTTACAGACATGCACGTGTTTCCTGTCAAGTCCCTTCACAGGGCTGAATTTGACTGAATTTCCTATGGTACATTTCAGGAGGAGGAACATGTTTCCCACAGTCACCAATTCTCTCTGGCAAACAGTAGCATGTGTTACACTGGGCTTTCCACAAACCATTTCATGGTTTGTTTGGTCACAGAAGCTTCCTGTGCTAGCACTGTCTGTCCTAGCTGGATCTGCAGGTGCAACCATGAAGAGTTATATGTGCCACACTCTCTTTAACATGTTTTTCCTAAACAGGTAGTATAAGGTCCTATTTTCTTTGATATGGAATACTCCTGGGGGAAAACACAGATTACAACTGCTATTTATTAACACATCTTTTATTAATTAGCTGCTGTTAATAGAATCAAGGTGTTACTAGTAAAGCAGATAACCATTCACACAACACATTACTCATTCATGTTCCCTTGGTAGTGAGAGCAGCCATTAGAAAGCCAATCCTAATGTGAATTTTTGGAGGCAGAAAGTCATCCTGACACACCACTGCCTTCTGGGTAGGTCTTTTGAAATTCCTTCAGAGGGCACTTTGTTTCACCACCTGTATACATAACTCTGTATTCTTAATCTGTGTAGAGCAGCCACTGCCCTCCTGGGTGTGATCCAAGTTATGCAACCTGTTGCAGGCTCTAATGTGTATTGGCAGCCTTGTAGAGCATTAAACGCTGGTGGTCCAAGTTTATAATTTCCTGCAAATTCATGAGGACTAGCTATCTCTGAAGCTTGTCAGCCCCTAGGAAACTTTCACATAATATCTTCTTAGCATATATCTGTCTTGACTTCGGCCTGCAATATTTCTTGGTAACTATTTCTCCATCTGAATCTACAGAAGCATACAAACTTGTACAAAGGAGGCTTCTATGACACCAGGAGATAGTATTTCACTGGGGTAGTGGTGGAACATGTATGTCCTCTGCAGAATATGTGATACTATGCCCTGAGATGGGCTCAGATTCATTTGTAATAAGCTGAATGGATAGCAGTACTTAGGCACACTGATGCTGTCATCTTCTCATGGATGGAGCTGACATTTACCTACTCCAACTGGTTTAAGAGCCTATATGTGACATATATGTGACACTTTCTCCCCTTCATGTTTTGCAGACTAGTTGTGGTGATCCAGCTCTCTGACACATGGAGGGATGACCTCATCTGACAGCTCCAGCATGGCTGCTGGTGCAGAACAGTGTTCCCTGCAGACCCTAGAAGGGTTAGGAGGAGCAGTGCAATTGCATAGCACCCAGTAGATACCCATTTACATCTCTGCCCTGTATGGGAACTTATCAGAGCAGGATGGCCCAGGCTTCCAAACCAGGAGAGAGCTCTGTGGGATCCCAGCCATATGGCATGCAGTGCCAGTTACTCATGAATAGGTTTGCTTGGGGCTTTCCTATACACGTGGTTAATGAGACAGTCTGCTCCTTTAGCAGGTCTCAGTCTGGCTCCTTTTTGAGCAGTACTGGCTCACACTGGTGCATTTGCTAGTGCTCCTGGTTGGCTTTCTGTGATCTTGCCCAGATAAGTCTTGGTCCTCTGCTGCTGAAAGAAAAAACCCTATTGCTGACTGCACAGCAAGCATCTTCAAAGAAGTCTGAGCTGTAGTTGGTGTGGAGCTGGCCAGCCAGCTAGCCTGGAGAAAGGAGTATTACCATCCTTGGTGCCCACAGTGAAGGAAAGGGGTGAGTGCTCTGAAATTCTTCCTAAATCCAGCCTTGCCTTTTCACCTCCAGAGTCTGGCCCTCTGAAGAGGCCCCTGTCCTGAAAAACCAAAATGGATGGGAATAAGGGTTGGGTTAAAGGAACACTGAGATAGAGAAGTTCGAGGGCTCCTGATCACCATTACATGGGCCCTTCCCTACTGCAGGATCCTCAGATCTTGCTCCCTGTCTCACCAGGAGGGCTGGCTTTCAGTGCAACTGCAGCAGACCCCGTGAATTGATCTGTCAGCAACCTGATGCTCTGATCCACATTGCAGCCACCATCAGGGCAACCAGGATGCAGGGGAGAATCTGACTATTGTAAACAGTAACAGGAGGAGTGGGCTTTTTAGGAGGGCCAAAACGGAGAAACATTCTGAACTAGTAAATTCATTCACCACATAGCACAGTGGAAAAAACCAAGAGGGTTGTGCTGCTGTGTGTGACAGCTGACTGTGTAGCTATTTCCTGTGATGGTGGAGGTGAAGTTGGCAGGTGTGTAGGTTAGCATACGTTCCATGTCTTTCCATCGCTGGCATTTTCTGTTAGTTTTCAACAACATTCAGAAGTCCCACACAGAATTATAAATTTAAAACATGTGGTAGCTTGTGTATAGTATGATAAAGAGTATAAACCAGCAGGAAAGTGTGAAAATGCCATGCTGACATGTCAGTGAAGCAGAGTCACTAGCTGTGGATTTAAGTGCTAAGTGAAGTGCTACAGGTTATTTCACAAAGCCAAGTTTCTTACCCAGCTTACTACAGAGCTGTCATTTGGGAAATCAGAGTCACATTCAGCCCTTCTTGACAGACCGTGTTCTGCATTGACTTCACTGGAGGTTTGCACTGCCAAGTACCTTCTCTTCTTTATTTATTTGTCATTATGACAGACACCCTGCCAGCCATGGCAGCTAAAGCATTTGTTTTCTGTCATGCCCTTAACTGGAATTAGCTCCCACCCACTTTTCCCTGAAGGTTCAGTCAAACAGCTCTTCGGCAGCCCGGTTATTTCTCAGGCTCTGCTGCTGGTTTCTCTGCAATAGTTCTCTTGTAATCGCTATCTTGTAGCAAGAACATTTTTGTATCACTATCCCTATCTCCCCCAATAGGAAGAGCTACCTAACCCTGTCCTCTCAGCCTGGGAAAAATTATTTGCAAATACACCAAGAAGGAGACACTTTTTCAGTCATAACATATCTGAGCTTTTACTGGGAGGTGCTTTATCTATGCCAGCTAATCTAGAGTGTCTCAGTACTTAACACTGAGGATGAGGGTAATTATCTTTAAGCTAACTCACTTTCTAAGTGAGCACCATTCTCTTTTATGGCTGCACTGTGGCCTCCTCATGACCAGGAATCAGCACTTTCTCTGCCGTAGTCTCCTCACAGAAGGGAATGAGTGCATTTAATAAGCTAATGTGCTCTGAAGTGAAGTTTGTGTTAAAGATGCAATACTTGATCACAGACTGATCTTATAAATATTTACTATTTTATATGCCTGGAGCAGTCATGCATTTAAAAATTGGCAGTGAACAGCAAGCACATTTATAAGGATGTGTGTGGTACCACCCTTGTGCTAGAGCTGATGTCACGAGGCCAGGAAAGCTCTCTGTCCTATCTCTTGGGGACCAGAGAAGGCCAGAGGCCATTGGCACTGACACCATACCCTGTGCCCAGGCAACATTTGGGCTGGAAATGTCTGTATGTGCTGGCCACATGGGAAGGAGGTATATTTTTAGGATGCAACTAAAGGGCAAAGAGGCTGAGCTGAGAGTTCTCCAGTGTCCCAGCTTAGTGGCTCTGCTGCTGCATGGCAGAGCAGCACTGGGCAGGAGATGCAGAAGTGTTTCTCCAGCCAAACAGAAATCCATCGCAGCACAACACATTCTGCAGCTGAATGAAAGTAACTCACCAGGGCAGGGAAAACTCAGGTTACTGACAAAAATGTGTCAGGCAATTAGTGATCCTTGCAGTGTGTCCTGTACCTGCTCAGATAGCAGAAGGAGCTGACAGTAAACATGCTGCTAAGAAATTGTGTCCAGTTCTCATGGCAGAAGCATTTATTATCAGTCTGTGCTGTTCTGTTAGCTCAAGGCATCCAGATAAGGATGAGGACATAGAACAAGCTAGGAGAGCTGTGCCTCAACCCATCCATCATTCAAAAGCATTATGTATTTAAATGTGCAATCGGAACTGATTTGAGTCTTTTGAGGAAGAAAACAAACAAACCTGTACTTGCATCTCCTGGGAGAAAGTGCTTTGTTTCAGTGTTTCAGTGTCTTTCATTGTGCAGGAGTTTTGTTATGGCAAGGGTTTCTGCTGTAGCAAAGGATGGATACTGGGCTCTGGTTTTCCTCAAAGACTGAGGGATGGCCTGAGGACCTGCCTTGTAAACTTCAGAGAAACAAGAATGGCTGAACACTAAGTAAAGCAGGTAGGATCGAAGATTTCTATGACAGCTCTTTGTCTTAAAACCTCCCTAATCATGCTCTGGCTTCCCTGTGCTAGATGTGGAACATGAAGTCTTTTGTCCACAAAGCACAGCAGAAAACCTGGGAAGGAGGAAAGCAGCATTTTCCCACTTCATGGAGGATTAAGAGACCTGCACATCATCAAGTAGGAAGTCAACAGCAGAGTGGGAACCAAACAAATTCACTAGTAGTGATTCATACTAGAGGTTGGCCCAGCCCAAATCATATAAAAATGCATCATCCATCTAACTGGATAAATTCCACCAAGGGAGCCACCTGCCAGCAGAAAATGTGGTCATCATAATTGAAACACTGTTTGAAACCAGAAGGAGAAAAAAGATGTTCTGGACATTTTGAAATTTCCTGGTTTGGGTATTTTCAAAATGAAATGTTTCTGGATGTTGCTTGGAAAAGACTCTTCAGCTGTATTTGTGCGCAAAGGTGGTGTTCTTACATACTATTATGTGGAATGGAAGGAGTCAAGTCAAAGACAAAGGAAGGCAAACACTTAAGGCTGAAACTGCACAAGAAAGCTGGTTTCTCTGTTTTCAGATAAATCCAAAAAGTTTTTGTAAATTTTTCATTCAATTTTTCACCTTTCTGAATCCAAATTAAAGCTAGATGTGAAACAAAAACTTCGCTTTTTGATGCTTCTCTATTATAACCTCTTACACTCTGCCAGCATATGACTTAGCTTCCTTGGCATTGGAGCGACTAGAGACAAAGAAAAATCTCATAAACACAGAAAATAAATCCCACACAAATATTAAAACAAAGCTACATTGTTACTAGCAGTTCAAGAGACTTATTTCCTGAAAACTTTCATGTCTGCAGTATCTTCTACAGTATCAATCCCAGTATGTTACGTGGTCATTAGTTCAAAGAACAAATTCATTTATGAGTTGGAGCTGGCTTGATAATTTGATGGCTGGCCTTTTTAGAGGCTTGGAGTGCTCAAAGCAAGCCTGGGGAAGAGAACTGGAAGATCTGGAAGGAATGACATGGAGCAGTAGGAGTACTGCCTCCAAAGCTGGGTGGGATTGCAGGATCTACAGTGATTCCAGCCCTCTGTGTCCCCAAGCTGCAATAGGGGCTGTCATAAAAGCAGAATTTAGAGCAGGGTATCTACTGGCAACTACTCCTGATCCTGCTGTACATGCCTGACATGTCATATTTTCCATCAGTGGCAGCCAGAGAGGCTATTTAGGAAGAGCCTGCAAGCTGTTTGAGGCTGTTCCAGGTCTGCTCCACTCAGACCTGTGTCCACGAACCTTTTGTGTGTGTTAGAGGGCACATCTTTGCTTTTACTATCTGGTTATGGACCTTGTTTGCTGTGAGTCTCCCTAAAGCATGGGTGAACTTGTTGATGCTGTGGAAATCAGAAACAATTTCCAGAAGTTAATCATCCCCAGTAGGAAAAACCAAAAGTATGCTTATATGTCAAGTGCATTTAAAATTTCCAGTAATTCTTAGGGCATTTTAAAACTCCTTAGCTTCAAACAAGGATGCTTAGTCACAGGACCAAGCCACCAACATGTCTCAGATGATATGTTTCTCACTCTGAGCACTCAGATCCCATGCTTAGATTTGAGGGCTCTCCTCATTAATATCCAGGTGTAGAAGTCATTGCGCCAAACTCATCCAATTGATTCATGTCAATAAGACAGGCATCCAAAAACTAATCCAGGTATCCGTATATAGAAGTTACAGATGCACCACCAGCAGATGATTCACCCTTTTCTAAAACAAGTATCTCAGATTGCTGCTGTGAGTCACTGTGAGCACCACCTCCCTGTCACCCTGGACTAGAGGATGCTTATTTAACCAAAGTGGATTTCACACATGCTTAAAATTGCTGAAGTTAATTGAAACCTGTCCCCACCATCTTTGCCCTAGGAAAGAGACACGTGAATTCTGAGTCATCTTGAAAGACTTTTGGCTGAAGGGGGATAGTGGACAGGTGAGCAAAGGGCAGCCTGATGTTCCTCACCTGCTTGAGGCGAGAAAACATCTTGACCTCAGTCATAGTTGTAGTCATTCAAGGCTTTTAAAAGAATTATCTTGGTTTTCTAATGATGCACCTACCAGTGATCCCCCAAGAACAATGTATCCAAGCATAATTTCTTTGGCATTCAGGATCAGGCCAAATCTATTTTAGCTGATAATATGGTAGCAAAACATGTGATATTTGAATCACCAGTATGTAATTAGGCAACTCAAAAAGATGAGGAAGAAGAGAAATATGATTGTGTAAGTCTCTTCCTATTTCTGAATGTTAAAAGTCACGTGGCAGGGGTTTCCAGAATTGTGTGATTAGCTTAGAAATTTTTAATTTTATATAACTGTGTAAATGTGACAGAATGTTAGACCTCTCTGCAGATGAAGGAACACATAATTAGGATCATTTTGACAAAATTACAACTTCGCTTAGTCAGCATATAAGGTGCCTGAAGCTTATAGGCATTTTCAAAGGGGATAAGCATTTCTTCCGTTTGAGTGATAAAGACCAGAATTTTGTAGAAAGCTATTTTAGAAGTGTGGGGGGGAATGTGTAAAAAAAAGTAAACAAACAGCTGTGTTTGTTACAAAGCCAAAGTGGCATGTAAGAGCTGTTGTCACCGTGTTCTTTATTATGAAATACTATTTGTTCTGCAAAGTGTTGTATCTTTCCATGCAGTTTAAAAAGAAATAAAAGACACAGTTTTACAAGGTTCTATTTTTTTTTTTCAGTTAAGAATTAACTGAATAAAAGTGAGGATTTGATTTTTTCATGTAATGCCAACTTTCAAAATACAGTTACAAAATTACCAGATTATAACACAGCTAATATTTATATCTATGAAAATTGTAATTTTAAGCCTCTATGCAGAATCTAAATATTCTGCTTTATGAATGATAGTTTTGTGTTATTTACGTATGTATATATGTCCATATTTGAGTGTGACTGCATGCATCCACACGCATACTGAATTACAATCTTTTGCCTCCCGAATTTATTCCTACTATCTTTTTAAAGCTAAAACTGGAGCTCGTTTTTAAACACGCGTTGAAAGTGCTCGCATTTCCCACGACACCACGACATCGCGTGCTTTTTTTGAGAAAGGCCAGCGACGGCCTGGGGCAAGGCAGAGCTGGGCCTGGGCCGGGAATGGCGCTGGCGCAGGGCCGGGCAGGGCCGGAGCGGGGCAGGGCTGGGTCGGGCTGGGAATGGCGCTGGGGCAGGGCCGGAGCGGGGCCGGGCCGGGCGGCGGGCGCGATTGGCCCGGCGCGGTCAGGCGCCGTGGCCTGTTCACACACGCGGCTCCGGGCCCCGGTGACCGGCAGTAACCCCGGGGAAGCCCGGCCCACAGCGGGTGTTTCCCCCGATGTTCCCTGCCTGTGCCCGGCCTCCCCGGCTGCCCCGGGGCCTGTGGTGCCCCCACAGCCCTGCGGCGGCCATGGCAGCCGCGGGACAAGAGCTGGCTCAGCGGCTGGGCTGAGGCCATGGCCATTCAGCACATGCCATTCCATCCATCCCTCTGCTCTGCGGGGCTGCTGAGGTACCATCTCCTCCGCGTGCTCTCTGGGACTTTTTTCCCTCTTTCAGAAAGTCCCCACGGGCCTGTGGGGCCCGCATGGAGGGTCAGCAGCAGCTGGGGCTTTCTCGCTGTGGTCGGAGCGTGTGGCTCAGAGCTGAGCAGGTACCCAGTCCTGCAGCTCTTGGGGGCATTGCTGCCCTCTCTAGGCCACCTTCCCTGGCCCTGCTCTCAGGGTCCTGGGCTGGACACACTTCGTTCCTCACAGCTGTGTTCACTGCATCCCACCCCTGGGGAGTGGATTGCAGCTGGAGTCTGGTCTCCCCCTAAAGATCACCTTGGCATCTTCTGCACGTTGTGCTCAGAGTGAAAAGATGTAGCAAATTCTCCCCAGACAGCCTGCAGCCCTCCCTGCTCTCCCTCCCTTGGGTCTGAACAAGCAGGCACTTGTTTGCATGTTCTCTGCTACTCAGCAGAGCTGGCTTGTACATTAACTCTTCCTTTCCCTCTCCCCTGGTGAGTGGAAGATTTTCAGAGGAGCAAAGTTGGGGTGCACTGGCATTGCAACCCAAATGTGCAGATTACATAGGAAACCAGGAAGGATCATGCATTAAATACTTCCAGGCAATGACCTAAAAATGCTGATCTGGCACTGCTGAAGGGCTTGATAGTGTAGGAAAACATATTTTGGGCAGGGGACTTAATAACAGTCTTTAACGAAGAGGGAGAGGCTGCGATTGGAGTCGCACTCATGAAATCCAGACAGAGGGATCATTAACTTTATTTTTAGGCTTGGCTGAATAATCAGGAGTTTTGAAGACTTGACTGGCCTTCTCCATTTCACTTGCTTTAAGGAGGGGCTGTGCTGTCACAACTAGAATCAAAAGTACACCGGATTACCAGAAGCAGCATTTCTCTTGGCACTTCCAGGGACATAGTGCTGTGACCAGCCGATGAGCAGGAGTGTTTGCTTTGCTTTTTTCTACAGCTCAAAGCAGCCACATGTCAGATTGGTTGGGCTGGTCACATACCTCCAGGTGAGAACACAGCTGCTGGAAGAGCCTCAGCCTTCTGTCTGAGTAACTCTCTTTTCACTCCCTTGCTCCAATTTGCAGTGTGCTTGCTCTGGCCTTCCCACCCAAAGGGCTTTCCAGCAGCAGTAGCTGCAGCTGGAAACCAAAGCATGGGCCTGTTTTTCCAAGGGATTCAGCATGCCCAGCTGCAAGGGTCTGGCAGTGCCAGCAAGCATGGGCTGGATCAGGGGTCCCTGTGTGCTGCAGGTGACAAAGATGCCACAAACAAGGCCATCCCCTCTGCCTGCTGGTGCCATGCAGAGATGGCCTTACTCACCACTGTGATCAAAAGGGGTTTGGGTGGGGGTGCAGGGAAGCTACTATCAATTCAAGTGATACTTGGTCAGGGGATTTCCCCCTTTTCCTTTCACTTCCCTCCAGCTGCAGAAGGGGTGGAGATAATGAGGGACACCCGCTGTTGCACGAGGAAAATTCCCTCGCAGAGGCTGATGAACCCGCCTGACGGGAGGCGGCTGCCGGTATTACGTGTTGTGCCGCATGTGTATCCGCCAGCCACAAGGCCCTGGCAAGGGGCCCCGGCTGGAATTAACCTGCAGTAACCCCGGGCGCAGGGGCAGCCTTGGCGGGGTGTGCCTGCCTGGCCTGCGCTGGAGTATGAAAGCCATTATAATCCACTCATTCATGATGCTTAAAGAGCCAGAGGCGTTTTTCCCCTGGTTCTTCTAGAAGAGAGAAGGGTTTGGAAACAGTAAGGCACTGCATTTCCCGTCCTCATGGAGCATCTCGTGCTTTACCAAGTCCCGCCCACCATGTCATCAGTCCAACAAGTTTTAAAGTAACATTTATCATTTTTATTATGAACAAATAAAATTTCAGATCAGCACAACCAGATGTCTGTTTCCATATTAGTAGAAATTATTTCAAAAAGGTTTTTTTTTTCAGTACACAAAACAGAGATACTACTATGCAGAAATCCCTAAGCTGTGAAAAATCGTATCCTACTCACATTTCAACAGTGACAGAGCTTAGACAATGTGCAGATTCAACTTTTCAATCCTTCCCTGAACACCCAACATTTAGGCTTCTGCTCTTCACAATACCAGCAAGGCTGGGAATGGTTTTGGAAAACAAACCAGTCCATGCTTCTGCCAGCAGCGGTGCATGTGGTTCGTACTGTTCCTTCCTGTGCTCGGCTGCTCAGCAGTGAGCCTCACCACACCTCTGGGAGGCAGGGTGTAACCCTCCATTACAGATAGGGAAACTGAGGCACAGAGAGTTTTTAAGTGACTTTGTTCCAAATCACGCAGTGAGCGAGTTGTTAAGCTGGGAACAGGTCCCAGCTGCTTCAGCCATGAGGTCCCACTGCTGCTTTTTCTGCTTCCACCTTTCACAGACTCATTTAAGCTAAACATACAGACAATGCGTCCAGGATGCAAACATGCCACCAAATATATATATATATATATTTATAGGTATATATATATATATATCAAACAAAGTTCTACTTAAAGTGTTGTATCTGTTTCTTAATCTAACAAAAATTCTAACTCAAATACATTCAAAATCACCTGCACCCACAGTTCAATGTAGGCAGTTAAATAATTAAGAAACCCCTTGAATGTTCATAACTCAGGAAAAAAAAAACAACAAACTGCAAATAGCTGTCAATACTTCTATGTATATTAAAGAAGGATTTAAGGCACCCAGAGATATTTGCCAATCTACCTTTAAAGTGACTGGACAAACACCAGGACTGTTTGGTTACTGCTCCTCAACTTCCACTCTCATTCCAGATTCTGGACCTGAATCAGCACTTGAAATTTGAAAGGAACCCTTGATGTCAAGCCCTGCTTCTCTGCTGAGAGGATGTGAAATACTGCTGCATTTCACTGCATGAATCTCTACTATAGGGTATGTCACACTTCACCTTAAGGGCACCAGGAGCAAGGAAATCATTCTCCCCTTCTCCCCTCCCCACACCCCTTTCAAATTACTGGCTGGAGCAAATTCATCCTCTCAGGGACTTCCACGAGTTCAAAGGGGTTTACACTAGAGCAAAGTCAGCCCACAATTACAGAGCTAACACTGTTCCTCTTTTTTTGGAGGGCTNTGAACAAATAAAATTTCAGATCAGCACAACCAGATGTCTGTTTCCATATTAGTAGAAATTATTTCAAAAAGGTTTTTTTTTTCAGTACACAAAACAGAGATACTACTATGCAGAAATCCCTAAGCTGTGAAAAATCGTATCCTACTCACATTTCAACAGTGACAGAGCTTAGACAATGTGCAGATTCAACTTTTCAATCCTTCCCTGAACACCCAACATTTAGGCTTCTGCTCTTCACAATACCAGCAAGGCTGGGAATGGTTTTGGAAAACAAACCAGTCCATGCTTCTGCCAGCAGCGGTGCATGTGGTTCGTACTGTTCCTTCCTGTGCTCGGCTGCTCAGCAGTGAGCCTCACCACACCTCTGGGAGGCAGGGTGTAACCCTCCATTACAGATAGGGAAACTGAGGCACAGAGAGTTTTTAAGTGACTTTGTTCCAAATCACGCAGTGAGCGAGTTGTTAAGCTGGGAACAGGTCCCAGCTGCTTCAGCCATGAGGTCCCACTGCTGCTTTTTCTGCTTCCACCTTTCACAGACTCATTTAAGCTAAACATACAGACAATGCGTCCAGGATGCAAACATGCCACCAAATATATATATATATATATTTATAGGTATATATATATATATATCAAACAAAGTTCTACTTAAAGTGTTGTATCTGTTTCTTAATCTAACAAAAATTCTAACTCAAATACATTCAAAATCACCTGCACCCACAGTTCAATGTAGGCAGTTAAATAATTAAGAAACCCCTTGAATGTTCATAACTCAGGAAAAAAAAAACAACAAACTGCAAATAGCTGTCAATACTTCTATGTATATTAAAGAAGGATTTAAGGCACCCAGAGATATTTGCCAATCTACCTTTAAAGTGACTGGACAAACACCAGGACTGTTTGGTTACTGCTCCTCAACTTCCACTCTCATTCCAGATTCTGGACCTGAATCAGCACTTGAAATTTGAAAGGAACCCTTGATGTCAAGCCCTGCTTCTCTGCTGAGAGGATGTGAAATACTGCTGCATTTCACTGCATGAATCTCTACTATAGGGTATGTCACACTTCACCTTAAGGGCACCAGGAGCAAGGAAATCATTCTCCCCTTCTCCCCTCCCCACACCCCTTTCAAATTACTGGCTGGAGCAAATTCATCCTCTCAGGGACTTCCACGAGTTCAAAGGGGTTTACACTAGAGCAAAGTCAGCCCACAATTACAGAGCTAACACTGTTCCTCTTTTTTTGGAGGGCTTTTTCTTTTTTTTTTCAAATGGTAGGATACTGCTCTAGCCACAACTCCCTTTGCTCCAGCCAGCAACCAGGCAGTCAAGAGCCTCAGAGCAGTGAGGACACTGTCCTGTGAAATCAGGAGCTGAAGGACTCCCTTCTCCATTTGTCCTTGTTCCTCTTGGCTGGAAACCACATCACTCCTTACGGCTCAAAAACTCAAAGGGTCCCATTGCTGAGCAAAAACAAGGTCATGGTGGTGGCAGGGAGGGGAAGGTGAGAAGACAGACTCATTTTCTGAGTAACAAGCTTGTTCTTGTAAAGGAGAACATCACAGAGCTATCCTGGCTCCTGGCGAGTTTCGCTGCAGCAGGAGGAAACAAAGCTGCAGACACTCCCGTGAAGCTTCCCTGGCTGCGACATGGCAGAGCTGAGGTGAGGAAGTTGGCATCTGCACTGTCTCTGCCTTCCCTGGCCTCCCTGAATAAGGGAGACGCTGCAAATCCCACTCCAATATCACTTTGTTCCAGCTACCTCTTGTGCTTTCCTCCAGCTCCGATTGATGCATTGAAGCAACAAAAACAGTACTATTGCTACAACTAATAATAATAATGGGAATTAAAATTAATAATAACTAGGAGAATTAAGTGGGAAAAAGCATGTTCAGCTCAGTGAGGGGCGTGACGCCATAACATCCAGAATGTAACTAATTGCCTGAACTCAAGCTGGTCTCTGCAACTTGCAGGAAACAACACCCACACGGACTTTTTTCCCTAGCGCCCTCCAGCTGCATGCCCACATCGGCTCAGTGATGTAACTGACCTTTCTGCAGGCTCAGCCACCCTCGCTGCCTGGCTCACTGGCAAAGAGTGAGGTGGCGAGATGGCTTGCCGAGGGGGCTGGGAGGCAAGCTAAGGGACTAACAAGGAGCTGTTTTTGCCTCTCCTTCCCACTCCCTCTGGACAGCAGGGAATGGCAAACTAACACAGTGGACCCTGGGCAAGAAAGCACAGAGGTAGCTCACACTGGTGGCAGTGTCTCACCCTGAGGTCTCAGCTTCCTCGAGTCCCCTGTGCCATCTGACCCCACACTGGTGTTTCTCAGGCACTTGTTGAGTGGAGCCCCCAAGGATAAAAATACCTGCTCCTGTATCCTGTAATATCACCTCACTCCTCCCTACACCTGCAGGTGCTCCCTTGTCCTGTTGCTGTGCTCAGCAAAGATGTGGATCTGTCTGCCACCCAGAAGGGACCCTGTTATTCCAGCACATAAAGCAGCTTAACTCAGAGGTGGAGCTTTGGTTTACATCCTTCTCCTCTCCGTTTTGGCAAAGTCCCATTTGCCAGCAAAAATCTCAGCAGTGGAGGTGAGCAAAACTTACTATGGGCTGCTGCTGTCCCTTGGCAGCCAGTGGCACACCCCTGCATCTGTCTTCCTCCTCACTGTGGCTCTCTAAAACAACTGTGGAGCTCAGAGTCATACTCTTGCTTCAGTCCCCTGTGGCACAGAGGGCAATGCAGGGAGGGAGGCTGTGACACCAGAGGGAGTGGGAATTAAGGCCACCAGCACACCCCCTCCAGTGCCCACTGCTGTTACCACATACCCTGGCCGTTGGTGAACCTGGCTGGGATCTGAGAGAGTCTGGGCACTCTCCTCTCCCCAGCCAGAGTGGCTAGGTGGTGAGGAGCAGGGAAGAACACTTCCCAAGAAACATCTTGGATGATGGCAAGAGCAAGGGATGGGGCTGCTTTTCCCAGGAAGAGCAGTTTAGCCATGTCATGTCTGTCAGCAGCCCTTGAGAAAAGAGTAGGGACAGTGGCAGAAACTTTGGGGGGAAGGTAGTGGAGTGAGGGTCACTGACTTTGGCTCAACTCTTCTTCTGGCTGGTACAGGCTTCCCTTAACTAAATATTACACAGCCAACTGCAATGGGCCTCCCCAAGCGACTTCCCACCAGCTTCTCTTCCAGGTAGAGACTGGGATAATGTATAGCAGGAGACAGGTTAGAGAGGCTGGAGAGGAAAACAGAAAGGAAAAGGAGAGGAGGGAAAGGGTGGCCTTGTATTATAAAGGCAGAGTCCTAGATCTTAAATACATCACGCAAAATGCAGCGTGGGAGGGGGGTGTTAAAACTCATTATCATTATCTTAAGCAAACTGGTAGCATTATTCAGTAGTTAGTTAACAGAACATTAAATTTTTGTCCAGCGTGTTTGGAGGGGTCAGGAAGGAAGAAAGGGAGAAAAAAGGAGGAAGGAGAGGTGTGGATGTGTGTGTGAATGGGAGCAGGAACTCAGCCACTCTTGTGACTTCCATCTCCAGTCCGCATTTTCCGAGCCAGGATGACCTCCTTGGAGACCTTCTTGCGATCGCTGGCCAGCCCCAGGAAGCACATGAGGTCAATGAAGGCTGTGGTTAAGTTGAAGCGCCAGCCAAACTCACTGGTGGAGTAGTCATAGGGGAAGGTGTGGTGGTAGTTGTGGAAGCCTTCTCCTGAAAAACACAACCAGGGAGAGAATATTGCAGAGCTCTAAGTGATAGACCCTTTATCTTGACTCAAAGCACCATATTCCTGTAATGGGCTCTGGCCTGAGTCCAGTTTCCTCTCTCCTCTCGGCCCAATTTCACCCTTCTGCAATATACCCCATCTCATTTGGGCTTGACTAAGCATGCCAGGGCTGGCCCAAATGAGGCAATGACAATCACAGAAGATTTTTGGTGCTTTAGAGGAAAACAAGCATGTGGCAAGGAACGGTGGAAGGCCCTGGCTCCCCAGCTGCACCAAAACACCAGGGGATTCCTAATAGTTTTTCCCCTGTTACCACAAGAAATCTTTTAGTATTAATTCAGCTCCTAGCGAGACCAGCAGCAAGCTGCCAACAAACCAGGCTAATCAATACTCCTACAACACTGGCAATCCTAATGCCAAATCCAAAGGACATTTCCAGATGGGGAAAAAAGCAGACACTAAGCAGACACTTCTACTAAGCAATCTATACCAGTCAGCCACCATCTGTTCTGGACACTGTCAATATTGGCTTCAGAGCTCACCCCTTCAAAGACACTGCCTCATCTCCTGCTCCTATCCCTGAATCTTGGCAGTTCAAATCCCTCTCTACTAAAATTCCACAAGCAGATCCTTTGGTGCTGGAAGTCGGTGGAGTCTCAGTGAGATACAGTGGTGCAAAACAAATGAGGATTTAAGCATGGGAAAATAGATAAGGGTATATGCTGATCCTGGGATGTACTTTCCTAGATCTCCAAAATTTCAGTAGAAAACATGAAAGCATCTATCTTGTCTTACCCTCAAGTGCCCCCAAAACCACCAGCTGACCTGAGAACATGTCAAAATGTGAATCTGCTGGTTTTCAAGTTGACACATCTCAGACAGATATGCAGTGACTGCAGCACTTGTTTTTCAGTCTAGTGAACATGGCAGAGAGACCTCTGAACAGGGTAAATAAAATATTGCCATTGAGATAAGAAGGTGCTAAGTGTAGCAGAGTCCTTTCCAGCCTGGAAAGAGTCTGATGGGAGCTGATAACCCCACTGCCCTTATGTACTCACTGGCCAGCATGGGGAACACCCCCAGATGCAAAGGCTGGAAGGGAAGGGTGTAGGGGAAATAAGGACACCTGGATTGGTGGAAATTCCTAGAAGCAGTTGCAGCCCAAATAGGCAGTCCCTGTTCTACAGTTCCCCTGCAGCAGACACACAGATGCTGAACATACCTATGGCCCCCAGGCTGACCAGGGGGTTCTCCCGCGGGTTGATGTTCTGGTCATACGGCCGGTTACCAAACATGTGAGCAGCACTGTTCACTAGCCAAGTGGCATTGAGCCCTAGGGTGTAGCGCAGGATGGCTGGAATGAAGAAGCTGATGATGATGGATTCATCCCAGAAGTACCAGGGCACTACAGCTGGCAGTGTGAAGCACAGCAGCACCACAGAGGGCTTGTAGTATCTGGAAAGGAAGGAACCAGGAGGAAGGTGTTCAGTGGCAGAGGCAGGACAGGAAGGACTGATTCACTCCTCCATTTGGAGGATTCATGCTCAGCTATACAGGGAAAATCAAGTGCAGAAATGCCTCACTCTTGAGCCTTGTATCTTTTGCTCTGGATGTGCAGAAGCCATGCCTGGAGATTCCCAAGTCCTATCATCAGGCAAGAGACTCAGACTAAACCCTGCTCTCCTTACATATGCACAAAGCAATGCCCCCATTATCATGAGTCCAGACATCAGCTGCTGCTTTTGGCCTCATCTGTCATTTTTTTCTCAGCTACATTGGTCCCTGTAAAGGCAGCCCCATGCTTCCAGAGTCCCATACATGGTCCTTTCTCTGGCTTTGGCCCAGTGCTGCAACTCCTCCTTGCAGACTTGGCTCTGCCTACAAGTACACCCCATCAACAAGTGCAAGCAAGTGGCACAGATGAGCGCACAGATGAGCATAAAGATGAGCATGTGTGCTCTCTCACACTAGAAGAACGGGAGTAGAGGAAGGTTAACCACTCTGATGACCCACAAGAAAAATCACTGAACTAGGGACTTCTTGACTTAGGCTGGTTACTATATGGGTTCAGTCCCACATCCCTGCAGCCCTGGTGATACACTCACCTACTCTGGGGATCAGTCCTAGTATAGCTCAAGATGGCTGAGAGATACCCTACCCAAGAGGCACCAGTGAATCAAGACTGTCCTTCTCACTTACTGCCCCTCTCACATCTCCATTTTCAACCTTTCTTTCACCCTATTATTTCCAGAAGACTGAGGGAAGTGGGACACACACATGGCCTGGAAGGTGTACAGTCTCCAAGGATGTCTCAGAGACACCTGTGTTTGGGCTCTGGGCCAACCAAAGCAGCAGCTGGGCTGGGGGGTGAGCAGGTGTGTGTGGGAGGGTTGTGGTGGGAAGCTCAGCCTGCTTTCCTGGCAAGATGCTGCAGGGTAGGCAGGCAAGAGAAGGGTGTGGGAGGGCTAGAGGTAGCACTAGATTCTAAACACTTCTTATAGGAGAGGAACAGCTCATTTCTCACAGTTCATTCACAGCAAAGCCTTGGGCATGCTGAAGAATCACATTTCTCACAAGATGCCCTCAATCCTCTCACATTCCATCAAAGCCACTTGAGATCCCAGCCCATTTGTCCACACTCTATTCCCATGGTCAACCCACTAGGGTTGACCCCACCACTCACCTGCGCTGGAACATCACCACTTTGTCAGCCTTTATGTCACTCAGATCCAGCTTCTGTCCCTTCTCGATGACATCCGGGTGCTTTCGCACCAGCAGCCAGCCGATGTGGGAGAAGAAGAAGCCCCGCATGGCGTTGTGTGGGTCTGCGTCTGTTTCCGAGAACTTGTGATGGACACGGTGGTCCCGGACCCACTCATAGATGTCATTCTGCAAGTCAACAGGAGTAAAAACTTAAGGGTCAGGGCTGGAAACGTTCCCTTCAAATGACAAAATGGCCTAAAATGTTTGAATACTTAAATCCTATTGACCTGAACCTGTATCAGTGGCATTATGTCTCATTATGGTTTGGGGTGTCTGGCCTTTAAAAGAGAGATTGGGTTTTGGCTGCACCTCTTGGGTTTTTTGGGAAGCAGCTCCAGGGGTGCCTCAGTGCTGATCTTTGATTGGCCAGCTCTGGGCTGGGGGTTGCGCCACACCCATGATGCTGCAGGCTCTGATTGGTCAGCCTGTGCCCCACCCTGCAGCAGCCACTCTATTGGCTGGCAGGTGCCCCACCCTCCTATGCTCGGCTCCTGTCCCATCCCCATCCCTGCACAGTGCTGGCCAGGGCTGACCTGCCCCTTCCCTGTACCTGACATTTCCCATAGGTCATCCTGCCTTGCTTGTCCTGGGATTGCCTAATCAGGTGTTTAACTTGGGGGGTGAGGCTTTTTTTAACTTTTTTTTCCATTGGAAATCAAACAGTCTTAAAATTAAGGTCTCTTTTTAGAAAGAGAACAAACACACCATTTCAATGCCATTTCTCAAAAATACCTCTCTTCAGCCCCATTGCTGTTCCTTTTAAGCAGCAAAATCAATAGTTTGGAAAATGTCAAAGCTTTTATCATTTGTATTATGAAATGATTGCTTTGGCTGATTTTAAGAATAGATTTTCATAAGCCTGTGATAATTTCTTTGTATCAAGATTTCAATGAGCTTAAAACCATGTATTACACCATCCTAGAAAACATGAAATAGAGATCCAACCATGGCTCTATTACCTGTATTACACAAGAGGCTCCTTAATCTCCTACATACCCAGGACTTTTCCTGAAAATACTTTGAAGGTAGGGAAATGGTATAACCATCCCTATTTCTTGCCTTGCACACAGAGAGTCTGTAACAGAGACATGACTCCTCAAGTCCCTTTCAGGTACTGTAACCACTCCTCCTTTAACTGAGATAAAATGATTTACCTGAAGACCATTCAAGAAGGCAATGATAGTTATGGGCCAGGATTAAACTCTCACTTGTTTCCAAATCCTGGGAACTGCTGCCTTCCTTCCAGCCGAATATCTCCAAGTATCAGCAACCCTTGCTGATCTTGGCCAGAGCTTGATCACTCAGTGACCACCCAGAAGAGGGTGGCTCAGCTGCCCTCCCTATCCTGTAAGCAGAGAAACTCAACCAGTACCTATGCTGGAAAAGTTTCACCAGTGACCCTACACAGCACCATGTAACATGAGAAAGCCCAGTCTGAAAGCTGACAGACAGCTTAGGTTTGCACATAAGGGAAGGTTTTCTCCATCTTGCTGGAGGCAGGAGGCACAAATTTGGAAAGAGACCATGTAACACAGCTGGATCATGGTATGACTTCATCTACCATACCCTGTCTACAAACAAAATCAGGAGTCTCAAACCTGAAAAATCTGTATCTTCACCCAAACCTTAGCTCATTATCTTTTCTACAGGTCTTATTTTGGGATCACCTCTAACTGCAACCCTGACTGAAAATCATTACTTTCTGAGAAGCCAAGGAAAATGTCTTCTTCCTTGGGAGTTTCCAGCTACAGGCTATAACCATGAGAACTTCTGTTGTGCTGCAGCTGACAGGTCTTGCAGGTGGAAAAGCCACTTAGAGGCAGAATTCTCAAATTCTCTGAAATTACAAGTCATAGGTCTTTGAGCAGCCAACAGGCATTTTCTGGAGGACCTAAGATAAGACAGTCCATAAACTTCTATGGTCTTAAAAGTCACTGATCTCCTCTGTTGCCACTAATAGGAATGAGATAAATCTTTTCTTGATCTCACTGAAAGTAACTATAAAAAAAAATCCATGGGGAATAGTATCAAATTTTCACTAAAACTTTGGATTAGTTTCTATTGAAGCTGAAATATCTGTCTGTCTCTCATCTTTGTCTATTCCCTATCCCCTACAGCAATAGCTCAGCAAATTCTTTCCCCCTCTGCCCTATAACTGTGAAAGATGGTCTTTGTACAGGACTAGCTAATACACCCATCCTGTTTCCTTGCTGAGTGCTGGACCACTGGTTGGCATCAGCAGCTTGGTCCCTCCCTTCCTCATCAAAGACTGCTGTTTGGTACTATCAGAGAAGAAGAAATTCAATTATGTTTTAGAAAGTTTTTCAAGGCTTAAAAAATTTTACTCTGTTTTGGTTACATGTAAACAAAGTGATGTGCTCTGGAGAATTACTTAAGAGCACAGCACTGATACTTTAGTGTTCACCTCTTAATAGCAGAAAGTGCTGCATTCTGACACCTTCCTGAGTACTTGCCACAGACAAGCAACTCTTCAGTACAGCTGGAGGATGGAGTGTTGTTAGGACTGACTTACAGCAGCAAGCCTGACAGGATTTATTTTTCTGTGCCATGCCAATCTGGGTTTTCACTCTGACTTCTACAGGTTTGCAGTTTTGTTTGCTTTGGGGACTGTGAAGTACTCTCACAGTAGTTAGGCAATATCCTGAGATTAGTGCTCTTTGAGAGGTGAAGCAATCTCCCAAGGTGCTTAACAGTGCCTGCAGTCACTTGTGCCACTCTGAATGGGCCCAACCCTTCGCTTCTTAAAATATCACTGACCTGGGACAACTCTCTGGAAGCCAGTGATGTGATTTGTAACATGATTAGTCCTAAATATCACTCTCTTGAACAAGAGAAACATCCCCTAAGTCTCAACAAGTTCTTGGTCTTTATGAAGTAGCAAATTCTACATCCTGTAGAATTCTACATCCTTGGCTTTGAAGATGTCTTCTCCTTTACCAGCCACACAGCAAAAGGAGAGTGAGGCAACACCAGTAGAACACTTAACACTTCCACACCTCTTTCATGGGACCTGGTGCAAGCACAGGGAGACCACACCTTGAGAGAAAGGTACAGTTCTGCTTTAGAGAGCTTTCCTACCCCTGGTCTTGGCCAGTTGTCCTCTCTCCATCATGCTTGTCTCAGAGCCAACCTCTGATGGGACAAGGTAAAGGTAACGAGACAGACTCTAGCCCTGCAGTGTTAGATGGAAAGGACCGACTTTCTCCTAACAAGAGGTAGTAGGAGAGAGGAACCTCTTCATCAGATTATGTCCCATATCTGAGACATGGATTCATGGGATCAATTCCTTCTGAGGACCAGTGACACATGGAGGAAGTGCTTACCTGGAAGGCCATGGAGTTGGCAATAGTCAGGAAGATGCGCAGGGGCAGCGTGGCTTTGTAGGAGCGATGACTCCAGAGGCGGTGAGATCCAGCTGTGATCCCCAGAGCGCTCACCAGGAAACACAGAATAGCTACAAAGGAAAACAAAGTGTTTGAGCGGTTAGAGCAACGCTTCAGGCAGAGCAACACAAAGGTGGGCCTTCCCCCAAAGTGGTATAAGCAAGAGAGGAATCCATGGAGACCACAAATTGGGGCAATAAAACTCAATGTAAGAATGCCCAAGCTACCACAGGCCTCCTAAGTAATGTGGGGCAAATGAATTCAGCTCTTCATCTCTAACAAGGAAGGAGGCTCCCCCTTAAAAGACTTGTCACAAGGGTTGGTTCTTCAGCATAGTGCCATCTGTCACGGTGCAGAATAGTCGAAACTGTATAAAGTGGCTGCTTCCATAAAGCACTGTGGTAAAAGCACTGCAGTCCACCAGGGAACAGCTTTTCCCTTTCCTTCCATCCCAAATAATCCAGGCTCTTGCTTTCCTATCTCACCACTCCCCACTAAATCTCTTTTGCATTACTTTCACCTAGAGATGGTAGATAATCTTAACATTCTTGAGGGGGACAGCTCAAACCCAGGGTTAGGCTTTTCTTCTGCTCCCTTTCTAAGCAAAAGCTGGCTAAAAACCAATCTAACCTATCCTCCCACTGAAGCTTAGGCTTCACCTTCAGCTCTAGCACTGGCTTAAAATCTGCCCAAAGGTTACCTTTCCTAGATAATCCCTCCCACTGCTCAACTCCTGCACCTTTCACAGAAGGAAACCCCAGGGCTAACAATTCATTGCAAGTTGTGCCCATGGCAGGGGCAGATGTTGCTGGGCCCTGTTGAGCTTTGAGGCTGCTTCATGTGTTCCCTCTTCACACAGGGCGGAAGGAATTCCTTGCCCCCTTGGCATCTAGTAAAAAAACACATCCCTCTCTCAATACATCATGTGTTCATATGTGTCTGTGTGCCTGTTTGTCCTCCTGGGAATTCTGGAAATTAACCTCAGCTCCAGCATCTGATCCTAAAACTAAAATGGAGAAAAGACCCCAAGAGTTTCATAGCAGCATTACACTAGGAAAGTAGGGTAAGAAAAAAATTGGTTCCACAAATTAACTCTTCCTCTAGGAAGGATGGGTCAGGAAGTTTGGCAGAAAGAGAACATTCAACAACTGGTTTGCTCTGCAAGCTCAGACACAAAGAGGGAAGGGTGCACATCTGTCAACAGGTCAACTGATTCACCTCTAGTCCTCTGGGGGAAGCAATGCCTTCTTACCAGTCCCCCAGGAAAAACATTCCTGGTATAAATTTGCACATTTCTGCCCAATTGTACCATTCATGAAAAGAGTTCCTTATTCTTACTCGTAAGTCCATGGATAGGAATTGCTGGTAGTATGCTTGATGTTCAGCCATTCAGTCCAGCCAAATGGCTTTAATCAAGTTTACCTTGAACCCAGAAAACCAGATACTCAGAAACTTCTCTGGAATCAGAAATCTGAGACCCATGGCAGGCATGGCCCAGTTCTTTCATTCAAAGTAATAAAGGCTTTATTTCCTGTCATCTCCTGCTTTGTCTTCATTCCATCACCTCCTTTTTGTTTTTCTACATTCCCTACCTAATCTCTTATCCACTAAAAGCCTGCCTTGTCTGCTGATCTGACCGTGATTCCCCATCTTCATCTTCTCCCTTGGTTCCCCTGCCTGCTGCTGGATGCAGCACAAGCCTTGGACCAGCACAACTCTGCCTTGTGTCTCTAGAGCAAAGCATGTAAATACAGCAGGATCCAGCTTTTGCAAGAGATAACAGAGCTGAACAAAACTCACAAAGCTGTCCAAGCCTGGAAGGGGAGAAGTGAAGGATGATAGAACAGGGCATTTGTTTCAGGTGTCCCTTTGGCCTTACTGGTGCTGGAAACCTTGAAGATCTTACTCAGTTTCACAATTCTGACTTGAAAGTTATGAACCAACCCATGACCTGTTTCTGTTAAATTTAAAGATGCATTTTAAATCAGTGCTATCCCCACAGAAAACACAGGACAGAGAGTCCATGATAAACAATGGCATCTTGCAATGGATGTGCATGGCAACTTGCTAGGGAAAGAGCCCATCTGTCCACTGTAGGGCTAGCAGGCCCTGTGAATTGATAGTGTACCAGGGACACAAATGAACTATGTGATTTTTCATGATCTTCAATAGCACAAGAAAGCAAATGCCAGGTTAGATGAGAAGAGGCCTGATTCATAGCCCTGAGTTTTCAGCTTTTCTTATCTGGTGAATCCTGACATGCTGACTGAGTATATTTTGGTAAAAGAGGTCTCCAGGAAGATGGCTCTGGCTGACAACTGTTGTATTTAAGCTTTGTAAGAAAGAAAGCTCATCTGTATCTCTTTTATACAGACAATTCTCAGAATTTGCCTGTGGATATCCCTGTTGGGAAGAGATGACACCAACAACAAAGACATTATCAGCAAGCGTAGGGAATCACAAAAGAGATGTGATCAGGACACCAACAGACTCCAAACCCAGACAACCCAGTATCTGCTTTTGGGTAGCCTTTCCTGGAAGCTTTTGTAAAAAAATTGGAAGAGTACCCACTGCTTTTGGGTGTCCTGGCATAGATCAGACTCAGCCTCCATCCAAAGCCCATGAACCTCAGCAGCTCATGTTGACTTCTCTTGGAGCTGCATCCCAAGTCACTACAATGGCCATAACTCTCTAATTATAATCATGTGCTGCCTGGCCTCTTGCCCATATACAGAAGCTGTAGTTTATCTAAGGGACAGACACTTTCTGTGGGAAAGCAGCTGATTCTTAAGTCTATGCATTCGTGCCATCAGCCCCACAGAAAGCCAAACCCTACCTGGAGACAATTAGATCCATCAGCCATCTCTAAGAGTTTATGTGACAGTGACAGGATATGCTCAATGACTGAAATCCTTGTGGAATACAGAAGAATCCAGCACTCTTATGATTCAGAGAGTTCACCCCCATAAACAGGTACAGTGATGATCATTGCATAGTCAGGGAATCAGCATCTCACAGAGAAGAAGAAAAACTCCTCCAAGATCATCCACTAAGAATTCAATTGGAAAGAGAATAGAGAAGGTAAAATAAAGTAGCACAGATTTTCACACCTGCCCTGTGATGCTGCCCCAAACTGAAGGACTTAGGGACTCCATCAGCTAAGGATTCAAAGTCATCTTCCATACTATGCCTTGAACTACACAAGATTCAAAAGATTGGCAACTCACAGGTGATATTCCCAGTGACCCATTCAACTGGAATACAAAGAATTATGACCAATGGCTGTAATAAGCACTCAATGCTCCAAAAATTAAACAGAAAACATTCCACATTCAGTCATAGCTATTAATCATTAGGCTTTACCTCTTTAAGGGCCCAGATTCAGATCCAAGTTATGATGAGAAATTAGGAATGTGCTGAGAGCATTGTCACCTGCACTGAACACCAAAGATGTTTACATGAAGAGGTGCTGCTGCTCCAGAAGGTGTCCTTGGGCTTTTGCTCAGTGCAAGACTGTTCCCTTCTTGCTGCCCAGTCCCTGTTAGCCAGGTGAGTCCTGCTATCCTCAGGAGAAAGATACCAGGGGCAATGAAATTTATAGGCTGAATAAAGGTAACAGTGTTTAGGAGGAGCAATAGGATCTGCTGTCACTGAAACCTAACTTTCCTGCCACACTCAGAGAGCACACCACCTGCTACTTAAGCCTGGAGGGAACGCTAAGTGGAAAGGTGTTGGCAGCTGTAGTCTTGATAAGAAAGTAAAAAACCACTGTAAACACTTTGCTAGTCCTCTCTCTGGGGGTAATATGGGCTGAGATTTTCAGACTGTCAGAATTGCCTAAATTATTCAGCAAGATTCACCTTGGTCCAAAGATAATACAGCAACAACAAAATATGGTATCAACCCATGCTTCTAGAGCCTCCGACCCTGCAGGGAACTGAGATGTTGACAGAGCACCATGTTGAGAGGAACCAATACTGTTTACAGACACTGCTGTCCAGGCCAACAGGAGCTAACACAATTACTGTCAGTCTGCTGCATCCAAGGGCTAAAAAGACTACCCACAAATCACGTTCTAGGGAGGATCTGAGCAATTAGAGAAGAAACTGTCCATCATCTTTGCATCCTGCCCTTTTAGACTCTGTGCCATTTGGCAAATGACGTCAAATCTGCCCATGATCCTTGAAAAGACTAAGCAAGACTTTGAGAAGTGCAGTGGATGAGACAATAAATAAAAGGGGAATTGACTAGAAAGCCAGTGCTGGACAGGCTCGGAGAGCTCTTGTGATGGTGAGCTCTCACCTGATCAACATCCCGAGCTCATTCTGGGAAGCTCTGTACCAGAAAGAGGTCAGGGGATACAATGCACATAGCAACGCAGAACAGCAAACAATGATGAAGGCAGGGCTGGGCAGCTTGAGAGACAAAGAGGAATCAGCATGTAGAGAAATGAAAACAAAAGAGGACAGTCACCAATATAACTGGTTTCAAAGGGACAGGAACATCAAGGAGATGGTAGCCTGCATGAAGTGGGTATAAGCAATGGATAAATTATAGAAGGTAGATGAGCCACCAGGCCCCCCAGGTGTCTGTTGTAACACAACAGAAAACATCTGGCACTATGTTAATCTTGTATTATATGTACACAACCTAAGGAAGAAATTATCTGAAAAACAAAAAAAAAAAACCAAGCAAAAACTCGAGCAGCTCCAGAACTCCATTGCTAAAGCTGGCCTGCCACAAGCACATGGTGTACTGCCAGGAGCAACCTAAGCCTCTGCTGCACTATCTTTGTGTGTAACATGGGAGCTGTAGTCCTCTCCTTGCTACCAGAGGGTGATGGGAAAAAACAGCAAGTCACTGACATGACAGCCACAGATGCCTTGTATATGCCAAAATAAAGGTATGAGCTGAGAAAATGGCAATGCAAGGAGCAAGAAGCCTTGCTGAGAAGGTAGATGTGGAGGATCAGAGTATTCCAATTCCAGTTGGTGCTGGAGGATAATGGACTATAAGGGAACTCTGACTTGGCTGCAAGGTGCCATGAACAGTGATCCTTTCCAGGGGAAGGGAACAGGAGTGCAGGACAGGGAGCTTGGTGGAGCTACTTCAGCTTTGGTAAGGCAGGATTGATCTTCAGCCACTCCAGAACAGTGCAGCTCTGCCAAACACCATGTCCTCCTCCCATTCCCAGAATATGTCACTCCAGAATCCACCAAGGAATCTTGCAGTGCCTCACAGTGGCAGGAGAGCAACTGGCACTTCAGGGTTGACTGAGCAAGAAGAGCAGGAAGGATTGACATCAGATAAAAAGCAAAGCAGATTCCTGGGAAGTGCCAGGAGATGCCATACAGACACACACATGGTTGCAAAGACACTGCCTCAGAGACCATTTTGGGGTTTAGCAGCATGCAAAACAGCGTTAACTTTCTGGATAAAGATGCTCAAGCCCTCTTAAGTATCCCAAGGGAGCTCAAGGGAGAAGGGTTAGATGGATTTGGAAATCATGGAGCATATTAGCAGCTTGAAATGAAATCAGTAAATTCAACTCACTTTTCTTCCTTTTCCTTTCCCCAACATCCTGAGGTTATCTGACTGGAATTGGAGGACCCAGGCTGTCAGCCCAGTGAGTAAGAGAAGCCAGCAGCCTTTGCTTAGCCTCCAGCCCAGGAATGGGACACACACAGAACAGGACCAAGAGCCCTGAAATGCTCCTCCAAGGTCAAGCTGAGGCTACATGTTCTGCCCAGCTCTGACAAGCCAGGGTAAAGTACAGCCTGTCAGGTTTTCATAAGGGAAAGGCCCAGCAATGTCTTCTTTCGTAACATCCTCCTGAAAGGCCATGCTGGCTGCACAAGAGAACACATCAGTGCTTCTGCTTTTGCAGATGCTGTAGCGAGACTCTGGCTTTTGCCTGCAGTGAAGTCCATCCCCCAGACCTCTGCTTGTGAGAGGCTGATATGGCTCAGGAGGAAGAGTCAGCCTGCCCGTCCAGGAAGCCATCTCCTTCCTGGTTCAGCTGTGACACTTGTTACACACAGACATCAGGAAGACAGACTTGGAGAGACCAGGTGGATCGCCCCAGGGCCCATCCATAGCCCGGCTAACCAGGAAGCAGGAGCACTACTGAACCCAAAGCCACCCCAGCAGGCCTCAACCTAGACTGTTGCATTTTGTTTCAGGATGTTCTGTTGCACAGGGAGGCAGGGGCTGGATGCAATCTCTGACTTCCCTACTGGGAGCCATTTGGCTTCTGGACTCCTCCAGGGGTCCACACAAAGGCTCGAGGAAAGCGAGCTCTCCTGCAGAGTGGCCCTGGGCCCAGCTGTCTTTCATGCAGTCAGAGAAGAAGTTTGGTTCCTACCCAGGGCCAGATCTCTGAGAAAGCAGAGCTTTGCCTAGCTACCTTCTTCTGGGTTGTGCTTTCCACTGGAATTTGCTGCCTGGAGAGATGTTTATTTATTTTCTGAAAGTTGTCAGCCTTAGTTCCGGGATGACAGTGTGCTTTTTTAAGAATGGTATGAAACCTGAGCTTCAGAATTAATTCTTTACTTTTATCTTCAGCACAACTGTATTTTTCTCTTTCCCCCCATACATATATTGAGGCTCTGTGGGATTTACACTTCCCTGGTAAGGGCAGGAATGGTTCTCATGTCTGGGCAGAAGTCTCATGCTAAATAGCGCTCTGTACCTTGCCTCCCCAAAAACCCGTTACAGTGCTCTCGCTAGCATCTTTCTTCCTAACTTTCTGGCACTGTCACAGTACTCTATCAAACAGTTTTTGTGCTTCACCCCAGAAGCAGCTGCAATTCAGGATATTTCCAAACCTAATGTCTGTGAATCAAGTTTGCTCTTTGAGCAGACAAGCCAAATCCCTGCCAAATCTTCCCCTCTCATAGATCACCTTACAAGAGACACTAGCAAAGCCCTTCCACAGCTTGCTACGAATCTGGCTGAAGAGCTGCTTTTAGAAGAAGCCCACTGCTTCTTTCTCTCTCATCCCCGAGTCTGTGGACCTGGAGAAAAAAAATCCTACCCAACAGATTTTGGGGTTGCAGATGCCAAGAAACAGATAGAGTAATGTGCTTACCCCATGCCAGTGTCTGGATCTTCGCAGAAGGTATCAGTGCCAACGCGAATAGGGCCCCTAGGTGCAGCAGGCTCATGAGGATGATATTCCTCCACACGTATCGCAGCGGGGGCTTGGGGCCCTCTTTCTCCTGGTAGGTCTCATCAAAGATATCATCTACCATGCCCCGGTCTCCTGCCAAGTCCTCATGATTGAGTAAGTCCTTCTCCATGATGGCATTTCCATTCTTGGTCACCCGGGAGGTGACTGTGCCAACAGCAGTGGTGCTGGTGGTGGAGGAGAACTCCTTGAAGAGGAGCAACCGATATTTTCAAGAAGGGAAAAAAGGGAAAACAAAACAAGAAGTTGGTGGTTATCAATTCAAGAAATAGAAACACATATATCTAGGCTGGCAGTGTAAAGATTCACAGCCTGTATTTTCCCCGGAAGGCTCCATTCTTTCAGCTGAGCCCTTGGCACAAAGAAGAGCCTGCTCTGACCACATGGAGTCATGGCTGAGAGGATGGGGATCTGGTCTTTCTGGAGAGGAGGTGAATAGTAGGTAGGGTGCCAAAAGTAAAGAAAAATACTTGAAAGCCTGTGGCTTTCTCTTTTCTACCAGTGGCTTTGGTGAGATCATTTACAGACTGCAAGGATTTTTATTTTGCGTCAGTTTGACTAGTGAGTGTTTTTAGGTGGGTTTGTGGTCTGGGCTTGTGCATAAGCAGACAAAAATAAAGGAAATCTTGTAAATTAACAAAGAGGTGGGAGAGAAATATGGTCTGAAACACAGTTTTATAATAAATCAATGGGCTGCTCCTGATATCCTACTTATTTGTGCCACCCCACCAGGGATCACGGGGGAACATCAGGAAGATCCACAGGGGGATTCCTCTGTGGTGCCTCTTTATATCCCCTGCCTCACTTTCCAAGATGGGATGTGGCAACACCAACATGCTTGAATATCAGTGGATGGAGGCAGTCAGGTGAGGTACTTCTAGTTAGAACCACAGCTACTTATCCCACCCCTGCTGCTAAGACTCTTATCCCTCTCTCATTTCCCACCCACAGGCAAACTGAAGCAAGAGAAGACAATCCTCTGATCTGTGGCCACCAGCATGCAGAGAGGAAGTTTTAAGCAGCAAAGTTGGCTCAGCTTGGCTTCTGGCTCCCTTCTGTAACTGTGACACAACATTCCCTCAGAACATGCTTGTTTGCCCTGGCTGAGTGACAGCCTGCCCGATCAGGCATGCGTGACAAAAGGAGCAGGCAGGACTGACCCTAATGAGACAGGTCACTGAACCCTGAATCACCGATTTCCATCTCCATCCAGACTGCCATGTGCTTGTGTCCTTGCTGGTACTTGCAGCCCTTTGTCAGCGCAGAGCCCAAGTGCCCAGCACGGCCCAACCCTGGGGGTGCCAAGCACGCGGGATGGAGCAGTGTGTCCTGCACACATCACCCCCATCCCCTGCTCCCTGGGATCCTGCCCAAGGGACACATCCCTAGGCTGCCTCCACGGGGAAGGGGCACTAAAGATCAGCCAGCAGAACAGGAGAGCTGAGACTATGGGAGTGAGCATGGTCAAGCTGGGAAAGTTCCCAGTACAAATTCTCCTGAATTAACAGCAGATTTCCACTCAGGTGTTCAGGATTCATAAAAGACCACCATCCTGCCATGGCCTAGTTTCCTGAGGGAGACATTAAAATCAGGCCAGGCAGCTTACGTGGCCACCCCAACTCCTCCCTTTCCCAAGGCTTGAAACTAGAGGGTTACAGACATACCTTCCGATGGGGAGGAGCTGGCAAGGCTGACAGATTCCCCACGTTTGGGAAGTAAAATGATCTCTACAGAAAGAGCGCTTTTAGTTTTTCCTTGGGGAACTGAAGGTTCAAAAGGAGAAAACTGGACACAAAGTATCTTGCTGCCTTCAGTGCAGGCAGGCAAGCTGCTGAGCATGGGACTGGCTCTTCTGCATCCTGGCTATAGGCTGTCTCTGCCTGCTTTCCTAAGTAATGCTTTGAGGGTATGACACTCTCATCTGCTGGAGAATTTAGAGGTAGTCCCCACACCAAAAGGGCCATGAGAAATGGCTTCTAATCCAGACATTAGGCAAGGAGAAGTCCTGCCCATTCCCAAGTGTTAGATATTCTCATCTGGCATTTTGGCAGAAAGGTACCATTTTCTTTCTTGGCTGCAACACAATCTACCAAAAAGACCCAAGACTTGTCTATGCAGGAAAAATTCCCAGCAGTGACTGGTGGTATAATTATACGAGTAACACACACCCCATATGGACATGCTGCTTTCAGAGTAAGAATGTGGGGTTGGAGTTGCATTTTTCTCCTCCATGATAGCTTATGTCACTGTCAAAGTTACACAGGGGCAGAGGAGAAGGAGAGAGCGCAAAGAAAACAGCAGAGAGGAAAAAATCTCTTCCAGAGTTGTAGTAGCCACATGAGGAATTTTACCAGCATACCTATGCTGCTGGAATTACCCTGATATAATCAGACTGGTCATTTCTCACATGTAAACTAACCTTGAACAAAAGGGTTATAAAGTAGCTGTGAAACAGCTCCTCCTTACAGTCTTGGTGGGAGGAGCATGGGGGGAAGAGGGAGGAAGAGAGGGCAGCTATTTAGGTAGAAACGGGGGAAACGAGGAAAGAAAGAGGGGTTTTATCCCCTTATAACCATAGTGGCTCCTACCGAGGAAAACGGGATGGAGATTGATCTGGGGTCTAGGGCTGAGTGAGGGAGGAGGCCAGTTAAATAATTTTCATTAGCTTTCCCTCATTTCTGAATGACTTTGCAGCTCTCATCTGCAGAACAGATGTGTTTCCCCACCTACACCCCCACCTCCCCAGCACTGAACACGCCATAGGTGATCCTGGCACCCAGCCAGCTTATACAACCAGCTGCAGCTCAAAGGCTCCTGCACTGGGTACAGTGTACGGGCCCCAGGGCACTGAATCTCAGGTCCAGTTTGTACGAATATGCCCAGCATGACGCAGGGACAGGATTCTTTCCAGGTTCCAGGATATGACCCAAAATACATGCCAAAACCATGAAACATGGTTTGAGCACACTGCCCTTGACATCCATTTTGGGAGGGGAGAAAAGTAAAGTTCTTTACATCACAGCATCCCTGGAAGGTCATGGCACCTGCACAAAAGGACCAAGGGAGACCCTGTGTGCTGGTGACAGGAAAAGAGCAGGGCTATGATCTTCATCCACTTCTAGGCATTGGCAGAGGGGGGGAAGGATGAGAAGGTGAGAGCACAAACACCAGAATCAAGCCCCTGCCTCCTCCCATTGGGCAAAGGGTGGCTGCCATAACAGTCAAAAATAAAAAAGAAAATCTTTAAAAATCCAACAGCTCCACACATCTTACTGGTGTCAGGTTGTTTTTCAGACCTTCGTATGCCAAAAATGGGCAGTCTCCCTATTCTATGCTTGCTTGGCTCAAGCAATGAAGACACAGTCATTCATTTAATCTGGGCAGCTGGCTTTCACCTTGCGTGTGTCCTAGAGACGCTTCCTGCTGCAATATTTGGTTTGAAAACACTGCGAGTGAAACCCCTTTCTTCTTAACAAGAAAATTAATTATGAATTTTTTTTTAAATTCCAGTCTGAATATTATAGAAAAACCTATTACTTCTTGGCACAAAATATTTTCTTGAATAGCCCTTCGTGCTATCCAAGCACCCAGCGTGCTTCGATGGGTGTTTTCAAAATAAACCTGCATTTTATGCTCAGTCTACCGAGAGCACAGGATCCAGGAAGATCACCTCAAAGGCGGATGTCTCCGCTTCATCCATGGGCTCCGCATCAGGCTTGGGTGATGTCTTAAGTAACCAGGGAACCCCTCGCCTGACGGCTGTGAAGCGGTGCGGAGAGGACACGGGCACACACGTGTGAATACGTGTGTGTGTGCACGCACAGACACGCGAGGATCCCAAACCTTCTTCCCCAGCACCGCAGCAGCGCAGCACTGCCGGAGCCGCGGGGATGGAAGAGGAAGGGGCGAGGGGGAGACAAAGCACACGCAGCCCGGGGCCCCGCTTACCTCCTCCTGCAGCAAGTGCGCAGGCATGGGGCGGCCCTGTCTGTGCTCCTGGGCGGCGGTATGCGGGCGCGCAGGTCCCGGCGCTGGCGAGAGGCTGGCTCCGGTCGGCTCCTCGCTCGGAGAGCTGTGCGGCTGGCGGAGGCGGGTGCGGAGGTATTTAAGGGGGGCTGCTTGCTCGGCGGCTGGCGGGGCCGGGCTCTGCGCGCCCCGGCCTCCCGGTGACCCCCTGNCCTCCCACTCGCGAGCTGATTGGTTGCGGGAAATTTGGTGCCACCTCGGTTTGCCCTCGCCATTGGCTGCCCGCAATCTGCTGTTCGCTCCCCGCGGCGCGCACCCTGCGCGCCCCGCTGCGCGCCCTGCTCCGCGCCCGCCGGGGCTGCTGCGGTCCCCCGAGAGCCCCCTCCGCCGCCACCAGGGCTGCGCCTCACGAAATAAGGGGCTCCCGAGGGATGAGAGATGGCAGGGAGCCCCGCGCCCCATCCCCAGCTGGATGTGGGTTGCGGCGGGGAAGAAAGGGGATCCAGCGTGAAACATCTGCTCTGTACTGGAGAGCTGTCTGGGGAGCATTCTACACGTATATGCGTGCATAGAAATCATACATTTCTGCAAAGAAAAGCACCCCACAACTTGTGTCCGGATAAGCATGTATGTCTGTGTAGATGTTCATCACGATATGCACAAATAGTTTGGAAACTGTTGGTTGCAACGTTTTAAAAAATAATCCTGTCTGCTGTCCCCAGAAAACTGCCTTCAGCAGAGGATGGAAGGAAAAAGTAGTAATTAGTTTTCTATCAGCTATTTTCCATAACAACCTCCTCGCTAGCCAGTAATGCCAGCAATATCCAGCCTCTGTCCAAAGTCCAAGCTCTGTCCGAAATTCAAACTTTATGCCACAGAGATCTTCACATTAAAAGTAAAAAGCAGGGCCCTTACAAATCAAGCCGTTTCGGTGGCAGAGCCCGGAGGCAGCTCTCCTAACTCCACCGTGTGGTCACTGTGCCAGGCACCCTCAGTAATTTAGCACCAAGGCTTAGGGTACCCTAATGCCATCGCCTTGGCCAGGACCTCTTGTAGCTCCTTCCCCTACTCCATGGTGTGTACCGTGTTCTGTTTCTGTCCCCTGCTGACATATGAGTCATTTTGGGAGTGGAGCAGGAATGTGAAAAGCCAAAAATGTGCCCATATCCTTTGACATATATCCTGTCTGGAGCTCTCCTGCAGCGATGGAGCTGACCACACAAGGTGCAGACAGACAACCAAGATCTTGCAGAGTCCATCCCTGGGCTGATCCTGCTCAAATACAGCGTGGCTTATTCAGTGACAGCTGTCAAAAATGAGTTGCATTGTTATCACTGGAAGGGAAAAGTGGCAATGAAAAATAACAGTAGCCCAATTGTCCTCCAGATTTAGAGGTGTCCAGCAAAGGGGAAAGAAAATATGTCCCTGCTTTTTCGTTTCACTATGATGGATGAAGAGGTCTTTGAGGAGTATGTGTTTAAATTTGATATTAGGATCTTGAGTCATGCCTACCTTTTGAGACACAATATTTAAATAGAGAGCCCAAATCAGAAGATGTTCCTGGATGGTGAAAGCAGACATGAGTCAGGGAGGGATTTTCAGCCATCTCTTTTAAGACTGTCCATTAAATATTTGGTTAACAACACTGAGGAGAAATTCTGTTTAAATTAAAGATTACACCTATTTTCTATGTGAGTGCTGAAAGAACTACAAACTGAGCTAAAAACTACCCTAAGGAAACCTGACTCTTGCTATTTCCAAAAGAAAACCAGAAAAGAAATAGATTTTTTAAAAAGAAGGAGTACTTGATGATTTTAAAGAGGTAATCTCCAGCTCACAGTAATCTCAATGTCATGAACCAGGAGCAGACCTGGAATTGCTACCAGCAGCTGACAGTGAGGTTTTGGGGAATTCAAGGTTTGCAGTTTTGCAGATACTCAGACCCACTAGAATCCTTTCCATGGCTTTCTTTCCTCAGACATGGAGTGCAACTAAGAGGTGTTATACAGGGCAGCTAGGTTTTTACCATCTAAAATTAATAACACATTTGGCTGCTCCCTCACAACAAGAATAAGATTTTTGCATATTCCCCTGTTAGTCTGGGGGGTAACCATCACATTTTGTTTTGGTTGCATAGGGGAAGAGATGGATCTTGACCATCACTGGGGCTGTGCTCACCTGGCAGGTTTCAAGTCTTCTGTGCCAAGGACAGTCCTAAGAAACACCCTGCACAGCTTGGCCAACTTCTCCAGCTGCCATCTTCATTGCCTTTGAAACAGGCTAATGTTCCTGAATGTGGCCACGAGGTTCAGGCATTGACACCTTGGTAAGGAAATGGAGAGTGTGCAGCGTGGTTTGCTTTTCCAATGTTTGGATTGCAGCAGTTCTGACCTTGCTGTTGAAAGGCTTCTTGGCCCTATGTGGGCTAGAGGTTTGGCCTCCTGTGGAGAGCTGCTGGCCATGCCAGTGGTCTGCCCCTGCACACCCCGGGCCCCACTGCCCAGCCCTGCCCATCTGAGTCCCAGCTGCAGACTTCTGTCTCAGCTCTGCTGCTCAAAGGCAGCAAAAGATAAAAGGGGGATCACTGGGCAGACCAAGTGGAAAAACAGAAATGTCTCTATAAACACAGCAATAGAGCTGAAATCGGGCTTTTCCCACTCTAGTTTCTACCTCTCCAGATAGGCTTTCCCCTCCTTCTAGGGAGAACTTCCCAGCTGAGCCTTCAGCAGAATTACATTGCTTGTGGTGTACACCAACTCTGCTTCATGAAGATTTAACTTCAGCCATTGTCCTCAGGAAACTGATCCAATTTTTCTGCATCTGGTGACTGCTGCCTGGGGTCATAGTCTTTCATAAGAGAGTTGATGCAATGCTAGGGCCATGGTGCAGAGCAGCAATGAGCAGAGCCATGTCATGGGCAGCACAAGCCATGAACCTCAGCACCGGATTTCTTTAGAAATACATGGTCTAATGTAAGGCTGTTTTCACCTTCCTAAGACCTCCTCACAGATTCTCGACTCAGCTGAGGCACTGGGCTAGTGAAAAATTCTTGCAGAATTCTTGTTGTCAGAGTGTCTCAGAGTTTTTCATGAAGGCTGGGGAAAACGAGGTACAAACCAGCAGTGAGATTTTCCACAAGACAGTATCAGTGAGCAGACACCTTAAGAGAAAGAACAGTCACATTCCTCTCCTGGGATGCACTAACCACCCTGCTTTTGCTAACACAGTGTCAGAATGCAGATAAAAGCATCAAAGCTAAGGTAGGGTTCTTTTACCATAACACGTTCCCTCCAATTCTCCCCTAAAAATAAAAAAAATGCTTTTTCATTTAGCAGTAAGTTTTGCAAGGGGATTTCGTCTGGTGTTGACATCTTGGAAATTTTATTGGATCTCCTCGGTTACCCCCTTCAAAACTGCTGAAACAAAAATGCTTGCTGCAAGGGGCTTTGCAAGGTTTGTTTAATGTTGTTTATTTATCTTCTTTAACAACATTCCCTGACTCCCACTTTGTCTTCTATTTCATAACTGGAAGTTGAAACAAGAAGAGGAGACTCAAGTAATGAGGGAATAAGCTGAAAACTGGGGGGAAAAAATGAACCCTATGCCAAAAATAAAGGCTTGCAAAAACTTTCCTAGGATTATTTTCTGCATCTCTTGCATTGATTTCCTGAAGAAGTATGAAGCAATTCCAGCTTTAGAGCTTTTTCTAGAGGTAGAGAATCATGCCATGGGTCTTTCATTCAAATAGCAATGCTGGGATAGCTTTCTGTCCTTTCACCAATGCTTTCTCTTCTCCTTATCCTCATAAAGAATCTGCTCTTCAAAGGTGTCCAGCCCACTCTGCAGAGCAGATGAACACTGCCATCATTCACCACTGCTGCCAGTGGTCTCTTAGGTGTCTCTGGTTTTGACAAGTTGACTTTTGGGCACAGGTATGTGTTGCAGAGAAATAGGGTAGGGGACCATGGCTACAGAATGAGCTGGGACAAGACCTGGCTCAGACTACAAGAGTTCAGAGTTAATAGCTACTTGAAAGATTATGGCAGCTGCTGATCTTTTGGGGTTGTCTGTTTCAGCCATACAGGTGCCAGGCATCAGATGCCAGCTCATGGGACCACTACCCTTGTTTGATATTGTTTTCTCCTCATGCTTTCTTTTGGAAGCTGATGATCCTGTGTTATATTTTCACACACTCTTCCTTGTCTAGGAGAGGTAGCAAGTGGCTTTCATATTTGAAATGGAAAGCTAAGAATTGTTTAGTCACCTAGCTCCAGACACAGTGACTTCAGGAGCCAGGTGCTATTTATGTTTACAAGAACCGGCAGCATCCTGGTCACTTGCTTGCTTTCTATCATGTTCCCCCCACCACACACACACACCTTAAGACATCATCTGTTGCTCTATAAATTCAATGGTTCCCACAAATTCCTGAAAATCACCTGCTCCATCTTCACTCTTCAAGCATGCCTAAGCTCAATATGGATTACCTGGGCTCCTCAGCTGGGAGCACCCAGAAGAATATCAATGGCCAATATCCCAACTGCCTTTGGAAGGGCGAGGGCTGGAAGAAGCTGATGCCTACCTTGCCACTCTGCTGCTGCTGAGTGGGAAATGTGGGATTAAAGGCAGTCAATAAAGTGGCTGAAATCACTGGTGTCTTATTGTCAGGGTTAGAAGGGAATGAAAATGTAACTGGGGTGATTGCCATAGCTCCAGGCTATGACCAGGATGGCTAAATTTCCTGTCATTGATGAGAGAATAAGTGCCAAGATAATCTTATCAGCATCAGGAATTAGGCTGATAACATGCTGATGACTGGGATAGGGTGCTTATCTCTGCACTTTGCTCCATCCCTTTCAGTCTGACTCAATGCCAGACACCCTGGCCACCCTCCTCCCCTCCTCACCCTCCAAACAGGCTTTGCTCCCAGTCCTCGGGCTGCCAGCAGCAAGAACCCAGCCGATATTGTCTAAACAGGGCCATACAATGGGCAGCATTGTTGATACTGGATTTTTGCCCTCATTGAAGATGACCTCACAGCCCACCCCTTGGCCACTTCAGCCAGCCCCTCGGGACTGTGAGGCTGTCTTTTGAACTCGGGTAAATAAATTGGGAGAGGAGGGGGAGAAAGGGATGGGGACCAGAGGAACACAGTGGTCTTTGTGTTGCCACCCTCTCTTCAGCACTGGTGCTCTGTGGTGTCCTACCCACATCAGATGTGGCAGGCCAGGTGCCAAGGAGCCGCATGCCGAGCGCCCATCCCCACCCTCGCTGGGCAGCGGCACCTCTGCACTCCTGCAGCCTCCCTTCTTCGGGCTGCAGCATGCTCCGCTCATCTCAGCTGGCCTTTCTCCTCCTCCAGGCCTTCCGTGCCTTCTTTCCCACATCTGCAGCCTTCAGGTCCTTCCCCACTCTCCAGGCTGCGACCGTCTTCCCCAGTACCCCACCTCCTGCTGCCAGCACCGCGGAGTGCCGAGCAGGGACCTGCAGAAATGCCATCTTCGTGGTGGCAGATCTTCTGACCCAGCTAAGGTGATGTGGGCAGTGTCACGGTGCCCCATGCTCTGGGTGTCAGCCTGGCTTAGATGCAGCTAACACATCCACGATACCTGCTGTGTCTGCAGGTGGATCTCCACCTGTGTGGGAGAAAGGTGATGCTGCATGGCTGTAAGCGTGAGCCCTGGGGACACATTGCCACGTAGGCAGCACACAGGGAAACTGCAGCACAGGGGAATGGTGAGGGCACATCCAAGGTCAGTTTGCAGCTGCCTCTTGGGCAGAGCACAGTGTCCCATGCCACTGTTTATCCTGTTTGTGTGCGTGCTCTGCATCATTGCTTTCTACCCTGTCTCCTTGCTGCAACAGCAGCCTGACCATTTGATGACTGCCCCAACATTTAGGAGAACAAAAAGAGTTTATGGAAGTTAAAAATAACCTGGGGTCTAAAGACTTGAGAGACATCTCCCTTACGTACTTGCCGGCTGAATCTCAGATATTCACTTTTATACTGGAGATGTTTCTGATAGGGGAAGCAGGCATACCTTGACAGGGAGACACTGGTGGGGTTGCCCTGAGAATGCATACATGCTGCTGGGATGAGAAGCAGGAAGGACAAAGGAGATATTTGCTGGACCCTCAGCCCAATGATTCCTACCTCTCTAGGCTTATCAATGGCACACAGCTGAAAACCTCAAAGATGGGATGTGCCTCTCCCTGTCTGCTGCTTCTGACTTTGTCTACATCCATACCTCAGTTGCTTTTTTTTTTTCTTTCCTCTTGGACAACAGGACTAGAGCAGAGAGCTTTGTATTACGCCAGAAGCCAGCATTGCTGCCTTTTTTCTTTTCACTCTCTGCTTATCCCAGAGAAGGGCTATATTTTGTCAGCAGCATTTTATTGGTTTAGGGATTTTTTTTGCCTACAAGGATGGTACTCCTGTCTTTACAGAAGTCCATTTGCAACTGAAAATCCTTCAGGATTCCCCCCTGAGCTGAGTGCCTCCCCATTATGGTGTATGGGCTGCAGCAGTATGCATGGCTGGCCCAGTAAAGGACATTTTGAGTGCTTAAGAAGAAACGTCCTACCAGCTGTTATGTTTCTGCCCAGCAAAAAGGTCCTACAAGCAGTTATGTTTCTGGCCAGGAACATTTTTATGTTTCCTTGCTTGCTCCCTTACCTGCCTGCCTGGTTTTGCTGCTTTTTCGGGTCTTTAAAGAACTTGTCTACCCTGTCTCCTCTAAAGAATGGAGCTGAAAATACTCTTGCCTTTCCATGTCTACCTCCTCACTTAAAGTAAAGGGCTGCAGACTTCTGGGTTCCTGTTAATTTTGGTGGGTAAAAATGTCCCATGTTAACCTGGTGTTTGTGTTTGGAGTGTTAATGGGGGAAAGTTCTGTTGCAAGTGTAAAAGAAGTCCTGAGCAAGTAACACTGAGGGGACCCTGCAGCCTGATATCATCTGCTCTTAGCTACTTGTGTTACCTTTTTAAAGCATCCTCATTTTGTCTCTAAAGTCTTATGACAGTACTAACGCAGCAGTCTCATTCAAATTGTCAGTCTACAAAGTTTTTCATGCTAAGTCCGGTCCTCATGTCACTGGAGGGGTGAGCAGATGACTGACCATCACACACATTCAGGCATTCACACATACACACAGCAGGCATTTGGTGTGTTTTGGAAGGTGTGTGTTTTCCTTTGTCCGAGCTATGTTTGAGAGGATCATGTCTGCAGAGGATTCAGGAATAAACTTCAAGAACAACTAATGTTGGCAGAGAAATTACTTCAACTTTCTCTAACTGATAATGACAGGTGATTTTATTCCTGATTCTTTGAGAAAATAAAGTTAGGTAAGGGTGAGGTAGCAGAATTTTATGGCTTTTGGTATAGAGTTATATGACATTATCATAACTATTCTTATCCTCCTAATTTTACCTAGATGAAGATAGTTGTGAAGGTGTTGGGAAAGTGAGCTAGGAGCCCCCACTTTCAGTCTGAGGGTTCCTGGAACAACTCTGGGATCCATAGCTGGAGTACAGTTACTTTTAATTTCCCTCCTGGTACACGTGAAGAAAAACAGACCAAACTTCTTCCTTCTGTAGACTGTACTGGACTGTGAAGAGTAGAAAATGTGTTGGAGGTCACCCTGCTTAGATTTCCAGTAAGATCTTGGCAAATGGGATTCATGGACTGAACTAAATAATAGGATGCAATTCACTAGACAAGTACAAAGGTCTAGTTTGAGTTGAAGAGTCAACTATCTGAACCTGTACTGGGTGAGTAACTTGGTGAGATAGTGGTTCTACAGATAAGAGTCTGGGGGCAAAACTGGAGCATGTGCTCACAATGCCACACTACAAGCAGAGCAAAGTGTAGGTGTACAAATAGTGCCCTATGATAGACACGGAGTGACTGTGGTTCTGCTTGGCACTGGGGACACCCAAGGTCTGAGGGTTTTCTTTGTTTTTCCACTGTGCCATTTTGCTTTTTAAATAGCCTGCTGACTCATGGTGCCTTGGGAATAACAACTCTGAAAAAGGATTTGCATGTAAAGATTAGCAACCCTAAAACTTGAAGAGCATCCCTGAACAGCAAAAATATGACACAGGGAGAATCCAGGCAGAATCCTTTGCTGCCTGTCCTGAAGCAGCAAAGTTTTGGTTTCATGTGTGATAGTCAACTGTACAGCTTTTGGGGGATAAATGCCTGTCAGGATGGCACCTCTCAAACCACTACCAAGGGACTGCAATGTCTCCTACCCAATGATGTCTCCACCTGACCACAGCTTCTGAGATGTGCTGAGAGCACCCCACAGGTACTCCAGGATCCCAGCTAACACACCTGAATGCATATAGATAGAATGAGTCTGGAAAGCACTGGAACACAGATAGGAACTAACTGGTGTGCAAACACACAATGTTGCCAGAGACTGGTTTGGCCCCAACTTTTTATTCACCTCCTCTTTCTCAATCACTCAAGTATATCCTTAAAAAACTGGCTCAATCAGGTGGTTGGATCATCCCTTAATATCAAGCACATGCAGCACCTAATCCCAAAACTGATGACAGACTCTGGGTGTTCAAATGGCCACCTAAACCTTTCCCATCTTGTCTTCCTACCTATAAAATATAAACTTAATGGATTATTTGGAATTACATGGTGAGGAATAAGTAGAGAAAAATAAGTACTGTGCAGCATGGGACTGTGCAGGTTGAATGGATATAATTGCACTGCAGACAAATGATTGCCACTTAAACAATGATTTGGTTACAGAGAACCAGTGAACAAAAATAGAAATGTGGTAAATAATTTGCAGCTCCTGACGAGTCTGCCTCTCTGGTCTCTAGCCAGGACTTGGCCAGCACCTTCCCCCAAGAGAACAGTGGAGTGAGCTCAGGATGTGCTGAGGTAAAACTAGAGCAGCTCTCTAGTATCCATAGGGCTCCTGCCTTGGTTTCCAAAGATGTCAGGATTCCTTCTTTTGCATTTCCTCCCTGGGGCTCATAGCTGGATCTCAGGAGGTGCTAGGCCTTCAGATACAAGGACCCTGCCTTCTTCTGGTACTGCTGGATATATCTCAAACATTTCTTTGATCCCTGAAAAGAGGTTATCTCCTCTTCAGCATGTGTTAATGCGAGCCTTAGCCATAGACTATGAGAAAAACAACACCAAAATGTCAACTGCTGACACCTGACAGTTGCTGCAGAAGTGGGAGAGGGATACTCCTGAAGCAGGTATCACAGATGCCTGATGTTTTGTCCTGGATGACCCTGATTTCAGTATCTCTCATTGCTAAAGTTTGCTCCAGGCATGACAGGAACAGGCAGGGTGAGTTCCCCGTCCAGGAATGAGTTACATGACAGTTAACCAATGCTGAGGATTTAAGTTCGAACTGCTGATCCAGTTATACCCCCAGCCCCACCCTTTGGACTTTCCCTAAATTATTCTGCATGGGATATCTGCATTGCCTGCTCTGGCCAGAGGCCCTGAGAGGTGGAAGCGTTCCTAAAGTCACCATGCAATGATTAAACTGCAAAGCAGCTGGCAACTTTCAGTAGATGGCCACTGTATGTCCTCCATAGCGTCTGCCATTCGTGCTGTAGCTTGTGCATGATATGCAAAGATCAGTAACCAGACAGAAAAAGTTCTCCAGGTGGAATAAATTGTACTTCCTTCATCCCAAACACCTTCACTGGTCATCAGGTGGGATTGATTGATAGCTGAGTGCTCTGCTGAGCATTTAAAGAAGCCTGGCCGCCTTGCTCCTGGCTGTAGGATATTGTTGTGGCTTTGTCCTGGCAAGGACAGGCTGGGTCTTGTTGAGGCTGTGCTGGCTCTGCCCATATTATCCTTGTTAACCGGGGTGACAGGCGGTAATTGACTGAGCCTGATAAAGGACAAGGCAACGTGGTGTGGAAGATGAGTGCTGGTGTGATTGGGATTTCCAGAGTTTATGGCTACCGGGGAATGTAGCTCCAGGCAGAAGAGCCCCTGAGGAGGAGAGGGGGCCATGGGGGGCCCAGCTGCACGGAGGGCACAAAACGGGCGAGTCCTGGGGCTGCGCAGCACTGGGGCCCTGTGGCACCAGGCCAGCAGCGGTCTGTGCGTGCGGCCACTGCCACACCGGGGAGGTACCCGCTGGGACAAGCGCTCAGCAGCGGCCACCATGCCCTCGGAGAGGGAGTGAGCTGAGGCCGCGGGATGAGGGAGCGAGGGAGGCGGGCAGGACAGGCCTGGCGGGCGGAGCGNCGGCCCGGCCCGGCCCGGCCCATCGGCTGGGGAGAAGCGGGAGCCTCCTTGGAGCATCCTGCGGGGCTCAGCTGGAGAATTTCACCCCAACGGAGAGGGGTGGGCTGGACTGCCAGCGCTGAGAGATTTGAACCTCCTCCTGTGATTCCTCCAAAGAAGCAGAGAAGATCAATGCTGCTCCAAGTGAGCTTCCCGAACAGGGCAGCCCTGTGACAGTTTGTAGCCATATGCTAAGAACTGCCCAGCAAACCTGGCAGTAGTGGTCACAATAGTGAGTTTAAGTGCTTTACTAAACTCGTAAGCATGTAACTGGGGAGTAGATGAAAAACACTGAAGTATAAATAGTAGCTAATGAAACCAAACAATATTTCAATGCAAGATTTACTGTGAATAAACAGAAAAAAACTCACAGGTGTTACTTATGCTTCAGAGATCAAATGCTTTTAGAAGTGCTGGTGCATCTAAAATTGGGAACACCAGCAGCATACAAGTTCTGGAGGAGGGAAACAATTCCACAACAGAGACCTTCTTTTACTAGTCTCCTGTTATATGAATTATGCTATTCCATCAGAAAGCTGGATGTAGCACTGTAATTCTCCATTATGCTTGCTTCTGTTAACAAAGCTGATGGAAACTACAATCTCATCTCTCACAGCTGATGCATCCTGGCATTTTTCCCCCCATGTATTAATGCAACGTTCCCCAAAGACCAAACAGGATCACCATTCCTTCCTCTCATCACACTTATTCAACACAAGCTTGCAGCCTGCTGTGTTCTCAGGGGTTCATACAGAGACTCTCTTGCATCTGGCAAATAGCTGGATTGTGGAAGAAATCTTTGGTCTGTGTCCTGCTTTGTCTTTTTAGGGACGGCGGCAGCTTGCCTGTGATACGCCATGGAAACAGACTGTGCGTCCCCTCTTCTTGCTGGCTGTGATAAATGTGGGTCGAAGGAGCAGCCTGTATCCAAGCACCTGCCACTCACAGTAGCTCAGCCTATGAGAAGCGACTCCTTAAGCCCCTTGATGGAAGCTCCCTGACTTGTGACAAGTGTGGGTCACCTCTGGGAGTAAACTGTGGTTTGGTTGCCACCCAAGAGCTGGTTTCATTGCACAGGAGGAAATATCTTTTGTTTTGAAGCTGGTCCTCCTCAGGCACTTCTATTTTTTCAGGCACCTGGGTATTCATCACTGCCCACGGTGTGTCAGACAGACTTTCTCCCAGCAATGCCAGTTGGCCCAGACAGTTCCTAGGAGCACAGAGTGTGTTGGCTGCATGTGTGTGTTTGTGTGTTAACATGCCCACACATGGATCTGCACAATTGCATGTATCACAATGAAGCCTTAAGAAAACAACATCACGCGGAGTGACAGTAAAGGTTCTTCATAATCAAAACTGTATTTAGAGACCAAGAAAATTTGGTTCTATATTCTAAAAAGAGGAAAAATCAACATTATCTTGTAAAGGACCTACCTGATAGCTTCATCCTGTACCTGCTTCTTTCTGCTCAGGTGGAGTTGCACATGCAGAGTCCCTGTGAATTTGCAGCCAGCCAGTGTCCCCACTGAAGGCCACTGCATGGGTACATGAATGTAAGAGAACTCTCCAATGTGTTAGGAAATATGTAAGTGTTAGTAAATATGTTTTTGTACAGATGTGTATGAAAACTTATTGCTAAGTTGTACATCATGGTAACATGTTTTTATACGTCAATTTCAATCTATCCTTAGCTAAAATATCCTTCACTCTCTCTTCACCTTCTCCTCCTCAGCCAGATCCACCTTGACAGATTGGAGACATGTAGGGTTACTTACTGAAACAGGTCTTACATCTTGGTCTGCAGAAAGCACATTTTGTGCTGGTTCCTCATCAGGTCTCTCATGAGGTGGTTGGATTCCTTAACCTCTCAACATAACTAGCATAGGAACGGTATTATTTAAATGTAGATAAAATCCACCTGTTTGATGCAAAAAAAAAAAAAAGAGAGCATCAGAGAAGACTTAATTTAAATGAAAATTTCATTTTAATAAAAACATATGAATGTTAATACACTGTGCTGAGAAAATTTTCAAAATGTGTCATAAACAGTTTACTCAACACCAATGTACTGTACTTTAAAGTCTATTTTTTCATTTCTGATGTTTAACAGTTGATTAGTGCTGTCACCACCACTTTCCCTTTCTCTATTCCTGATGCAATCCATAGAGATAACAACTATCTCTAGCTCTGTTTATGTTGCCTGGAAGTGGGAATCAAATTGTTGGTTCAACCAATTGCTTGTGTTGATGAGAACCTGCTGAAAATGGATTATTGCCAAGAGAATTAACATAGCACCCTAAGTAAGAGAACAGGAACTTGGATATAGAATTATTTATGCATGGTTGTGTCTCTTTCTTTGTTTGTTTCAGTTGCAGTGAAGAGTGACTACAGAATACTGTGTATTACTAAACTTATATACAAGATTTCTCAAGAACAAGGCATCTGTAAAACTTTAAACCTCAGTAATGATGATTAAACTCCTGGAAGAAAACTAAAAGTATTGTTCAAAATCTGTGCCAAAACTGACTCTGTTATAGAGCTGGACTTCTGTCCTGGTCCTCTACCAGCTCTATTCAGCACAGAAAGTTGGTCTATAACTGCTGTCTCAGCATCACCTCTAGCTGGTGAAAATGCTCCTGCCAGGGCTGCTTCAGCACTGGCTGGTGAGCTCCTGGAGAGCCTGTCCTCTTGGGTCTGGTGAGCAGAGTCACCTTCAGTCCCAACAAGTGACTGCTCTTCATTAACTGATAGGACTTTTTTCTATCCATGAAATCTAAATCCTTTGTAGTTCTAATTCAATGTTTCGTAGTGCTTTTTTTTTTGGGGGGGGGGGTGGATTTATGAACTCTTTAGTGCTCTCTTTACACAAAGGAATTAAGTGTGAGATATTGTTTAAAGGTCTGTGCGCTTGGCACACTGATAGAAAAACTTCTGTGACTGTGGTACTTTGTCTTATCCTAACATGCTGAATCCCACTGCGATAGTGGTTTCTGGTTTTAGAAACAGTCTTCCCTGGGTATCTCTGAAAGGGTTCATCTAGGCCTGCTGAAAAATGCATCTCAACAAAGAAGGGGAAAAGAAGAATGGAGAAGAGAAATTCTGTTGGCTGGTTTTTACAAGAATGAAAGTTTGGCAAATAAGGCCCAAGGCACTGCAAGGAAGAGAGATGTAAGTTCTCACAGATGCTACCAGACATACATTGTTCCTTAGCCAGGAAATACTGCGGCTCCACATGGGCTTACATCAAACACCACAGAGGGCAGAGCAGAGTGATCTATGAGGTCCTAAAGTCTGGATCATATTCTCCCCCAGCTGACACGTCTCACATCATTCAAGTTTACTGGCTGAAAAGGAGCTTTCTAGACCCACATAAATTGAGTCACCTCATGCTGCCTGTAAAGCGTTGCATGTGTTTCCTTAATTATAGAGTGCTCTTGGTTCTGCCTTGTGTTAGGCTCTTCAAAATCAGGTGACACAGACATGACCAGTATTCTGGGCTAGGTGGGTGACTTGGTCTTTCAATACAGGACAACTCCCCTTCTTTCACAACCTGCTCTGTGCCCCAGCCACTGAGAGACCAGATCTGCACTGTACCTTGGTCCTGAAAGATGGGATGTTTGGTGGTATTGTGCCACAGGCAGCAAGAGCTGCACTGTGAAAAGCAGAAGCTCTGTACCTAGGTAATGCTACTTGTGCATGGGCAGGGTTATCTGCTGTATAGTCCCAGGTGTACAACTGGATGTCTGGCTCTGGCATGTGGCCTGTCACTGGGGCCTCATTCCTTAGCATTGCTGCTGCTTGGGAGCTCTGCAAATGCTTCCCATCTGTCGAACATGATGGTTCCATGCCACTGCTTTCATCTTGCTAGGGAGTAATAAAACACAACAGGCCCTAATAATACCAAATTCAGACAAAAGATCCAACCCAGACCTCCCGTGACTTTCCAGCCACTGAGGCTGCCCTCTTAGTGCCCTTGTCTCACTGTTGTTCAAGCAGCTGCTTAGTGCCACAGTCTTAGGGGACATCTCTGCATATCCCTGGGATTGGCAACATCACCTGTATGAAGATTAGAGTCCAAGGAAAACATCCTGACTTGGGCCTACAGGAGTGAGAGTCATGTTGCTTCCTTGGGTAATGCCAGAAAAATAGCAACCCTCAGTACTCGTGGAGAGGCACCTCTTCTGAATTATGTTTTCAGACCTGAGGAAGGACTAGGCTCAGGCTACACATTCTTTTGCAGTCTCATCACCAAGACAAGTGTGTTGTCCCAGGGTTAAGCTCTGGGACTGCTCAGGGTGCAGTCACAGGACCTATGGTGCCTGGGACAACTACTTGCTGGTGGCCAGTGGCAAGGTGGATGCAGGCAACTCCCAGCCACTGTTACTGCCAGTTTTGCCTGTGTTATTTTGGTGTGTTTTGTGGGTTGCTTGGTTTTTGTTTTGTTTTTATGGTGGCTTTTTTGTTTGGTTGCTTGGATTTCTTTTCAATCAGGCTTGCCTCAGGGCTGGCAGGCACTGCAGGGCTTGTGGAAATACTGCAAAAGCAGGAGATTCCACCTCCTGGTTTCCAACTCCGTGTTTCATCCCTGCTTTTACAACCAGCCGAGGAAGAGGAAGGATGCTCCTGCTCTTTGACCCGTCACTGAAAGTGTGAGCCCCCAGCCCCGAGCCAAGGCTGCTGTCCCTCCCTCTCCCAGGGCTCTCTCACGGGGTCCCTCCTGGGACTGACCCGGCTGCAGCACCCGAGGGGTCCGGCCACTCCCCACCCGCTGGGGCCGGCTTTGGCAGCCTCCTCTCCTCACTACAGCATCTTGGTCTGTTAATGCCGGTGAGAAGCAGAGAAGGCTCCTCCTGGACTTGTTGGTGTTCCCAGGGTGACTGGGATAACAGGGCTGACGGTGGTTCCTGACAACGGGTAGTGCCACCCCTCTGGTCGGTGACACCAGCTGAGCTGATATAAAAGAGAGAGGATGCTCACTCTCTGTGGGGCGCTGCTGGTGTGCCCTCTCCTGGCTGCTGAGGCAGAGAAAATGTTTGGCATTGATTATCTCTGCTAACCTTCAGTTCCAGCCTGGGCAGGCAATCGTCACAATTCCAGTTAAAAAGTACTTCTACTGGAAGTGAGTCGTCATGAATTTGTCTCACCTAAACAGCAGAGCTGAGAGCCACTTTAAAGTATCAGAGGTGCATGAACTGGAGACAGTGGGAAAGAAAGCTTGGGACAATCCTGTTTACAATGGCTCTCCCTCTACCTCGTTGAAAATTCAAACCATTTACAACCCCAAGTCTATGCTGGAGAATCCCTACGATAATTTTGAAGACATTGGGAATCCACTGCCCTACCAGGAAGAACGGAGCAAAGCTGGGAATGGGAAGACAAGTACTTTCCTCAAGTGCTGCTTCTACATCTTCAGAGGCATCCGAGGTAAATCTCTGATATCTCATTAGAAGAGACTTACTAGCCCTCAGAGCAATGGTGTGGGACGGAGGGGAGGAAGAGAAGGGATGCAGAAGGTAGAAACCTCATAGTGTCTGTGTAGCCCAGGGACCTGTTCAACATGCTTTACTCCAGAGATCATCTTGGGCTGACCTGAAAGGAGCATCCTTGTTCTATATGCCTTGCTATAGCTTCAAGGTCTGTGCTGTTACCTCTACTACAAAGGTAGACTTAGTGGTGTGCTCAAAGTCATGTAGTGAATCTGCTGGCAGAGTTTAGGTGCTCTGAATCCCCAGGAGCCATCACTGTGGGGGTGAGACTATTCTGTCTTTGTGTGCATTTTCTAGATAGAGTGGTACTGGCCCCTGTGCTACAGTAACATAAGAACTGATAGACATATCTACCAGAGAAAATCTTGCGCTCTCAGGACTGAAATGTAGGGGATTAAAGCAATGTGTGAAATAATGCTTTGTTTGAAGGTAGCTGAAAAAAAGAGGTGCTGTTTTCCAATTTAAAAGACAAAGGGGAATGAAATATTATGTAGGCTTATTCAGAGGCAAACAAAAACCTTGAGGCAAGATAAGTCTCCTGTCAGGATACAATCCTGGGTATGGGCATTATTTGAATAGTTTCTTATATAAGGCATAAAATTCTATTTAAAAAAAAAGAAAGAAAGATAAAGCAAAGAAAAAAGTTCTTTTAATGTGTCTTTTTTTTTCCTCTCTTGGAAGGCAAGAACCTTTCTAACACTACAAGTGGGTGAATAACAGCATAGCTTGGTCCTGAATTGCACTGCCCCTCTATGATCAATACTTTTGTCATTGCCATTACAGTCTAACACTACTAATTCACATAGAATTCAGAGCAGAGGCTTTAGAGATTTCTCCTGGCCAAGGAACAGTGCTGAGCAGGTTTGGTAGTTTATTACAGATTACTCTTAGGCAGTGTATCATTTACCTGGTTTATTCTGAAATGTTTTCTCCTAGGCATTGTTTGAGGCTTTAAATGAAAAAACATATCCATACTTTAACATCAAATTTCCATTTGTGAGCTGCCAGAGTTGAATTTGGAGCATGCAAATAATGATACCTGTCAGGATACTACATCATTTTCTTCTTCTGAGTGTTGCAGCAGTGTGTCCTGACACTAAGGGTGGTAAATAGGGCTGTAAGAAATATCAAAGCTGGGAATCCAAAGGCCTCTTTGAGCCTCACTGAAGTGGGGACATTTTCCTTGAAGAATTTGCTCCCTTTCTTTGCATAGTTACTAGGTGCTCATCATTTTTCATTGCCTTTCCATTGCTGGCTTTCCCCTTTTCAATTTAGTCACCTTCTTACATGGAAAATAGAAGTAGTACATATAAGTCAGTTAGACAATGAGAGTTTGAGAGGTTGAGATTTTGCTTAAAAAATGTTTCCTGGGACTACATGATCATAGCTGGTGGTAATAATTGGATTATTAAGATTTTTTTCTTGTCCTCATCAGTTGCTGTGCTGGGTTAGTAGTGAGTAGCTGCTGGTCCTAGTGCCACTTCTCAGGACCATTCCTCTCTAAGCAATGTCCAAGCAACTCTGTGTCTTGGTTCCTGCCTGTTCCTCTTCTGTTTCATGGCCAGCCCATGGACAGACTTGGCTGGCTATCTGGGTGCATGGTGGTTGATGAGGGATACCCAGCTTCCCACTCCCTTTGGAAGAGGATCTCCAGCTATACCTGAGACTGTGAGCTAGTCACTTACGTGGGTCACAAGTCTGGTTTAAAAGCACCCTCAGAAGATAATGTAAGCGTTGCCAGTAATTCTTATCAGTCACTTGTTACTATCAGGAAGGTGAGACTTATAAATTAATTGCATTCATAGCCTATTTTCTAGATTCTGTTATTTTTTCTTTGCTCAGCTGTGTGAATGCTGGATGGTCATTCAAGGTGCCATAAGGAAGACTGGATATCTTCTAGCCTTGAGTCCTGCTCCAAATGTTGTGTCCAAAATAGCTTCATCCCCAAGGGGATAGGTGGTGCCAAAGGAGACACAGATGGGGACACGCTCCATGTATGAGGTGATAGATTTCCCTGGCATGTTTCCTAAAGACACAGCTGACAATAAACCTTAGCTGATACAGTATTACAACTACTTCATTCGATCTGAAAGGACTTGAGCAGCCTCGTTGTCCTCCAGGTATCATTTTGAGCAAGTCTCTGAACCAAGTTCTCAAGGATATTTGAGTGTCCTTGAATTTAGGTGTTCCTGTACACTTCTGTTCTCAAAGTAGTGTATTTGCTGTGCATTTGCTCCAAACATATAGATAATAGGAGTTCCCTGTTCATGGAAAAACCCCAAACAAACCTGTTAAAAGATTGTGATGTAGTCATGTCTACAGATGAAGGTAGTCATTAAAAGCAATCTGAAGAGATGGGCAAATTTTTTCCCCATGTTTTTCTCCATTGTGAAGATCCCTGTAGCTCACATGATGCTTTCTGCTCCACAGGAGTTAATCCAGATCATCTCCAGGCTGTCATTTCTGTTGCTGGTCTGGATTGCCCAGAACAGCCTGGTTTGCCTGCCCAGAAGTGAAAGCAGGTGCTGCAACAGTCACTATAGTAGACAATGGTGCAAAAAACTTTCTAATCTCTTGAGATGCCAAAGAGCTATCAAATTGATAGGATAAATGCACACAGACCACTAGAACACTTTTGCTTACTCCAGACAAAAAAGTTTGTCATCTGCCAGAGATTACTTCAAATGTGGGGCCTTTGATCAGCTTTGATCCTGGTTTGCAGGAAGATGGTTGTTGCATCCTACTGGGGAAAGGAATCAAGGCTGAGCTTTCTAGGAGCTGCAGAAAGCAGCAAGACTATGGCAATTATTGACATCGCTTTCATCACTAGGCTTTCAATTGACAGTTCTTATGCCTTTCAACTTCAGGAGCATTCCAGAAATCACAACAGGAAGCTATTACAAAAAGAACAAACAAATACACTAATGATATTAGGTGGCTCATCAAACCCAAAATATCAAGGCTCCTTTTAAAGGAAGCATTTCTCTCTTATTGACAACTCTGGTGACATTTAATGAGTTGTGTAAAGAAATAGGATCTTTAGCTGGTGCAATTGGTGTATTGGATTCAGCTAAGCTTCATTGTTAGATGTCCTGAAGATAATTGAGCTCTAAATGTTATGCTGAAAATATTGAGTTGGGTTATTTGATTGAGTTTTATGATGAACAAGAAAACTGCAAGAGATTTTAGGTAAGCAAGAGAAAAGTATTTGGAGCCTAAAAGGAGTAATAGTTGTAAAACTAATACCAGTTCTGCAATGGAAGACCTCTCAGAAGGTCAGCTGTTGGCACATGGGTGACTGAGATGAAATATTATGGTTTCAAGAGCATTTGTGACAAAGACTGAATTTCTGCAAAGAGTAAGCTGAAAAGCAGTCAGGACAATATCAGGCTATAATGAGCAGAAAACAGAAGAAACATAAAACTAAATAGCTATTTAGCAAAATAAAAAGCCAGTATATTTCAGTGTTGATTAGCCACAAATCTTTTATTCATGCTGAAATGGTTCTTCTTAGGGGTATTTAGCACATTTTTATGGGTCAAGTTTTGAAATTAAAAGTGGCTTGGCCTTGAAAAGCAACAAAACTTCAACTTCCAACAGTAGTTTTTTTGGAACAGGACTACAGCTCCTCACATGACCCTTGAGAATGGCCATGAAAGCTTACTGTCCCTTCTTTTATACCCAACAGGTCTGTGGGGCACTACGCTGACTGAGAACACAGCTGAAAACAGGGAGCTTTACATGAAGACCACCCTGCGAGAGCTGCTGGTCTATGTTATGTTCTTGGTGGACATCTGTCTGTGTAAGTAGCTGTCATATCTCATAGACACCATTTCTGCGTGCAGCGTGAGGGGAATAATGTGAAATTTTTTTCACTAGTCTTCCTTGCTCTGCTGTAAATGTTACATATATTGTATGGGCACTCACAGCAGAAAAAAGCTGTCATTAACCTACAGAACTGATGCTGCACAGAGAAGTAAAATTGCTGACCAATGCTAACTGATGTTGGTTAGACTTAAGGAGTATTTTCTGATTGGTATTATCAATTCTAGCCATTGACTCCACAGTCCTAGGAGAATCTGCCCAAGGTCTATTCTCAGTTTCACAGCAAATGCTCAACACCCGGAGAGCAGCTCTAGAAACTTCCTGGTATCAAAGACACAGTTCAGGGAGATTTGCCCCTCTGAGACTGGATGGGTAGCTGAGGTGATAAAGCAGATGGCAGCTCACCCTGTTGTTCTTGAATGTAATGTGTCCCTATACTGAATGCTAATGCTAATACGGACTTTGTGTCAGTAGGACAATGGCTGTTTGGTTTTGCAAAGGTTCATTTGTTATCACAAGTGAGCATCTGTGGCATGGGACAGTGAAGAGGGTTATATTTCATGGACTCTATGGCATGAGAGACGGACAGAAAATACCACCCTAAGTTACTATCATGCTGGCCCAGGGAGACAGTGCTTTGGTCACTCTTCCTACAGAAACACACACTGACTCATCCAGGAGGTGTGGGGGGGTTGTGTCTTGAATGTCAGGTGCTTTATTTTCCTGGTGTCCTTTCAAGAGTAGGACATGTTCTTAGTGATCAACATAATGGATGTCCTTCTGAAGGAAGGAGCACTGGAGAGTTGAAACAACATATCTGTGGAAGTTAGAGCCTGCTCCTCTTGGAGTTTCTTGGTAGATTAAATCTTATCTGGAACTTTTCACTTGGGAAAATAAGGTGGTCTTTGTGCCTTCACGACTTCACATCAGAAATTCAAAATATAGGTCATGGACTTTGTTCTGAGAAATAAAGTTTCCCTCAGAAATTTTGTCAGAACAAAAACTGTTATCCACAGTGTTCAATTATATTCTCCAATAGTCTTCTCTCACTACTTAACTATTATAGTTGGTCAGTCTGACCATTTAAACTCTGGAACACAGAGCAGATAAGTTTGTAAATTCCTAAGAAAACAAAAAGCCCTAAGATTTATTCTCCTGTGCCTTGTTCAGCTTACCTGTGAAAATATAAGGTACATAGAAAGTGAATATATAAATGCATTTATATCAGGCTCCAGTATTCAGGTATAAGGAAGGACCCTCCTCTTGTTCTCTTAGTGACATATGGAATGACAAGTTCCAATGCCTATTACTACACCAAAGTGATGTCTGAGCTCTTCCTGCAGACTACTACAGATGGCCATGTCTCCTTCCAGTCCATTGGCAGCATGGCTGACTTCTGGGTGGTGAGTACAAATCTGGCCTGCTGGGGGAACCCTGAAACTCAGCTAGACTGGGATACCCAGCTCCCTCTGAAGTACTATCTAGTGATTTCAGCAAGACATTTTGCTGCCACAAGTTTTTGCCAGCTACTAGAAATAGTTACAATAATATTTGCATGCAAAATAGTCATTGATTTAAAGTATAATTTATCCCTGAGCACTGTGTCCAGAATACTGGCTAGGCTGTTTTGTCTGTTCCCAGAAGAGTCCATTTCCCAGTAAAGCCGTCAGGACATAACAAAATAATTTTGGTGATATAAGCATCAGCTCATTGCACAGATAGGAAGTACTGACCTAGAGAAGGCAAGGAATTTACTTCAGGTTTCCTTGTGACACAAGTGGCTTTGAATCCTAGAGTTCAATGTCTTCAAACTGATGTCTTAGTAATAGCCTATGTCTGTTTTCATGGCATTTTGAGAACATCAAAATTAACCTGCCTGTAAGCCCAATGCCTGGGCTTGTATCATCCAGATTCTTTAGGAAGAAGCTGGATTAAAATTTGTAGTGACTTTTCTCGAAGAGAATAAAGAAGGGGGAAAACATCTGGAGTCTAACATATTTCTGTTGAAGAATGAGTGAAAGAATAATGAGAGCCTTAGTGAAGGCCATTGAGTTATTGCAGCTACTTATCTCTGACAGCCAGAAATTATTTGTCCATTAGAGTTGCCTTTTTCTGTCACATTAAAACACCCCAGCAAACAATGGCACTATTGTTTCCCCACTGCTGTTTCCAGGACACTGGCACACGCACTTTTCATCATTCATAACTTGTGCCACGGCAATCCCTTGAGACTTGTGCTGACTGAAGTAGAAGAGACAATGAGACTTTTAGGGCTCTTGTGTCTTCATCAGGCATAGAAGGTGCCACAGGCACATCACAGGCCTGCGAGAAACCAACGATGACCCTCCTGCACAGCATCCCTCCTCTACCACCAGTCCTGGTCTTTCCTCTCCTTAACATACATGCAACACAACCTTCTACTACTTTCCATCTTGGGGACCAAAGAGGGGTGGGTCAGGTCTTACTACCTCAATCCCAGACTAAGAAAATTCCTCTGATGCAGTGAGCTATGAAGGAGTTGTTCTCCTCTGCCTCTTTGCAGTATGCACAAGGTCCCCTGCTGGACAATCTTTACTGGACAAAGTGGTACAACAATGAGTCCCTGGCAGCGCACAGCACCCAGTCGTACATCTATTATGAGAACCTGCTGCTGGGTGTCCCACGCTTGAGACAGCTGAAGGTGAAGAACAACTCCTGTGTGGTCCATGATGACTTCAAGGAGGAAATCTTGGGCTGCTATGATGTATACTCTGAGGACAAGGAGGAAAGGGTCTCCTTTGGGCTCATCAATGGAACGGCGTAAGTTCATCTAATCCAAATTAGTCTCTTCTAGATCAAATAAGAACTATGAGCTGCAGGATGCTGGGGGTGAGTTTCTCATGTAAGGCTGGAATTCCCCTTGCAGTCAGAGGCAGAAAGTCCTCTTTGTCTGTCAATAAGGTCTAGTGTCTCTTTGTGGAGGAGCACAACAGAATGAGTTTTCATTTTGGGAAAGCCATGAAAAATCCAGTGGGAATATAGGAAGAAATTGTGGCCTATTTTTAAGAGAGTAAGGATAAACGAAGACCTTTGGGGCCAGTTCCATCAAATGGCAAGCTGGCATTCAGCTGGCAAGTTACTATTTGCTTTCCTCTGGGATTTCAGGAGCCAGAGAAAAAGGAGTGCATCTCTTTTACCTTTACAACCTGTTTCTCCATAATAATGTTAGGTAGCTGCAGTTTAATAATTCTGCTCACTGCATGAATCTTGATCCATGAATGAGAAGCTATTTTTCATTAGGAAATACGAGTATAAGAGCATTCTAAGCAGATGGTTGTGTATGATGTAGTAGAAGGCAATAGAGTAGATCCTATAGAGAATAGCAGTATTCTCTAAAGGAATATTTTCATGGAATAATAAACTCCATGAAAACAAGACTGATATAGCCAACAGACCTCAGAATTTTCCCTCCTTAGTATTGCAAATCATGTTGTGTCACTGCTGGGAAGCACTAAACTAGAAAACTAACCATAATGGTTACCAGTATTATGTAGGGTTAGATCAGGAGTAGGAATTAGGTGCCAATTCTTCAATTGAAAACTGCTCTTCCCCTTGAAGATATTTTTCCTGGCTACAAGGCCATATTCAAGCCTGGGCAGGTGAAGCCTTTGTGCCTTGTCTGTTGCAGGTGGAGGTACCACTCTGAAGAGGAGCTGGGTGGTTCATCTCACTGGGGAAGACTAACCAGTTACAGTGGGGGAGGATACTACATAGACCTCAAGATGACCAGAGAAGAGAGTGCTGAAGCACTGCAAGTCTTGAAGGAGAAACTGTGGCTGGATCGGGGGACACGAGTTGTCTTTATTGATTTCTCTGTGTATAATGCAAATATCAATCTGTTCTGTGTTCTGAGGTAAGCTAAGTCCTGACAAAAATTCTTCAGCTTCTTGCATCTTCCTCAATGCCTCAATTTGTTTCTTAAAATGTAAATATTTTATTATGGTCCACCAGTGAGGTGGGTTTGAGTGATGTCAGTAGAAATTGTATGGATTAGTGAGAAGTCTTGGTCTTCGTGAAATAACCAGTCACACTTCTTGTTACCTTTCACCCTTTCCTATCACAGGCACTGAAACAGCAGAGATATGGCTGCATAAATGCATACACAATGCTTCCACTCATGGTCTCTCTCTCTCTTTTCACTCATGGATAGCTCATGCTCAAGTCTGATGCTTCTCAATTGTCTCTGAGCCTCCATCCCCTAGTTTGAAATTGTTTCCTTGTCCCCCTCAAGGTTAGTGGTTGAGTTTCCAGCCACTGGTGGTGCCATTCCGTCGTGGCAAATCCGGACAGTGAAGCTTATAAGATATGTCAGCGCATGGGACTTCTTCATTGTTGCCTGTGAAATTATATTCTGTGTCTTTATCTTCTACTATGTGGTGGAAGAGGCTTTGGAGCTCCGTATCCACAAGCTTCAGTACTTCACCAGTATCTGGAACATTCTGGATGTAGTTGTCATTCTGGTGAGGATCCTTGCATACTTTTTTGGGGGAGCAATGGCAGAGATGTATAACAGCCAAAATAAATGAAGGAATGTGGAAATTAATCTAGATGAGACAAGAATTGTCACATGTTTTGCTCTAATGCTGAAATGGACAGCAGAATAAATGGACACATGCTCTTGTGTCTGGAAGAACTGCTAGGAGAAAATTCTTTCTTAGAGATGCCCAAGAGACTGTGAAGTCAGGGTGTCATTCAGCACATCAAGACCATATTTCCATAGCCCACCACTAGACTGCAGCTCTGAAGTGGGATTCCAATGAGTTCTGTGACATTTTCATTTGCATGGAAAGCATAGGAACAGTGGTCACTGCAGGTTATTCCTCTTCCTCTTCGCAGCTCTCCATTGTCGCTATTGGATTTCACATCTTTCGCACCACTGAGGTGAACAGGCTGCTGGGAGAGTTGCTGAAACGCCCCAACACCTATGCAGACTTTGAATTCCTGGCATTTTGGCAGACACAGTACAATAATATGAATGCAGTCAACTTATTTTTTGCCTGGATCAAGGTATTGTAGGAGGTCTGGGAGGGGCCAGGTCTCCAGTCAGGCCTTTCCTTCTAGATAGCTTGAGAGTTGTCTTTTCCATGCCTCTGAGTAAATGAGTGTAACAGCTATAGAACAGAGAATTTTCCTCAAAGTCATATGCTCTGTTTTGCAGTAAATCTGGACAACTTTTCACCCTGCATTCTGAGGTCGGTTATTTGGAGATAACAGTCAGGGATGTGAGCTCAGACACTGTGGTGTAAAAGTGGTTTCAGAAAATGCTGAGTACCATGTAACTTTGTTCATCCTGTACTGTTTTGGTGTTTTTGAGGATAATCTTGCAAACTATGGGTTTTTTTGGGTTTTTTCTGTGATGGTCACTCAAGAGCTGGAAATGACTCATCTGTTGACATGGACTTTGCATTTCAACTAAAGCATCTTGGTGTGGCGGAAAGCTACCAAGGGGGTCCACATCAGCCTTAAGAGATTTGTCCTTCTAGTAGTCCTTGTTTATATTTTCCTTTGACTGAGGGAACAAAGTCATATGTTTATGAAACCAGAGAAGGATGGTGGCACACCTGCGATAAATGTCCTGAAGACTAAGCCACCATCCCCTAGTCAGCTTTCTCCTCAGTACTTTGGTCCTGTAGTGAACCTCTTGTCTTAGTAAGAATGTGCATCTATGAGAGGGACTGACCTAGCTGATGGTTTGCCCTAACTTTGTCCCCATTCTTCCACCCTGCAGATATTCAAGTACATTAGCTTTAACAAAACAATGACCCAGCTCTCCTCCACACTGGCACGTTGTGCCAAGGACATCCTGGGCTTTGCCATTATGTTCTTCATTGTCTTCTTTGCCTATGCTCAGCTGGGTTACCTTCTTTTTGGGACACAAGTGGAAAACTTCAGTACCTTTGTTAAATGCATGTAAGTGTGTAAGTTAGTACCATGTTTCCATAATTTTATCAAAATAATTTTAACTGCTTTCCACTCTTCCCCCCCAGTTGCAAATCTCAATGTCAGCCAGACCCCTGTTGTATCTCATTGTAATAAAGCCACAATGGTTCATGGACAAAAGAATGCAATAAGAAAACTGGAGGGCAGATTTCTGTTTGTCCAGTGTATGTCAGTAAGGACAAGAGATATGGTGGATATTGCTAAAGATATCTATTTCCATAGAGGTCCTACAGATATTGATAAATATATCTGAGATGGTGGATGAGCCCACACAGAAGGGAGTGTTGGGGAAGTGAGTTAAAATCCCATCTCAGACAATCCTGCAGTCCATCTCAAGTCCAGCTCAAGTAATGTGTGATGTTAATGGAGGTATCTGCTACAGCAATGGTTTTCAGCTTGTGCTCCAGACCTATAGGCATCCAGGTCCTGCCATTGAGGGGTCTACAAGAGAAAACTGAGATAAGGAAGCTTAGGATCAATACACTTAAACTTCCTTCATTATAGAGGCTATGAACTACAAAAGGTTGAAGAGCACTGTCTGGTTCTAACATCCCTCCAGAGTCTCACAAACTCTCTTGCAAGAGATGGCTTTGTTGAGTCAAATGCCTTTAATCAGGGAAGTTTTGGTTTTGACTCCTATTTGTATCAAAACACACTTTGGAGAACTTGAATTTATGTGGAAACCATGTTTTATTTTCCACTTGCTCTAAGCAGATCAGCTCACTTCACCCCTGAAATACTGTGGATGCATTTAACTTGCTACTCTGGAGCGACTTAGACCCTGCTCTGGTTTGTGCCTGTGCTCATCTGGGCTGCAGGCAGGTTCAGGTTCACTTCAGAACTGTTTGCATGTGCCTTTGTGTGACCCTGTGCTCTTTCTTTCCCCCAGTTTCACCCAGTTTCGGATCATTCTTGGTGATTTTGACTACAATTCCATTGACAATGCCAACAGGGTCCTTGGGCCTATTTACTTTGTTACCTATGTGTTCTTTGTTTTCTTTGTGCTTCTGGTAAGCAACAAAGTCCTCCTTGTCCCTGTGTTGAAAGCAGTGTTTGAGAGACCCCTCCTGACAATCCCTGGGTTAGGTGCAAATGCTTAGAAAAAGAGTTTTAGTTACAATAGCTTTGCAGGGCAAATAGACCACAGTAGGCAAACAGTGTGTTACTACAATTGGGGATTTGATTATATAGGGTGATTAAAGGCCAACATCTGTGGAGGTGAAGACTGAAACTGACTGGCTACCTAGGCAGTGGATGCAGAGGGATGCTCATAATAACCAGGTTAAACACTCAGTGTCAGGAGACCATACATAACTTAAGATTTTGCAAGAGAAGATAACAAAAGTAGTATTTGAGCTGGGAACAAATGTACTTTCAGCCACTGCTTTAACTGCAAAAACTTAAGAAAACATAGTGTGGCTGAAATGGGCCTTTTCTTCACCCTCTCTGATTTGTCTAAGAGATACCCCATAGGGAAACAACTCCTTGTTTAACTAAGTCTTGCACATCTGTGTCTGTTTCTTGCTGCTTCAACTGCTGGAGCACGCAAGATGTCTCAGGCATATTCATCTCACTTCTTCCCCTTTTCCTAGAACATGTTTCTGGCTATCATCAATGACACCTACTCAGAGGTCAAGGAGGAGCTTTCGAGTCAGAAGGATGAGCTGCAGCTCTCTGACATCTTGAAGCAGGTGATGAATAGTTAAAGTTGTGCTACTTTCCAGCTAAATCATGAAGCATTTTTTGGAAGTCCCTGACCTAAGTGGAATTTACTAGTAAGAAACAGTGGATGCTAACTCCATATCCCCCTTCTTTGCATGCACAAGAGTCACAATTCCTTTCCAGGATAAATCAAGCTCCCAGACTGTTTGGCAATGAGAAGATGAGAAAGCAGGTGTTGGGGGAATCCTGTTACTTGATGTAGTGTTTCTGAGAGACTTTTCTTCCCAGGATGGTCTCTAGACAAAGCTCTTTCAGTCCTTCATAAAATGTACTTTGATCAATAACATGGCAAGTCCTGCTGTGCTAAGCTGAGCCTGTTACAATGGCACAAATCTAGCAGGTTAAATGTGGCTTTTTCCCATGGATAAATTCCAGAAAAGTTCCTGGAATCTCACAATTCTGCTGTGGGACCAATATTCTGTAAGGAATGGTATTTGAGACATTATCTTAAACAGCTGATGTGGTGGGAAATCAGATGAAGGAAGAACTGGGATGAGAAAAGCAGATGGTTAGTGTGTCAGTTTTACTCTGAAGGCATGATTTCTAGTTTAGAAATGAGGTTCATACAGCAGTGGTTTTTTTGCTTGTGGAAAGCTTGAAAACTCCTGGTATTACTTAGCATATGCTAAGTATCACATTGCTAAGTATCACTTGTATTACATTGCCCACTCTGCTCTACTTTTCACTGTTCTGTGTGCATGATTCTGTGTCTGTATCTTTGGTAACAGAGCTACAACCGAACACTCACAAGGCTGAAGCTGAAGAAGGAGCAGATTTCTGATGTGCAGAAAGCCTTGCAGAATGGAACAAAACAATTAGACTTTGAAGACTTCAAGAACAGCTTGAAGGAGTAAGTGAATCAGTTTGAGGGATGCCCACTTAGTCCTTTCTCTTAGTAATACTGGTAATTTTAATTTTCTGCTTTGCAAGACAAGGAGAGCAGGTAGCTCAGATCTGGGCAATTTAAGACTAAAAAAAAATATTTTCTCAAATATTTAATTTCCTGTTCTAAATAGGTTTGTATAATTATCTCTTGTCCATTTGGGATGATTAGGTTTGTCACTGGCAGAGGAAACAACACACTGGTTTCAAAATTCCCACTCTGTTAGAGCTTAACAGTATAATTCTATGCTTTGAGCTTTCTCTTTCTATTCTTTTGCAGACTGGGCCATGCAGACCATGAGATCACAGCAGCTTTCTCCAGATTTGACAGAGATGGCAACCACATCCTTGATGAAGAGGAGAAACAGCAGATGAAGCATGACCTAGAGGCAAAAAGGGTAAAAAAAGGGCAAGGAAAATAATCTTCTCTTTGATAGACATCACTCCAAAGTGACCTCAGGAATCTTTGGGTTTATGGTATAATCTAAGCAGGCAACTAAAGTATCTTTCCAGCTCTACCTGGATGCAGCTGAGTGTATTGCTGCCTGTGAAGCTCTGTGTTATTGACAGGAAAGCCAACCATAGAATTAGTATGCATATTTGCAGGAGTTTCTTTGTTTTCCAGGTTGCTCTGAATACAGAGATTGAAAATTTGGGAAAATCCTATGTTGACAACAACCTGGATGAGAATCTGACCTACCTGGAAGCAAGAAATAACCAAACCAATAAGGCCACCTGGGTCTCCAAAGAAGAGTTCCAAGTGTATGTTTGTGCTGTCTAGTAGGTGTTTAAACTAAATGAGGGATCCAATTTCTGCTGTCTCCTTCCCTAATGTAACTCTTTACAGTGATGCTGAGCAGGTGCAGTATGATCTTGTCCCTTTTATCTTGCACCTGTGTAAATAAGCAGGTCAGGAGATAACTGGGACTGTTCTAGTAATGTAGTTTGCTTGTTCCTGTAAAAGACTGAGTTAAGAATTTTTGCTTTTTGCCTCTGCAGCAATATGCTGTCATGTTTCAGGTCAGAAGGTGGCCCAAATTACTGGGCCAGGGAAAGTTGATACCTTTACAAAAGGTCCTGTAGCAATAAATATCCTTGATTTATAGCCTAGTTAGCCTTTATCCTCCAGGTCCAAGAATAACACTTGGCTATTCCTTCCACAGGATGAGCACAGGATAAACACAGCACAGAGAATTAGTATATCTTGATTCTGCTACTGAGAAACACTGAGCAAACCACATAGGGCCATATCAAAGGAGAGGCAGGTGCAGCATTTAATAATGGAATTGTACTGTGTCTGAGCTGGGATCCTTCCTAAGCAGAACCACTAATTACAGATGAAAACACAGCGTAGCAGAGAGTTATGTCACCAGTAGGTGTGAATCAGTGATCTGGGAGCATTCACTTCTATTTGAGGTCTCTGGGAGAGATCTGCAGCAAATCCCTTTATTCATCACAAGCAAAAGCTTACAAATGCTCTCCATGTCTCTCTCAGCCTCCTGCATCGCGTGCTGCAGCTGGAACAGTCCATAAACAGCATTGGCTCCAAGATTGATGCAGTGGTGAATAAGCTTGATGTGCCAGAAAGAAAAGAGCTGAAGAGGAAGGATCTGTTGCGCAAACCAGTGGGTGATGTTAGCAGGGTTGGTAGCCCTCCACTATGCATTTGAACCAGCTTCAGACCAAATGACCAGCTCTGCTGGGAGAAAGGGCCTGGTACCACATTTGCTTTTCCAGTCTTCATTGACTTAAGACAAAAAGGCTTGGGCAGGGTCAGCATTTTGTATGATCATTCCTTTTCTGTTTAAGCAAAATGACACAAAAGTTCTTGTTTTTGTGTCCCCACAGTTAACCCTAGTAGCTCTAAACATATCTCCTAGCTCCTTTGAGGCCAACCTCAGCCCTGTCGCAGTGGATAAAATTTCCCTGTCTTCAGTCTGTTGCTTTCTGACTGTTCATCCTAAGACATTACAATGATCAAACTGTCCTTTCCAGCAAGAGCAGCTCATGGCTGTCGTGAACTGTGATCTTAACATCTTGTCTGTGGATTATTTATCACACATGTGGTGGAAGATTGGTCAGCTGTGTGCCTATATCACTGCAGAATTGTGACTTTTGCCAAAGAGTGCCCATATTGAGTCAATCAGCGTATTTTGGATCTTCAGCTTTAAAGTCAAAGGCAGCAAGGCACATGGGAGCCATACTTCACTACTTCATGGTTTTGTGGCTTCAATAATGAGAATAGCCAAACAGCACAAAGTGACCTAGCAGAGTCAGAAAGAAGCCTCCTTTTTGCAGAGTAGTCTTGTGATCCCTTCCCATCTGAAAGAGTGTTTTGGGAGGTACTACTTCACATGTGAACATACTCAAAATCTTCTGCAAGTGTTTGTTTGCAGATTTCCTTTGCCACAGCATTTCTGTGAACATGCTCGAAAGGATGAAAAGGGATTAATCTCTCCTTGTTTGTCTAAAGCTTGAATGTGCATTCAGCAGTGTATTGCAGCACTGTATTGGATCTTTAATGGATAGGCAAGCTTGTTCTAATGTCTGAGAGAATGTGGGAAGTTATTTAACATCACCTTGCCTCTCTCCTGGAGTGTTGCTAGACTTCTTGGCAGCTTGCTGACATTGCAGATCACACTTTCTTCTTGTTCACAGGAGGAAGAAGCCAATCAGGAAGAGCTGCACCCCCAGAGCCTAGGCCTGGGGAAAGAAGAAGCAGAAAGCTGGGGGATGGAACACGTACAGAGAAACAGTCTGAGTAGCAACTCTTCCCAAAATGGGGTCTATCATATCTTGCCCAAGTCAAGTGTGCTGGGGTCTCAGGCACCCAAGAACCTCTAGCCAGTCTGATGTGTACTTCTATAGCAGTGCTCACACAGCCTAGTGCTCCCAGTCTGGCTGCCATGGTACCAAGTCACTGTCAGTTGTTACCCCACTGTTAGGATAATCCAGACAGCTGGACACAGACACCACTGTTGCCAGGAACTCTTAATGTGAAAAATTAGGGAAGCTCTTCTCCAGTGTAATGATGAATCATGTCACAGAGCTAGAACTTCTGCCCCCTTTCACCTTCTCCCCTGTACCCATATCTCAGGAAGAGGAGAAATTTGATGTATTAGATTTCTGTCTCTGAACAGGCTGGCACAACATTGTTTATCTAGCCTTCCCCAAAAAGTAGGGACCCCAGAACTCTGAACATTTGTGTCCAGAATGACAACTTGTTCCCAACACATGATGATCTGCAGGAGAAAGATACGGTTGTCATGTAAAGAAAGCAGAATATACTCACTAGTGTGAAATGGGAAGAAGAAATGTAGTTGTTCTTACCTGGTTCTACCAGTTTTGTTCTGTTGCAGTTTGTTTCCAGATTACCTTGGTAAACTTTTCTGTACCTTAGATTCAGGTGTTGAGGAAAGAGATTACTAGTGCTTAACTCTGGGTAACTATAATAAGAGTTGACACCAGTGTAATTGGGAGGTTTAAAATATTCTAAAATGAGAAGCAGTTGGTGGAGTCCTAGGTCTGAGTGTTAGCGAACAAACTTCTGGTCATATGATTTCTAACATAGCTGTTGGCACTAATAAATCTTTGTCATTTATTTTCACACTCCTTAAATTGCATCTCGAGGTTCTTGCACCTTGCAAATTAGCACTCCATTTATAAAATTAGATGCTTCTTGTTTTTGTCAAGGAATTTGCAGTTGTGGGTGCTGACACCATTTACATTGAAGAATATTGTGAAAATGAGATGAGTGTCAGTTTTTTTACCACATGCAAAATACTTCTTTTCCAAGGATTTTTTCTGTTTGCTAAGGCTTCTCTTTCCTTGTAATTGGGTGCAGACTATTGCTGCTATTACAGGGCCATTGTAAATATATTTCAAATACCTTAATCACTGATATCCTGCAATAGTTAACCTCAAATAGGCTCTGTAGGCTTAAAGCCAATAGAAATGTGAGCTGTACCAGACCACTGCTAACAGCTCTCATTAGTGCTACACTCTTAAGTGTGCTGTGTGTGCGGTGCAGTGATAAGTTTAGTGGGAACCTTGTGCAGGGGCAGCTTGTATTGCCACCTTTTTTTAAGATGGATATGTCACTGCATTCTGAGGAAAGCCTCTTTGGCAGTATCTGAAGAACCTCAGAGCCCTGTCCTCAGATGATCCAGGTTTCAGGGCTGCCACAGCCACAAGATAGTCTTGGTAAATTGAAGCAGAGCATCATTCCACTACAAGGGCCCAGCAGGAGCTGTGAGAAGGAGCTTATTGTCCAGCCGTAGGGAGCTTAGATTTCAGAGAGGAGCTGTGGAGACAGGAACTGTGGGGTCTCATGGCTCACTTCCCATCATCAGCTGGTCCTGCTGTTGGGACAAGACTTTCTGTGAGAGATTGAATCTGAATTCAGATTTGAGCAAAACCTCTTACCTTCAGCTTTTCTGGCTGAAAACCAAACAATTGTGTTGCTTTCTTCTCCCTGCATTAAAGCTATTATCTTATTCAGAAGAAAATAGCATGACAGGAAAGCTTCCTGAAATAGGCTTTTTTTCCCCTTCAAATTTTAATGGAACAGAAAATTCATATGCTAAATTGTAATTGAGCAGAGGAGTTATGTGCTCTATAATGAGCTCAAATAGTGCACACAGCCCTTTATAGCCAATTCATCAGGTCTTCTCTGTGTTGAAAGGCACAGAGGAAAGTTCTTACAAATCAATTTGTAAGATCTTGTTTTAGATCCTGGCTCAAGAGCAGACTAGGAGTACCAAGGCATAATTGCAAAGTAAGAAAAAAAATTGTTCTTTTGAGGTCTCTGGAAGAGTGTCTGCCTTTTCTATGGACTCAAATTACTGGATGAGATTCTGAGTCTGTATTATTGCACAGATATCAAATGCTTGGGCTGCTGATCTTTTAGGAGCTAAGTCTGGCACTTTGGGAGAGATCCAAGCAGCAGTTGTCTGCATCAGGTGGTTGCGCCTGTGCTAATAGCCAGTGTAAGACGTGATGCTGGCTGAGGCCGATCTCCTTACCCTAGAAATAACTACTGTGAGGGTAACAGGATCCTGAAATCAGGTTCTGCCAAGAAAATGAAGGTAAAAGTTATCATCTGTAAAACTTGGCTTCACAAAGCCTCAGATTTCTCTCAGGGGGAGAGTGTTGTTTAGCTGCTACGTTCAACAGAGAAAGTGACTCAGAACCTCCCTTTCTGCATTGCCCGGTGTTTCTTTTCTGTTCCCCTTCTGAGCTGTGCCAGACCCAAAGACCAGCCCCACAGATAACCTCCCACTGTGGCAGTGATGCTGCAACCACAGCAGCACAGTGTAAGAGCCCTGCCTGTCACTACACAGCAGAAGATAACCTTCACTTCCCTGCTCCTTTCTATAACTATCAAGGAAGGCAGGTGAAGTGCAGAAGTGTGACAGGTGAACTCAGATCCATGGGACAGTGACCAATAGCATCAGACAACCAGCTGCCAGGCACTGAGTCTGCTCTTGAGGGCAGCAGGAGGAACAAAATGGTAATGTGCAGTGTTTGTTCATGCCTGAAACTTGGGAAGCCAGTTTTCCCCTGCAAAGGGAGAGCATGGGAGTCTCCACAGGGCCACTGCAGCTGGGAGAGATGTCTGCCTCTCACTCTGCCTGTCTCTGGTAATGCATGAGACTCTAGCGCAGCTTGCCAGGGTTCTCCCTTTCTGTCTGGCAAGAACAGCCTGGCAGCTTCCTTGCCCTTGGACTTGGGGGATAGCAGTCAGCCTACCATGTTGAGGAGCCCTAAACCAGTTCTGGCTGTGGTGAGACAAGAACTGCAGGCTATCGTGGTCTCCCAGGTCCCTCTTTCCCCCTTTCTTGGCAGAAAGACCACTTCCCCCTGTGCTGTGATTTTAGTAGTGCTAGTGCTTCTCAGTGTAAAACAACTTCTGTTACTGGCATGTGCCTGTGCCTGCATTTATCTTGTATTTCTTGCTCATCTTCATGCCATGGTACTTTGTCTGTTCTTTGTGCTGTCATGTATATGATGTGTCCTAGAGCAGGCAAGGAAATTACTTGTCCCCAGCATTTGCTTTTGTGCAATTGTCAATTGTGTTTTCAAACTTGTTGAGAAATAATATCAGTACACCAAATGGTAACTTCATACAGCTTCTCTTTTCAAATACATGTTGTGAGGACTCCCATCAGGAGCTGATATTACTCAGATGATAAATGTCTCATGAGTAAAGTATTTGTTCCTCAAAAAAAGATGCATGATTGTGTTTTGTTTCACTCTGCAGAGGGTAGCCTTCCAAACTGCACTGTGCCAGCAGTGCCTTGAAGTGGTTAAAATCTTTGGGTAGAGGTTTGGAAAAGTATAAAGTGCTTTGAAGAGATATCAGCAGTTATCACTGTTATTTATGTTGGCACTAGCAGTGGATGTGGTCTGAGGCCCACTCTGGCAGGTGCTGTGTGCACTCCTGATTTAGAGCCAAGGGGGAAGGAAGCAGTGTCCTAGCCATGATTTCAAAGTACAAGTGAGGCAGAGAGAGATTCGTGGATGTGTGCAGGGAAGGGCATGGCAGTGATATCTGAGAGGAGACTCAGGCATCTGGCAATACGCAGCCCCCAACCAGCTGTGCCCATGGGCATCGAAAGCTCCTGGTCGTGTCTCTTTGCTGTGTCTCTGCAAGAACATGATGCCATAGTCCTAACAATGAGCAAGCCTAACTTTTCGTGTTTAAAAGGAACACATAAATCCCCTGACCCCCCACAAATATAGCAAAGCTTCTAGTTACCTCATCAGCCTGTTTTGGTTTACCAGTAGATGTCAGTCAGCACTACTCACAACCCCTTGCACCTACAGTCCCTTCTCTTCCGTTTTCAGTGGACAGAAACAAATCTGTCATTTGTTTTACTGAGAGAAACTGAGATACAGAAACATTCCCTTCGTGGTGAAGAACAAAAGACAGCAGCAGAATCCATGGCTTCCAATAGGTAATTTATAATACTAGACCCTCACACTAGAGTATTTGTTGCAAGCTTTATCTATCTCAGGTTATAATTCTCCCTACAATGCGTAAAAAGGGTTTATACACGTTTTGCTCATTTTTTTCAGTCTTGTGAAAAGTTCCTAATAAGTGCTATTATTAGCCTGGAGCTGCTGCTAACTGGTCAGTCGTTAGTACAGAACTGTTAGCTGGAGGCTGCCCTGCCCCTGTCTGTTTTACAAACACGCCCTAGCAGGAATCACTTACAAAGAAAAGAGCAACATCAGGGAACAGCTATCAGTATTCAGAGTTTAGCAGTAACTAATGAAAAAGGGAGGGGAATAGCCAGCACCTGATGATCCAGCTGATTACAAGCCCAGATGATGTGCCATCCTCTTGTTGGTCACAGAAACCCTAATCCCAGGTCTCCAAACATGAAAGCAAGGAGCCTGAGAGTGTGAGAGCAGTAAAAGTAGGAGGAATTTCGATGAGTGTCGGGTCCAGCCCCCATTCTGGGCTCAGAGGTTAAGGGATATGATAACGTGAATGTGCCAGGGTCTGGAGACATGGCACAGTTCAGCGCTTATGGTCCTGCTTATGGCCGGTTTTCAGAGGTGGCAAATGCCAGGCATAGCTCATTGCCAGCCAGCCACGCTATACACATGCCAGGCATTCAGGCAGGTGACAGAAGGGTGCCAGCCCCGAGGGGTGCGGTGAGATAAAGCCCTGCCCTGGCTGAAGAGTACTGAAGGAGGAGTGCAAAAGTTCAGCTGACAAAACAACGGCTGTTCAGCGATGGGTCGCCAGCCTGCATCAGCCAGCTTTGCTGAGGCGTGCCATAGCAAGTTACCTGCAAGGGAGCCTGCGTGCATGGCAGTAACAGGGCTCTACAGCATAGGATGTCCCAAACAGCTCTGCATGGTGCTGTTTCCTGGCCACTGCTGTACCCAGAAGATACCAATCGCTACTCTCATGGTATACTCACCTCTAGGTGCCAGAAGGCACAGCAGCCTAAGAAACAGCCACTCACAGCAACATGCAAAGCAGAAACTTTAAGCTGGCTTTGCTTGTGCTGTCTGAGAAGGGACTGGGAAGCCATCCCAAGTAATCGTTCCCATGGGGTCCCCCTTCTGCAAAAATATCAGAAATAATAGTAAAGGGTGAGCTTAGAGAGGAAAAACTTCATCTCTGCGCACACACACACCTGCAGATATATTGCTGTAATGTTGCAAACCACCCAGGTTGTTAAGACATGTTTGAATTTCACAAAGAGAGCAGGCTTTGAAAACACATGCAAAGACTTCTGGGACAGACTAAAGGGCAGAGCTCTTCCTCAGTTTCCTACACAAATGAAAAGTGTTACAGCAGCAAGAGATGGTGGGCTTTCTGAATCCTTTCAGGAATACTGCCTTTTCTGCCTCAAAGAGTTTTATTCTGTTCAGGCCCAAGAGAGGCCATGCCACCAGCCGTCATTCCTTACCATAAAGAGAACAGGGTGACTGAATTTAAAACAGAACAGATTGTACTTGCTTCTGTTCTCTTACCAAATACTCATGAGGAAGGAGAGATGTGCCCAAATGAACTGTTCAGCATTTGAGCACCAGGTCCTATGTCCAGGTGCTGTGATCAGGACACAGAACAAGGAACACCAGCTAGAGACCTCTCATGTCTCCTTCATCCTTAGCCTGAGTGACCGTGGGTTGTTTATGAATGTGTCTTTTCACATGCTTTGGGAGATGACAGTGTTCAATTTCTTGTCCTGTCCCTCCTCTGTGAGTCATTAAGATTTACCCATTGCCCCTTCTCTCCCAGCTGCCTGGAGTGCCTGGAGGAGCTAACCCTAGATGTGCTGCTGTCCTGGAGAGAAGCTAAGCTCAGTGTCATCAACACTTGCCACTTCTGGTGTTCTATACCCAGACTATCATTTACTCTCTATTCAGACCCACCTTGGCACTTCTGTTATGACTCTCTACTCCCCCTGCCTCTCCTGATTATGGAGAACTACCTCCAGCCCTAGGACACTCACTGGCCTTCAGTGCCTGCTGAGTGACTCTGGGCTCCCACTGCCTCATTTGCATGCATTTGTCATCTCCACTTACACAGCCATGTCCAATGTAAGAGAGAAAAATTAAGTCTGGAGAGGAGCAGAGCATCACAGTCAGAAAACCTGAGATGCCCTGGCCAAGACAAACTCCAGGCAGTGGCTTTACTGAAAAAGCCAAATACAGTGATGAGTTGGGACATAGCGGAACATAACCAGGGAGGCCAGATGGAAGGTGAGTACAAAGAACTCTGGCATAAGTAGCTAAGGTGTGTTCTGCTTTTTCCTGTGGCATTACTGGGTGAGTTGTGCAACCAAGTGCTTCCTTCTCTTTGTTCTCCTCTTTGTTACTGTCTTCATCTTCAAGACAAAAATCCAAACATTTAGTCTGGCTTTCTGTTTTGGGTTATGTTTGATAACACTTGCTACCTGGTGATTCCCTGCTTTTCTTCCTCAGTTTACTTGTTTATAAATGTGATTTTCCTGCAGTCTGCATCAGAGTAGGGGACAGCTGAGATTTCTGAACCTTTGCACTTTTTATCTCACCTACTGTGATGCTCTGCCCTGTGTCATGGCACAGTAGTTCTCTGTCAAGGTCATATAGCACTGGTGGGTCTCTAGGAAGGCACAAAAAAAGGGAAGAGTTATGGATGAGACAGAGCTACTTTCCTATCTCTCCTTCTCCAGAATGCAAGCTCTTTGCTATAATGGTATCTCACATCTTACTGTTGTGTACGGTCCCTTGTGGGAAGAACACTCTGCAACTCTGGATGTACAGCACCTATTGCAAAAAAAAAAAAAAAAAGTCTGAATGTGTTCAGAACTGCCACAACAAATCCTAATGGCAGCAGCTCAGGCCTTGGGAGTAGATAAAAGTTAAACAGTTTTTAGGAATGTCTCATAGGGCAGCCTGGACTTTGCTCCTGAGGAAGGAGGTGAAATGGCTACGTAACAATGTGTATGTCAACATTCATGTCTAGCAAGGGAACTGACCTCTGCAGAGCTGAGTTGGGACAGATAAAACACACTTTAATCCTGTTAGCCTCCTGCAGGCACTGAGGCCCTCAAAAGGGAAGCAGGAGGATGGAGTGCCCATTCCTGACTCACAAATAGCAAGACAAACTGTACTTGAAGAAGTCCTGCACAGGAACTTGGGTTGAGTGTGGGAGAAAATTGTACTGGGGATTGTGTGTTTGACCTTAGTGCTTGGTGCACTTCTTGGTCTGAAGTCCTAGGTTTTGTCCTAAAGGCTTGAGAACACTATAGGGGCAGTCATGACGGGTGTCTCCCCAAGACCTGCTTGGTTAGAGGGGACATGGGAGCTTTCTTTCTCCTTAGCAGACTCCTGAACACATTACTGACTGCAACATAGGAGTGATAAAAATCCCAGCATGTTTATGATGTCATCTTTTTAACTCCTGAAGAACTTGGTGGTTTAGATGCACTAGGCATTTTATCTATGACATCCTTGGCTGATTACTTGCTTTACCAGATAATACCTTTGTATGATTCTGTTGGTCCTATAGTTCAAATATTCATTATTTCTGTCAGAATGAAGCCCATGATATCTCAGTGTAGTGTTCTAGTTAAATACTGATTTCCTTTACTCTTAGATTTGCTTGAACCCTTTCTTATCTTTAACCAATTAAGGATTTAGTGCTACTATGAATTCAGATAATGGACCAAATGATTAACAAAACTTGACAGAGTCAGATTTCTTCTACATAATCTGCAAGTCTTGCAAAAGTCAACTTCCCCAAGGCAAGCAGCACTTTAACCAAGTAAGGGAGGCCAGTCAGCACTAGCTTTGACATGATGAGCAATGAGGGTGGAAAAAACACAATGAGTTTTTTTGTGCCTAGGGTGGTAAATTTGTGGATGCACCAGATTCAAAACATATGTACACATCTGTACAGGGTGTGTCTTTTGGAATGGTTTACTGCAGCTTTTGGAAAAGAAGAGCCTGGGAAGTATCACTCAAGCACCATGTCTGCTATTGCTGTCTTCTGCATTGATTTTAGAGCTGCTTTTATACAGTAAGCATTGGGATCTGCTTATTGATGCATTCAGTGGAAAAGGCAATAGTACTAATCATCATACACTTCCTCTTGGACATATTTCTTAAGCAATCTCTTGCTAATTCAAATCCCTGAAATATTTTATGAGCTTTATGAAATTCAGCATTAGGTAAGATTAAAAACCACCCTGGATCCTCAGGTCAATGTGTGCTGAAGAAAGTAGTGGAGAAACAACAGGACTCCTCAAAGCCTCACTTTCTGCTAGATCCCTTCCCCCATGCCCAGGTCCCTCATGGACTCTCCTGCTCTGCAACTCTGTAGTGGCAGCCAAATCAGAGGCTCAAGGCAGCAGGAACTAAGGAGCAAAAGCAAAGATCTCAAACCTGTGCTAAAACCTGCATGATATCTGAAACATGACCCAGGCTGTTCTTTCTTTGCTATCACAACATATCAATTCGAAGCCTGTAGCATTATTTGTTTAATGTCACTCAGTAAATGCACCAGAGCATTGTAGCTTGGTGCTTTCTAGGGCTTTACATTTGGCTAATGCTTTTGGTGTCTTTCTGTGAAGACCACATCCTTTAATCTACAGTACAGCCTGACCTACAGAGTGGTGGGCAAGAGAAAAGTACAGTAACATCAGGCTGTCATTAGGCTTGTTGTGAGTATTTGTCTTAAATAACTACAGCCCTGGCCACTGTTTTCTATCCCTGTACTGGCAGAAACCTCCCTCAGCAACAGTATGAGCTAGGTCAACTGGATTAGTAAAATGATACAGTTGAAAAATACTCCTATTTGTGTGGGAGATGAAACAGGCTCTCCTTGAAGATGCCTAGAAGACTGCTGCTTGAAGAATGGTCTAGAGAAAAGTTAGAGCCTCCAGCCAAATCCTGTATTTGGCAGATTTAGTTCCTTGCCATATCTGAGGTCTCTGCTTATTTCTTTGTCATTGGGATGAACTTAGGCACAGGGGACACAGAAGTGGATTCCATTCCATGAAGTGTGGGAGGAGCAGTAGTGTTTCCCAAAATTACCAGCATGAAGGCACCTACCACCTTTGTCTTAGGAGCAGATGTGCAACTGAAGCTGTCAAGAATAACCTGAGCTTTTAATTGTGCTCCTCGAGTGAGCTGTTCTCCTGCACCACTGTGCAGGCACTATGTGGAGCAGCAAGTTCATGACTCAGAAAATGCTCACCTTTGTTCCCAAGCACACAGGCTCTGTTTGTCTCACTGTTCCAGGCATGTGACATGAGAAGATTGACTCTGCAGCTTGTTGAGGGGTAGTGAGTATTTGAAATATTGAGTGAGGATTGAAATATTTTTGGAGACAGAGATGTGCATGCTTGGTGAAACACTAGGGCAAAAGTCTTCAATGTAGGCAGATTTTCTTCGAAAGAGGAAGTTAAATCATGTAGGAAACATGAACTCAAGTCCACTTCTTCCCCACAGAGTGACTGAAGCTAACATTCAGCAAGTCTATGGCAAAACCTGCTCTTCTAAGAGATCTCTAGGGTTATTTCATTACCCCCATAAATTCACCTACTGATTCCTGTCAGTCCTGCAGAACAATGCAGCATCATAGGATGTGGGTGTCTTCCGCCTAATGCATCAGTGGCGTTGAGTATATCAACATACCCAGAAGAGGAAGGTGTTGGAAAAGGGAGCAATGAGCCTTTGGAGTTTTTAATTATTGTTCTTGATTGGATAGATAGAGGTATATTTTACCCCAGCTGAGCCTTAAATTGATCTAACGAAAGGTGTAGTTAGAAAAAAAGCAATGCTGTACAGAGCTGCAGAGGGCAGTCAAACCAGAGGTAATTAATATGATGGCTTGACAGCTTTGCCATAAATCATATTTATAAACCATAAAATTGGGCTTTTCCTGCACTCACAACATCAAGGAACGTGGGGACACAAGAGCTTATTTATAAAGACAGTAGTGCTTGGGAATGGGAAGACAAGAAGGTTTGACCACAAACTGAAGGAAATCCTGTATTCCTGATTTCACACGTTCTCCTACCTGGGAACACATGGCAGCACAGAGGGGCAACCTGATGGACACCAGGTCACGCCAGCAGGCTGTCCTGACCCCCTCTGGGCCCACCAAGGAGCACAGTGCCACGGAAAAGGTGAGATCGGAGAGGCAGTGTCACCCTGGGAAGGGCTGCTAGGGCTGCCAGTGGCCCCAGCTGACCCGGCCGGACTGGACCCATGCCTCGAGGGTGATGACCTTTCCAGGAGGTGGGAGGGCAGCAGGGACAGTGGGCGCTGCCTCCCACTCCCCGTCTGACCCTGCCGTGCCGGGGTGCGCAGGGCCATTTCTCCGCGCTCCTCGTGTCTGACGCCCACTGCCCGCCTCGGGGGCTCCCAGCGAGCGAACACCGCGGCTTTGCCCCGCTGCTCTCCCCGCCCCGGGAAGGCGGGCAGGCAGCG
>VXBI01001399.1:194147-212945 GCA_013397375.1 Toxostoma redivivum | reverse complement strand
ATAATTAATAATAATAATAATGCAGGGATTGCTCCAAAGCTTTCAGTGAACCCTTCCCATGATTCCCACAGCCACTCCCACCACTCCCACGGTGCAGAACGTCCTGATCAACCCATCCCTGATCGGCCCCAAGAACATCCTGATCACCACCAACATGGTCCCGCCCGGCGCCGCCGACCCCAACCCGCTCAAGAGGAAGCACGAGGACGACGACGACTACGACGCCTTGTGAGGGCCCACAGCCCTTCCCGTGGGATTCATGGGAGCTCTTCCCATGGGATTTATGGGAGCCCTTCCCGTGGGATTTATGGAGCCCTTCCCATGGGATTTTTGGAGCCCTTCCCATGGGATTTACGGAGCTCTTCCCTTGGGATTTATGGAGCCCTTCCCATGGATTTCACACAGACTCCAGAGGGTGGGAATGGGTGGGAAGGCCCCGTTTGGGCCTCGGGAGTGTGGAAATAAAGTGGAGAGTTTTTTTAAATGTTCATATTTATGTATTTCTATATAAACAGAACTGTATGATTCTCTCTCATGTTACATTTTGAAAATATTTATGTGTACAAACAGCCCCATCTATAATGCACCCATCAGATACTCATTTCCATTTATAACAACAGCACCTACAGAACAATCCCAGCAGGGTTTAGAGCTGCCCTGTCTCTTATTGGCACTGTATTGATTAGTGCCTCAGGCACCATCCTGTAACTGCTCTGGGTATGGGGTGTGCTCCTAGAGCAGAACATAATTTCTGTCTTGGTTTGAAAGACGAGTCTTTCTTGGAGTTGAAAAATGCAAATCCCTCCAAATTACTATAATTTTGAAATTAAGGAGCTCTCAGGCAAAGATATGGGAAGAGGAATAACAGTTCTTTAGTAGGAAGATTAAAATAAAAATACAGTATTACAAAACAACAAACCACTGACAGAGTCAGAATACCTGACACCCTATCAGTCAGGGTGTTGGTAGCAGTCCCATTAAATGGTGGCTGCAGTCCTGCAGTGACAGATGTGGTTCTGTGCTCCTGTAGAAGGTGCAGTTTTCCTCCAGATGTCCACTGATGTAGAAGGGTCTGGTTTTCCTCTGGAATCCAGTGGAAAAGGCTGCTCTGATGTTCCTAATCTCAGTTTTTATCTAGGTAGGAAATGTTCGGCTCCTCCCCCTGGGTGGAGCATCTCCCAGTGGGATGATGGAATTTTTTCAGTCATGCAGCCACCTCTGTCCTGCCCCTGGTGCTCCCTGTCCCCGTCCTGCTCCCAGGGGATGCTCCCTCATCCAGCAGGACAAGCTCCCCTCACTCCCCTCAGCCCCTGGCATTGTCCCCCAGCAGATTCGGTGCCTTTGTGCTGTGTCTGTTCTTCAGCACCAAACTCCTGACTCAGGACTGAGCCTAAAGGATGGGCTGACATTTGGGATGGGACAATCTTCTGTTAGGGCATAAGCCCTCAGAATGTCCAAGCTCCTTTAAATCACTTGGAAATATTTTACAGCACTCAGGGCCTTTCACAGACTTGGAAAGCAGGGAGAGAACTGAAGTCCTGGGTGAGAGGGGATTCTTCCCTGTGAGGGTGGCAAGGGGGAGGCTAGGGGATGTGCACAATAATTCCAACTCCAAGCCTGGTTCCTTTAGTAATTCCTTTATTAAAACTACAATGCAGAGTTAAAATTCCTACATTATTCACATAGGTCAAGTTTCAGAGTCATTGAATAAGGACAGTCCAGTGGCCAAAGGGGCCAGAAAGCCTGACCAGTTCAGGCTGGTTTAAGACTTCAGCCAGGGCATTCTCACTCCATGGATCTCCCAGGGCAGCTGGAAACGTTCCTTCAGGCTCCGTGGGAAGAGGCAGGAGCAGAGCTCCAGTGCAAAGGCAGAGTTCTCCCAAGATTACAGGTGAAACCGTACCCAGTGGTCCCAGCTCAGCAGGAGGGAGGGAACTGGGAACACCCACCTGGAAAATCACCTCCATTCACTCCCAAGAACTCTAGAGGAAAGATTCTTACCCTCCCCCTGCCCCAACACACAAATATTTACAGAGACACAACCAACAAGAAGCAGAGTTTGACTCCCTTGCTGAGGGCAGGAGCTGCTGCTCCAGCAGGAGAATCCAACTCCCTCAAAAAGTCACCAGGAATGTGGCCTAAAGGGATGGGAAAGCTCCAGGTCAGTTAAACTCCTCCTTGATGGGGGTGCAGCCTGAGAAGAAGCTGATGTTGCTGTTCAGCATCCTCTTCTTCTTCTTCCCAAAGGGGTTCTGGTTCTCCCGGCACTCCTCGTCCCTCCCCAGCAGGGAGGCAGCAGAGCTGGGAATCTTCAGGAGCACCTCCTGGTCTGTGATGTCCTGCAGGACCTGTGGGAAGGCAAGGGACAAGCTTTGGAGCTCGTCATAGCTGGAGACACCCACCAGAGGCAGCCACGCCAGCCTCAAGAGCTGCTTTTTTTACTCATCAGGAAAAAGACAAAGTTTTTGGCAAAATCTCAAGATCCAGCAGGAAGAGACAGCAGTTGGAAGAGTGGGCTCCCATGGGATAAGGGAATTCTTTTAGCAGAGGAGAAATGAGATGTGCCAGCTCAGAGGGAAGAGCTGAAGGTCACTTAGAACATGGACAGATGTGATTTTACCCTGCAAGCTCCTCACCTCCCCCCTTCCCTTGCTGAAGGTGCTGCAGGAAAACGTGGCAAGCCTGTGGCATGATTTGAATTCAGCACTCTCAACTTCCACACGAGCTGCCTGGAGCTGTGCAGAGTTTTCCAGCAGCAGCTTCTCCTCTGGGGTGATTTCCCTCCAAGATCCCTCATGGAGCAGCTATGCTGTCCCCTGGGAATACCTTTGTGGTTGGAGTGACACACACAGGCTGGAAGAAGCTCTCCTCTGCTTTCATCTCCATGGGATCCTCCAGCTTCAAGGACCCTTCTGAGTCCCTTTTGTGCTCCTCACATGTTGTGGTTTCCTGAGGGGCAGCAGAGGGTGAAGCTCTTGCAGAACGTCCATCCCTTCCCTTCCCTTCCCACCACATCCCCCTGCTCTCCTGCTGGGAAGTTTTCCACAGTACAGAATGCTGCAGGCTCAGGCTAGGCCTCCATAAAATAGGCAATAATTAGAGCACTATGGGATGTCCCTGCTCCACATCTGAGATCCAAGAGCAAAATTCCAGCTAGGAACATCTTCCTCAATGAACATCAGTTTCTCATGGACCTTCCCACTGCTACAATCCCCTCCCCAAACCATCCCTTCCATTCTTAAAAAGAAATCTGGGAATGAGTCAAGGTTTTGTGTTGTCTGAAGCCAAAAACACAACTTTAATTTAGTGAGTCCAAAAGGAAAATTGAAATTATTTGTCCTCATATTTGTTGGATGAGAAGTGGGAACACGAAAACCTCTGCTGTGAATCTCCAAATGTCTGTGCTGAAAGGCAGAGTCTGGTCCTGCAGTGGAAAATTGTCCTCAGTTACCAGAGAGGCACTAATTAGTGACATTCACAGAGTTTCAGCAAAGTGCATGTGCTCTGCCTGGACAAACTATGCTTGTGTGGGAATTATCCCTTCATCCAGCCTTGCTCCTGCCCAGATCCAGGCCCTGCAGCCCCTGTGGCCCCCCAGAGCAGCAGCACTCACCAGGCCCCGGTCCCTGTTCCTGCACATGGCCGGGGTGCAGCTGCAGCCATCGGTGCATCCCAACTTCTGCCTCCTGCAGCCACACTGCCTGTTCCCACAGCGGCCCTTGCACGAGCACTGTGGAGGGAAGGGGGATCCAGTGGATCCTGGAATGCTCCAGGTCCTGCCACCTGTGGCATCTCAAGGACAGGGACAGCTCCAAGCTGCCCCTTGTTGCATTTTGCTGCCAGTCCTACATCCCAGAATAATTTTCTTCCTAATATCCAGAATAAAATCCTTCCACCTACAGATCCATCTTCAGGATTTATAGGGTAAGCACCTGCAGTTACTCAGTGACTGAGCTGAGGTTATGCCAAAGGATCCCAGTTTCTGTGCCTCACTTCCACAAAAAGAGGGAGTTCCCCATCCCAAAAGCCTCAGGAATTTTCTGAGCCCCAGGCTTAAGCTCCAGACTGACACAGACAGATGGAAGCTGAGGCTTTGTCAGCACTGGAAGCTGCAGATTCTTAAAAGGAACAGGGTTTTTTTGCATTTTTTTTTCCCTAAAATTGCTCCCTGGATGGATCTGGCTGCTGTTGGGGCTGTTCCTGAAGCAGAGGCCAGCTCAGGCAGGACAGAACACGGGAGAAGGTGACTTGGACAGGGAAAACCTGTCCAGAAATGTGTTGCTGACTGCAGACAACCTTTGCTGTGTCTGTGGGAAGATCCCAAATAACTCATTCCTGCCACTCTGCCCCACACCTCCGAGCTCCACACCCAACCCCTGGACACAGCAAGTGACCCCCTAACAGACCCTGGATCAAGGGCAGCTGGATCTTACCCCCATGAGGTTTTTCCTTGTTCCTCTGCCTGCTTTCCCAGGAAGCCAGTCAGAATCCTCCAGTTCCCCAGAGTCAGAGAGCAGCTCCTCCACATCCATCTCAGGGCTGGGTGCTCGGGGCTTGGCCGTGGTCTGCCGGCGAGTCTTGGGCTGTGACACAGGAGCACGAGGGGTTAGGCCACCAAAAATCCCACTGATTATATTTTATTAATCATTATTATGTTTTAATAAGGTTTTGTTATGTTTTGTTAAGGTTTTCAGAGTCCCTCACAGCCATGAAGGTTGTAGAGTGAGGGAGGAAAAAAAAGATCCAATTATCAGGATTGAAAATTCAATCCATTTAAACTATTAATGGGAAATCCTTGGAAGTCTGAGTTGTTGTCACGTCACATGACAAAAAACAAGTGTCACATTCCTGTCCAAAGAGTTTTAAATCATTTCTTCCTCCCAGCACTAACATTTGGCTCTTTGCAAAGCAGTAGTTTGCCTTGTTCCATAATTTAAAGACTAGGAATATTCCAGAAAAATAATCTGGATTGTGAAGGAGGATACAGAGTCAGAACTACAATGAGTAAACAGGCTTGGGGGTTTGTGGTTTTTTCTTCCCCTCTTAATCAAAAAACTAATGCAAGGTATTTGAGCCTTCTGGAAAGGACCACTTCAACGAGCAGAACAAGTGCCTGGTAAATCAGCTTAGGAGAAAGAAAAAAACACATTTTCAATAGCCAAGATTAACTTTGGCAAAGAATTCAGGTGCAATGCAAACTGTGGAGTCTCTTACTTTGGGTGGAACATAATCAAAAGAAGAATCTGGAGACTCGGGTGGCCTCTGCTGGATGTGCCGGAGCTTCTGGCCACTGGCAACTTGGAGGAGCAGCATTTTCTGTCAAAAGGGCCAAGAATTAGTTCTGCAAAATCCATTAAACCCAACTGGCAGGAGGTTCTGGTGTCTCTCCAAGGCTCTACCTGTTTCAGATTGTCATTTTCCCGGAGGAGTTCCTGGTTCTTCTCACAAATCTCCCTCATTTTTTCCAGCTCTTCCTCCTGTTTTGCAAGAGGAAATTTGTTTTATTGGAGATAAATAAGAGAAAATCCCTCAGGGTGATTCCAGCCTGCACAGCAACCATCCCATGCAGGCTTCTGCAAAGGGAACAACAATCCTTGTCCTAATTCCAGGTTTCCCAAAGGATTCCCACCCTCCCCAGCCACTGCACCTGGAACCGGAGTCGCTCCTGCAGTTTTTTCTCCTGCTCATTCAGGGAATCCTCCAATCTCTTCTCTGCTGCTTCTTTCTGCTGGAATTGGCTGAGCAGGTACAGAACCTGAAAGGAAGTTGGAATAAACAGGGGTGAATTCCTGAAAGGAGCACTTGGCATCAAAGTCCAGGCTCAGGGAAATTTCCTGCCATTTCCAGCACAATTCCACCCTGATCTACTTGAGAAGTGATCTTGTGCTCAGGTGTAACCTCCTCATTTAAAGCAGGAGGAAAGTTACTGAATAAACCAATTTGCACAGGATAAATACAGCCATTTCTTTGCCTTTTAATAAGCTGTCTGCAAAAACCCAAGAAAATTTGAGTGGATATTCAGCACCAGCTTCATTTCAGCACATCCCCCTTTGCCTTTCTCTCTGAGCAGACCTAGAATCAGACTCCAAGATTTCCATGAGCTGTGATTCACCTTTTCCTGGTGTTGCTGTTCCTGCACCAAAATCTGATTTTGGAACTCTGCCTCCAGCTCTGCTATGTGGTTCCTCTCTTCCATCAGCATCTTCTGCACATCAGAACAGCTGGCCTGGCTCTGCTCCAGGCTGCTCTGCAGTTTGCTCTCCTGCACTTTGGAGGTGACCAGCTGGAAAACAAGAGCAAGGGATGGCTTGGGACAGGGATTCCCTGCTGGGACAGCGTGGAGGGGAAGCATCCCTGTAACTTCCAGCCACCCCAGGAACTGGACCAGCCCTCAGCACCAAGGAAACCAGGAGAGATTCAGAGCCAGACACTTTGGAAGTGCAAAGCAGGGAGCTGAGGGTCTTGTTCACAGTTCTGAATTCATCTCCCTTCCTGTAACACTCAAGAGTATTTTCCTTTTCATCCTTTTCCTTTGATTTCCAAGCACCAGGGAGCAACAGGTAATTCTGTCCTTCAGTTGCTCTTTCTCTGATCCCACAATATCCCAAATTTCTCTTTTTCCCATCTCAACACCCATTCCACTGCTCCCCTTGACCCCAGGCCAGCACTGCCCTTGTTTCCCTGCTTGTTCAGGAATAATTTTAGATACTTTTTCTTCTCTTCCACTTTGGAAATTTGCCTTTTCCCTTTCCCATTCTGTTATCTCCCTCATCTATTCCCCTTCCCTGTTTTTCAGATTTCACTCCCCAGTACAGATAACTTTAATCCCAACTTGAGAAAGGAATAAACCTCATCCACTACAAGAGGGCCCCACTCAAATTCCTTTGGTCACTTCCTTTTATTTCTGGCTAAGCAGACTTACAGCCTTTGTTTTCAGGGACAAAAGGAAAATCCAGGCCTTACCTCTCCCAGGAGATACTTCAGAGCACATTTGGCCTCCAGGATGGTGGCAATGCTGTCCCAGCGCTGCTTGGCTCGATCTCCATTGTCTGCATCCAGGAGTTTCTGCTGCAGATCTGCTATCTGGGCACTCCTGGGGAAGAATCCATGGATTTGGGGTTACAACACAGGAGAAAAGCAAGGCTGTTTTCTGGGCTAGTGTTACTGTTCCCAGAATATTTAGTAAAGCAGTAGAAACGGAGATTTTTGCTGCTCAATAGAGCACATGGAGCCTGCATTGCTCCCCTGGGGAGTTTTGCCTCCACTCCACATTCCCAAATAAAAGTGGAGGTTTTTCCCTTCCACTCACTATCACCTCAGAACACCCAGTCTAAGTGCCAGAGCATTTTCCCCACATTTCAGAAAAATTCCAGCCAGGAAAACCCACATCTTTCCCTCAATTCCCAGCATCAGGCTGCGTGTTTTACATCATCTTCCACCTCCCAGAGAGCTGGGATGGAAATGAGGGAAAAGCCAGAGGCAAGGCTGTGTGGCTGAGCTCTGTGGCAGTGCTTACCTGAGCTCCATCTCCGTTTGCAGGCTCTCAATCTGCTTGGAGATGGAGAGATCAGTGTCTGGAGGCTGCAGGTCAGCCAGGCAGTACGTGCGCCTCTGCAAGCACAGCACAGGGGGCCAGGGGAGGAAACCACACACATTTACACATGCTGCAGCTGGAAGAGCCTCCAGGAAACTCCCCACAGCTTCAGTTCCTTTGTTCCTTCCCAAAAGATTTTGCTAAGGGGAGTGAGCCACTCACATCCCATCCCTCAAAATCCTTGAGGCTGGAAAAGCTCTCCCAGAGCATTGAGTCCAACCATTCCTCCAGCACTGACAGGTCACCCATGTCCCCAAGTGCCACATCCAGATGTTTTTTGGACACTTTCAGGGATGGTGATTCCACCATTTCCCTGGGCAGTCTGTTCCAAGAAAGCTTTTCTTTCCAGCCTCTAAATTCCTTTAAGGAGCAAATTTAACTGGGATCCCTCAAAGGCTACAAGGCAGCAATGGGGATTTCTCTACAGAGAGAAAAGCTTTTCTTTCCACCCTCTAAACTCCTGTTCTAAAGCCTGACTGCCCATTCAGGTAAAAAGTTTTCCCAAATTCCATTAAGCAACAAGTTCCTTCAGCACCTCTTGTCCCTGATGTGTCAGAGGACAAGAACATTAACCCTTTCCTCGCAGAAATGTAGCCAAGGGTGGGATCCATCCCCACCTTCTGAGGGAACAGGTCAGGTAGGAGTGAGAATAATGAATCCAGTATTGCTGAACAGCCAGAAGAGTGGGAAAAGGAATTTCCCTCTCACCCGGAGCTTTGGAGGGGGGTTTTCTCCAGCATCTTTCTTCTCTTTCAGCTGAAGGAGCTCCTTTGCCAAGATTTTCCTGTCCTCTAGCAGGTCTGCCAGGTGTCTTCGAGCTTCCTCAGTGCTGACAAGAACCTCGACTTCATTTGCAAGCCAGGTCTGGAAAAATAACCCCCAATACCCAATGGCTGAGCTTGGCTCCAGGACTGAAACCTCTGTGAAGGCATTTCAGAGAAACTGAATAATCCCACTGCAATTCCCTGGTGCTCCTGCTGTGCTCCAGCAGCACCCACCCCAAATCCCAGTTTGCCCAGTACTGGGATGCAAAAATGCTGTTACCCACTTTGACTCGTGCAGCAATTCCTTCCATGCCCCGAGTTTGGGTCTCCTTCCGTTTATCTGCTGCCTCCTTCTGCTTCTGCAGGGCATCCTTGAGGCGTTTGTTGGCAGCTGCTGCCTGCAAAAGATCCCACAAGGAGCTGAACAGGGACTGCAAATCATCTGCTACAGCTGGAAACACCGGGGATTCCCAGCCCAGGGCAAACACTGGGACAGTAACAGCACAAGGTTAATAAATCTCAAATAATCCTGGTTTAACTCAAGGATTCCTGCCCTTAATTGATTTCCTTTGCTGCCATTCCTCCTTTAAAGAGCTCATTCTAGGCCAGAAGGTAGAAGAAAACACCCAAAATAAGGGGCTGAAGGTGCATTTCTTTTACCAAACCATCCTGAAAGGTTTTTGAGCTGCAACTTTGTAGATCCATCATCCAAACTTTTCCCACTTCCTACCTTGGGCATCTGCATGGATTTGCCACAGGAACCTGAGACTCAGAATCATTTGGTACCCAGAGTCATTTGGCCTTTAAGGAGCAAATTTAACTGGGATCTCTCAAAGGCTACAAGGCAGAAATGGGGATTTCTCTACAGAGAGGAAAGCTTTTCTTTCCAGCCTCTAAACCCCTTTAAAAGGTTTCTGTGTATCCTGTTCCTTCCTCCAGCCCCATTTGGCAGACTTTAGGGATTGGTTGGGAATTTCCAGGAGATGCTGGCTCCTCACCTCCTCTGTTTTACGCCGGAGGACATTGGCCTGTTTCTGGAAATCCCTCTCCAGCTTCAGGAGCTCATATTGTCTCTTACGGTCCTGCAAGGAAAAACAGCTGGGAAAGTCATTTTTTTCCATGACAAAGGAAAGGTTGCAGCCCTAGAATTCCAGCCTGAGCATCCCAAGGCATTGAGAGGCAGGAACTGCTGTGACACCAAACTCCAGGTGTGTGCTGGCCATTGCACTCAGCCACCACAAGCAGCTGGATTTTATTAACCTGCAGATCCAACCTTCCTTGGGAAGTTTAAAATCCTCCCAATGCTGAGACCAAACCTTACAACTTTAAATCCTTCAAATATTGACTATTTTGCTTTCTGCTTTAGAGCAGAGTCAGCTGTGGCAAGAGCTTGAAGATCTCCAGCCACAAACAAATCCGAGTGGTGAAAAGTGGCAGCCACAGCAGCCAAACTTCTCTTCAAAGCATTCCCAGCTCTTCTCAGATGCTTCCCAGTTAAAGAAACTTTGCAGCCTTCAAACAAACCCTTCCTTTGGAGGGAGGAACAATATGAGGGGCTTGTTTGCCCACCTTTTCCTTCAGCTGGATCACTTCCTTGTCCTTCTGCTGCTTCCACTGCCTGAATTTCTCAGTGTCTTCTTTCATCTGACGCATCAGCTGCACCCTTTGCTGCTTCATTTCCTGAAAAACACCAGGGGCTGGAAGAATTATCCAGGATTTACATCCTAAAGAGCTTCAACCTCCCTTCCCCCATGTTTGCCAGGTGTGGCAGGAGGGAAATCTTACTGTGCTCCCACTCAGGGCACTCTCAAAGTGCTAAAAAACAGATTTTTTTTTTTAGGCATAACGGGAAGACCAACACATTTTAGGGAAAGCAAAGAGGAATCAAATGATTTGACTGAGACAATAAATTAGAAGTGCCAGAAGATACTTTGGGCTTATTTTCCTTGCAAATCTCACTTGATACCTGCCTATTGTGGCCATGTAGCCACAGGAATTTTGTCAAAAACTGCTATTTTCAGTCTGTCTAAAGAGAAAGTGGATTCCTGACCAGGGATTTCCTCCTGGGATTCCATCAGGCATTCCTGCCTGGGAGTTGCTTGGCCCACATGGCTCAAGCCAGAGGTGCCTGTGCCTTACCCTGATCTCCTGGTTCAGTTTGGTCACCGTGTGCTCCGTGGATTCCTTCAGCTTCAGGAGCTTGGATTGCTCATTCAGCTTCTTCTTGAGCTCATTGATTTGTGCTTCCAGCTCCTGGAGCCTTTTCCGGCGCCGCTCGCTCAGCCTGGAGAGAAACAACAACAAATCCTCTCCAGCTTCAGAGACACCTCATGGAAAATGTCACCTCTGTCACCTTTGCTGCTGCTGGAAGCCCACAGGAGGCTTCTCTGCAGCTCCTGGCACATTAAAGGGGAGCTTTTACAGGTGATGGAAGTGCAAGACATTGGATTTTCAGACACATTAATAACCCCTCTTACTTGGCCTGGTTGATGTCTTTCTTTGCCATGTGCAGAGCAAGGACCAGCTCCTCCTTTTCCTTTTGCAAATTGCTGACCTCCAGTTCCAGATCCTTGATATTGGTCTAGAAAGGACAAGAAGAATGAATCTCCAAATACAAGCCTTGGAAAGACACACTGAGGCAAAGCTTTGAGACAGAGAAACCTTGAAAAACCCCATTTCTTCACAGCAGGCTGCTAAACCAGCTTATCTAAGAGAGTGTGAGGGTCACAGGGGCTGGCCCAGCACACTCTGGAGCTTTGATGGCACAGAGTCACTGTCACACCCTGACTGCATCATTTCAGAGATGGGAGATCCCAGCACAGCAGGGAAAACTGCCCAAGGGAGCAGGGACCCAGCTTAAGGAACAGACCCAAATCTGAACAGAAAAGATGTCCCTTCCCTCCCCAGCAGGAATTGGGGAAAACAAAGTGACCAAGGAGGATTTCAGCTTTACCTGGTACTGGGACTGAATGGGCCCCAGCTGAGTATCATTTTGAGACATTTTTTTGGCCAGGGCCTCTTTCAGACTCAGGGCTTTGTTGAGCTCCAGCAGCTCCCTGGAGAGCTGTGCCTGGCGCAGAGCGTGCTGAGTGCTGAAGTCATTGGAGGCTCTCTTGGATTCCTGGCCCACTTCAGCTTCCTGCAGGAAACAAAGCCATGAGGAGAGGACAATCCAGAGCTCCTGAACTACATGATCTCTGTTTCTACAGAGAACTTCAAATTCATTCTAATGTAAAAAAAAAAAATCAGGTATGCAGAAAGGAGAACAGGTTCTTGACCTTGAACACATTGAGTTTAAAACAGCACAGACAAGAGGGATGATTTATCAAGCATTTGGGTAAGAAAACCAGCAGGAGGGAGCAGAAAAAAGTGATGAGAAGATAAAGCCATGCCCCAGAGAGGTGTGCACTGCTGAGGCCCTCACTTACACCTGGAGAATCCTGTTCAGAGTTTGGCAGCTCTGCAGCAGCTTCTGTGGAGGCAGCACTTTCACTCTGGTGGACAAAGAGAAGAAAATTTGGATGAGAAGGGAAATATAGAATAAAATGAAGGAAATAAGTCTGTTGGCACATTATGGCAAAGCACAATGTGATTCTTCTCTGGCCAGAACCTCCCTGGAAAGAGAAGACCATCATCATCCTCCTTGAGGAATGTGAGGAAACTTTTCCTTGTCTGGTTGGAAAAGCCCTTCCTTGAAATCTTCCCTGAACTCCAGCATTGGAGAGAACAGGAAGAGGAGGAGGAGAGAACAGAGGAATGTCCAGTGAGGAAGAACTGAAATTCCTCTATTAGACAAAAACCTGGAAACTTCCATCTAACAATTTCAGATCCCTGCAATTTATATCGTCCATAAAAATCACCAAGTTTAGGACACTCCACCCAATTTAGGGACTGTAAATCCATGCCAAGTTCCAGTATCAGGTTTTTTCATGTAGAAATGAAAATGCCCTCACTGGGGCATGGTTTCATCTCTTGGCATGGATTTACATGGATTTTCCTCCTTCCCCCAGGAGCAGCACAAGTGGCCTTTCTGCAGCACTAAAGCACAACAGGTTCTGAAGTGTATCTCAAGAGTCATTTCCCACTTTTAACTCCTGGGTTCCTTGAGGGAAGTTGCTGGAGTGGAATCCCAGATTTCCTAAGTTGACCCAACTCCCCCATCCCTGGGTTCAGCCTTACCTGCAGCTCAGCCAGCACCTGCTGCAGGTTCCGGATCACCTCCACATTTTCCTTTAATTCCTCATCTTCCACAGTCTCCACCAGCTTCTGCAGATCCAGCTTGCACCTGGAAACACGAGAACAAGGCCATGGCAAGTTTGTGCCAGGGAAGAACAACTTTCCCCACTCAACCTCTGAATTAATTCTGGATGAACAAACATTGAATTTCCAAGGACATTATAACGAGGAGAAGGGTGTAGGGACACTTACACAGCATGGTGCTGGAGCTGCTCTAGTTTTGCATTCATCTTCTCATTTTCTTGCTCTGTCTAAAAGAAAATAGAATCATATTCAATTGTAGAGGAATCAGCTGATTAATTTGCAGCAAAAGATTGGCAGTGTGAAAATCAACGCACTGACAGATCCCTCATGGTCAGGGCCACCAGTCTGGATTTCACAGCATTTTTTCAGGGATAGACACTGCAGGCAATAGGAAAAATACAGGGTGGGGAAGGGAGAGCATAAGTACTGCTTAAAATATTAAAATAAAACATTTAAAGTATTAAAAAGATTCAGGTCTCCTTTTTCCAAAAGAAAAGTAAAGGCCAACAGATTCTGGCAGGTTTTTGGTTCTGATTAATTTGGAATCAACGTGAAGGAACATTTAAGAGAGATTCTCAACATGTCATAAACACAGGAGCTGCTGTTGATTCACTCCCAGCAATTTAGAGCTCTCCTGGGATAACTGAACTTACCAGGATGATCCTCTCCAGCATCTGTGCTGTTTGCCCAGCAGCCTCACTCAGTCCCTGGCTCAGCTTCTGGTTCTCCTCCTGCAGGGATTGGTTCTTCTCCATCAAGGACTGGAGGCTCTCTGAGGGGGCCAAACCACTGCAACAGCAAGGAGCAGTTGGGTGTGAGTCTGGGCTTTGGGACAGCACTGAAATCACCTAAAATTATTATTATTCCCTAAATAATTTACAGCAAATAGCCTAAAATTGTTTGAGGGGGAAGGATCTTAAAGCTCATCCAGCTCCACCCCTGCCAGGGCAGGAACACTTCCCACAGACCAGGCTGCTCCAGGTTCTGTCCAAGCCTTGGACACTTCCAGAATGCAGGAAAAACCTCCAAACAGAGGTTGTGAACTCCATGTATGTGGTTTTGAAACATCCCCAGAACACAAGACCTGCACAATCCAACTCTGTGCCAGATTTTGTGCTTTTAAGGATAATGGAGGTGCAACTTCCCCACATTTAGGGGTAGAAAGGTGAGGAGAACAGGGATGGATGGGTCTCAGAGACAGGAATTTATTCAGGTGTTTCCTGTTTCCTCTCCTACTTCCTGCAACAGATTTTTGCAATCATGAGGTGTTTGCTACAAAACTAAATATCCCAGAGAATTCTAGTAAGGATGACAAAAAGTTGGGGGAAAAAAGCAACTAATTTTTTCTCCCATCTCTCCACAGCACTGCCCAGAGCTAAGGAGATCCAGAGACTTCTCTGGAGTGTGATAAATACACATCCATAGGACATTAAATAACAAATCTTACTTGAGAGCCACAGGCAGGGTCCCTCCATGGGCCTGGAGCAGCAACACCTGGAGCTGCTGGACCTACAAAGACAAAAAATTATTGCTTGTAAATGTAACAGCTCCATGGATCCTTCCTGACTCCCCTGTTCCATAATTCCCCTTTTACTACAGCCTGTGCAAAGGAGCAGTGGTGTTACAGCATTTCAAGCCATTTACTCCTCCAATAAAAGGTTCTTCATTTCCCTCTGGGATCACCCCAGGGAAAATTCTTCCCTTCCCACCCTGCTGGGCACAGGCAGATGTCAGGAAAGCACCAAACCATCTCTGTATTTCTAATTGTGCCTGTAGCTCACCAGGCAATGATTTGTTGGGTGGAAGGGAAATTTAAACCACAACAGCACCACCACTTTTCTCTGGCAGAAAAACTCCAAGAAATATCCACACATCCCCTTCCCAGCCACCTCCAGAGATACAACAATGCACATTAGGGATGTTTTGCATTTTTGGTGAGGTTGTGCCTTCCCTTGGGGTTTGCTGAGCTCAGAACATGAGGGGTGTCCCAGTACCTGCTGCTTCAGCTGGTGCAGCTCAGCTGCCTGGGGGTCCACGTTGACAATGGGTTTGTTTTTGATTTTCCTGGCCCTGTCAGCATAACGCAGAGTGTTCAGGGTCTCCTCCAGGTTGGAATCTGCTGGGCTCACACAGGCAATCATCAGGGTGTGGCTGTTCCCACCCAGGGAGTCTGGGAAGGAAAAGAAACAATGTCAAAGCTGTCAGAGCAACAATGACAGTGAAATGTCATCATTCAAGGGTTCCAATGCCATGAGTGCATCCCCAAAATGCAGATTAACCAGCTGGATTTTAGTGCCACTCATTACTTTCTCCTCTGCCCGCTCAGTTCTGTATTAAAGCGGGTTTTGAAAGCCAAAGTGAGGGTTTGAAACCACAGATTTCACCCCAGAAGCCCCAATTGTTGCCCTAATAAATTATTTCTTTATGCCATTTCTGGCTTGGTTCTTTCAGGTTTGCCCCTTCCTTCTCCCTCCCCAGTAATACCTCCATGAATATCCAGAATTTTCACCAGTTAAAAGAATTATTGGCTAAGAACAGATCACAAAGCTGCATGGAACTTCATCCTTTGGTTTTATACAAATTGGCTTCTAAAGCTACATCAGGAAAAAAATGGGTGCCCACATCCAGCCTAATCCAGGTTTTAATGAGATGCTTTCAGACACGGAAAATACTGAAGAGCTTTTGCACCAAATTATGTAATTACCATAAAAATCCTAGTAATTTCATTACTAAAGCTGTACAAATTAGAGGGTAGCTTAAATAAAATGCATTAAAAGACAAATCCCAGCTATTGAAAAATAAAGACCAGATATTCAGACTAAGAAAACAAATCCCAGGAAAGGCACAGACAGCTGGAGCTTCATTCTGGCTGTGACATCACCCAGGGAGTTGCTATAATGAAGGTACAATAATAGATCTCTGCTCCCAGACTTCCCCTCTTCCTTCTCTCCACCAAAAATATACCCTGAATTTGTCTTGTTTCTTCCTGTCACCCAGAGTGCAGGAGAGCAGGACTCATTCTGAGCTCATCTTCACTGCATTTACAATCTAAAATAAGAGTCCAGGAAAGGCCTGGCTTCAACGAGGAATTAAACAAACAAATCTCTCTGAACTGGGGGGTTTTCTCCTGCTTTGTTATTTAAAAAGCACCTGTAAGTTTAGGCTTTGTTATCATCTTCTCTCACCTTGCAGCAGCCTGGTCAGCTTAGAGTCTCTGTAGGGGACAAACCCTCCCTTTTTATTCTCCTCTCCCAGAGCACTGATGACATTCCCCAGGCACAGGAGGCCTCTGTTGATGTTGATTCCTGCAGACAAAGCTCACAGTGAGCATAGCCACCTCAACAGCTCCAAATTCCTCATTTCCTGCCCTTATTAAAACTTCAACAAGGTTAAAAAGCAGATTAAAGCATAAAAGAAGTGCTTTGCTCCTTTATTAACTCCCAAGTGAGAAGAAACCCAAACTCCACCACTCCCAGCCCACAGACCTTCTTTGAGTCTGTCTCCCTCAGCCTTGGTCTTCTTTTGTCTCTCAGAGCCAGCAAGATCCACCAGGTGTAGCTTGCAGTGAAAACTGCAATTCCTAGGGCAGAAAGAAACTCTTTTACTCTCCCAGATGGAAAAGGTGCAGCCCAGGAGCTGAAAATTCAGAGAGCCAAAACCTGAACAGCCTTGAGAAGCACAGCTCAGAACCAGGATGAGGAAATTTTGGGGAAGTCATTCTCATCAGCTGCACAGTAACACTCACTTGTCATTTTTCTTCTTCTGATCTATGCAGATGGTGAAGATGGCATGGGATCTGGAGGACTGGGAATTCATGGCTGTGGATCCCACAGTTCTGGAATTGTTCCCCTGCTCCAGGCAGGACACAGTCTCTTGGGCACAGGTGACATTTCTTTCTGTCAACCCCACAATCTGTAGCCAGGAAGGAAATATTGTTTATCCTCTGTTTTCTCCTTGTCCCACCTGGGATCAGAAAAATCTCCCTGCACTTCAGACTGTGCCAGCCCATTCCCAGGAACCAGTGTCACCTCCAGCCAGGGGCCTGGCAAGGAAACTCCCAGGAAAAACTGGTTCTGAATTTCACTTCAGGAACGTGGAATCACATCATCTGTTCCTAAACATCCCCCCAAGTTCCTCTGCCTGCTCCAGAGCCAGCTAGGCTCTGGGATGGAGACAGGGCTCCTCAGGGCTCCAGGGATAAATCCATGGACATCCCAGGCCAAGCTGGGAGCTGTGCCAGGCACAGGAAGGGGCTGAGGGGAGGAGATTTGTATGAATAAAGGATTAGAGAGGCAGCTCCCAGGGACACAAACCAGAGAGGGGATGAGCAGGAGAGACTGGATGTGCTCCTTGGCAAGCTGTGCTTTCCCTGAGGACCCATCTCCCTGGATCTCTCTGTGCTGCTCCCAACACAGGATGAGCCCCATCCCACTGCTTTAGGGATGACAGAAAATTCCACATAAACCCCTTCAGTCCCCAGCCCTGCCACCCCCTGCTGCTCCCACACCCAGCAGGGCACACCTTGATGCCTTCCTTGGGATCCTCCCGGACACTGAGCTGGGAACGCTCTCGGGAGGGGCACAGCAGGTCCAGGATGTCCTCGTTGTAAATCTGGAAGCAGCAGAGGAGCAGCTCAGAGTTATCAGCCAAAGAAAGGGGCAGTTGTACTGAAATTAGGGCTGATTTGGCATCACATTTTACTCGTTTCACCTTGGACCAGAAAGGACTGACAAAACCTCCTGGAGTCTTAAGGGCTGATTTAATCAATATCTGGTACCTAAAGGAGGTGACCTCAAATCTCCCTTTATTCTTAACCTGATAAAAAGCAAACTTTTACCTCCAGGTAAGAAACTTTGAGGATGAAGTCCCAATCCTGCCTTTGCTGTTTCTCCTCAAAGAGCAGCTTGATGACCCTGGGGATGACCCCCACGCTGGGCTCATACTCCTGGTTGGCAGTGTAGGTGCCCCCCATGGAATAGGTTTTCCCTGATCCTGTCTGTCCATAGGCCAAGACAGTGGCATTGTATCCTGAGGGAACAAAAGGCACCCAGATGAGTCACATGAGCACAGAAAGCTGCATCTTTGAAAACCACTCTTCCAGAAAATCATCAGTTTTAAGCATAGATCACAGTCAGGAACACTGAGGAAAAAAAAAAGGCAATAAAAACTCCATAAAGCACAGATAAAATAATTACTTCAGCTCTTTTTTAAGAGTGGGTGTTTTATTAGAGCTAAACAGAAACACAGCACAAATCCTCTGCCATCCCAGCTCTACTGCAGCATCCTGGAACAGGATGTTTATCGATTCATTGTGTTATTCTCAAGGAGGGAGAGGGACTTTTTATAAGGGCCTGGAGCGACAGGACAAGCGGGAATGGCTTCCCACTGCAACAGGAATATTAGGAAGGAATTATTCCCTGTGAGGGTGGTGAGGCCATGGAACAGGGTGCTCAGAGAAGCTGTGGCTGCCTCTGAAATCGTGCAAGTGTCCAAGGCCAGGTCGGATGGGGTTTGGAACAACCTGGAATGGTGGAAGATGTCCCTGCACATGGCAGGGGTGGCACGGGATGGGCTTTAAAGTCCCTTCCGACCCAAACTCTTCTGGTATTCCAGAAGAAGCAGCAGAAGGGAGAAGCAGCGGCCTCAGGGAACACACCCCCTTCGTTCTGTGGAGAGGAACAGGTTCCAAAGCGCCAGGATCTGGGACAAACCTTTGAAGATGCCTCGGATCAGAGGCGACACCGCTGTGTTGAAAACCTCCTCCTGCTCCACGGACGGGTCGAACACGTAGTCGTAGGTGAAGGCCTTGTCATTGCCCACCACGACCTGCGGAGGAGAAGGACGGGGCAGCGCTGGCAGCCGGGCCCGGGCTGCGGCAGCCCCGGGAGCCCCCCGAGCCTCACCTGCGGCTCCCCGGGCACGAAGGACAGGCACATCTGGCAGCCCTCGCTGGTCTCCTTGGGCACCAGCGGCCGGCAGCGCAGCGCCACACGCACCGGGATGCCCTTCTCGTCCTCCCGCACCATCGCCAGCCTGCGGGACACGAGCGCCGTGAGGCGGGAGCGGGGACCCCGCCCGGGATGGGGGTGGAGCGGGGGGTGCAGCGGCCCTGCCGGGGCTCGGGGATGGAGCGGAAGCCCCGGGCTCGGAGCGGGGGAGGAGTAGGCCCGGCCTGGCCCT
>VXBI01001399.1:171869-189733 GCA_013397375.1 Toxostoma redivivum | reverse complement strand
CTCCCTCCTCCTCTGTCCTTTTCTCCTCCATCCCCTCTCATACTCCTCCTCTGTTCCTCCTCCACTCCTCCTCCTCCATCCCTACCCAGGACAGGAATGTCTCACCTCGGAGCAAACCCCTTGTAGCCCCCAGCCCGGTGTGGCAGCAGGAGAGCGCAGTGTTGGTGAAATAACTTTATTTATTTAGTGATACACTGTGGCTGTGTCACACAGTCCTTACTCAGAGTTACAGTCACACTTACTCGCTACAGCTACAAGACAGCAGGGCCGGACACACGGCAGGAACACATCCAGAAAAACAGTGGGAAGGGAACTATGGGATTCCACTAATTACCCCCCACCCCTTAATTGGGGTCTCCCCCCTCCCGCCCCGGTCCGTGACTCGAACAACACGAAGGGACAGCAGAGCTGCCTGTGAGGAGGGACAGCAACACCTGTTCTACAGACACGGACACTGACACCAGCAATTCCCACTATGGGCTATGTACAGGGAATGGGAGCAGCTTCCCGAGGGCAGGGAATCAATGGGGACTCACATCCCAGCTTCCTCCTGCAGCCAGCTCGCCCCAAGGGGGAGGGACTCTGGGCACCTTGGTGACCTGCTGCCAGCCCAGGGCTGTCCCTTCCCCTCCTCAGGTGTCAGGGAGTGAGGGACACCCTGCCAGGGGAGGGGAGGGAGTGTCACTGACCCCCTTTCCCACTGTGGTCACTGTCCTACATCCTCCGTGTCACACAGGCCAGGTGGGGAAAGGACAGTGCAATTCTCCTCTCTGCCAGATGACAAACCAACTTTTTGTGGATCCAAAACCCCAGGAAATCTCTGAAAAGCTCTATGAATTAATTCAAAACCAGAGGCTGGGGGAAAGGAGGCAGTTCCCAACCTCCAAGGTTGGGGAGTGACACCAGAATTCCCTCCAGCAGCATCCAATCCTCCACCCCCTGTGACAGAATTCCCTGCCACCGCTCCCCTCAGCTTTGGCAAAGGTAAAAACTCCCCTGGGAGTGAAATGGCTGCTGATCCCACCCCAGAGCAGAGGCAATGGGAATGATTCCATCAAGCAGCAACCTGGGAATGAGAGTGGAATGTTGCCCTTCCCTCTGCTGTGGCTCTCCTGCTCCACATGAAGCAGCTCCCGTGATGAGGAAGAGGAGAATGGAGATCAGGGAAGGAGCCTGAGGAGCATCCATAACTCCCAGGGCAGGTATTGCCCCTGCAGTGATGGATTCCAGGTCACTGTTTACTTCCAGAATCCCTGAGGATCTCTCCCCACCCAGCCTCGGGCTGCAAAGCCTCTGTTCCCTCCTCCCCCACGTCTGCAGCCAACACTCACCAACATCCTCTGGATGGGAAGAGATTCCAGCTGTGGGGAGCAGGCTCTGGGATGTCCCTGCCACACAATGGGAGCAACAAGGCCAAAGCTCTCAGAGTCTGGGGCTTTCCAGGGCCCTGTGTGACTCGAGGGGCAAAACTGGGAAGTTGTGAGCAAGAGTTAGCCAGGATCATCCACAGAAAAGAGAAAGCAGGGAGCTCATGGGGTGTGTGCCCTGCGGGAAGCAAAGCCTGGGAACAGGGAACCTGCAGAGTCCAAAAAGGCAAGTCCAAGTGACTGGTTGAAGTTTAAGGAGCAGCCTTTTACCAGAGGAAGTGGGGATGCAGGACAGGAGGCTGGAGAAGGCAGGGGGAGGATGCAAGGCAGGAGGAAGGTGGAAAACCCACCCTCCAAAGCTTCATTTTTGTCTTCCCTAACTCGGCAGCTTTTCCATGGCATTCACAAGATACATCTGAGCAGGGAGGCTCCAGGGGGGAACAGGGTGAGAAAGGGAGGAAGAGAGAGAAAGAGAGAGAGTGTGAAGGGCACCGTGGTGCCAAAGTGCAACAACATAAAAAAATAAACTCAAAAGACAGGACACTCATTCTGCACTCAGGGCTCAAACCATGCAGTGAGAGGGGCGGCCGGGGCTGCTCCCCACCAGTACACAGGGATTCTCTCTTTAGGAATGGTTTTCCAGCCCCAGAGGGGTGGCAATGAGCAGGATGTTCTCCAGGAGCCCGGCCAGGGGGGTGCTGCTGGCAGGGGCTGTTAGCAGGAGCACCCGCTCTCCGTGACTGGCTGCTCGGGGGGCTTCTCTAGTTTGATGTCAATCACTGCAGGGATAGTCAAGGAATCACCTAGAACAGGAGCTGGAAGGGTTGGTGGGTGTCTCTGCATGGCCTGCCTGCACAGGGGGACTGCAAAGCCAGGGACATGGTGAGACCTTGCAGATGATGGGCAAAAAGAGTTTTAAAGCTGTGGAAATTCCAGCCTCAGTTCAAATGGAGAAGCAAAACTTGTGCTGGGCATTAGTTGTGTACATTTGTATCTGGCCCACAAACAGGGTCATACAGTCCCAGGATGGTTTGGGTTGGAGGTGACATTAAAGATCACTCAGTGCCATCCCCTGCCATGGGCAGGAACACCTCCCACTCTCCCAAGGTGCTCCAAACCCTGGTGTCCAGCCTGGCCTTGGACACTTCCAGAGATCCAGGGGCAGCCACAGCTTCTCTGGGCACCCTGTGCCAGGGCCTCCCCATCCTCACAGAGCAGAATTCCTCCCCAGTATCCCACCAAACCCTGCCCTCTGGCAGTGGGAAGCCATTCCCCCTTGCTCTGTCACTCCAAGCCATTTCAAATATTCTATTTTTCTTTTTGGTTTCTTTTTGAAGGCCCGAATTAGGTCACCCCAAAGCTTCTTTTCTTGAACAATCCCAATTCTCCCAACCTTTCCTTGTGGCAGAGCTGCTCCATCCTCTGCTCACACTCCAACAGCCTCATCCCTGCAAAACCCCAGTACAACTGTCCCCACAATGTGCCAAAGAAAGTCAGTAAGCCCAGTTTAACACCAGATAACTGCCCAATTCCATGGGAAAACAAGGATACTGTCTTCTTTGCTCTTCTCTGGTGTGCTGTCCATCCCAGGTAAGGCAGCAGCCACACGGCGGAAAAGCTGGAAAGCAACAAGAGAGAAGCTCAAGGCTTGTCAGAAAAAAAGTTCTTGTTAAAAACACTGGTTTACAGCAGGAGTGTGAGTTGTACAAACTCAAGTGGGTACTTTAGCAGCAGAGCAAAAATGCCATGAGAATTTTACGTAGGAAATTTAACAGGTTTTAAAGAACTTATATTAAAGACTTACTACAAAAAATCAGCTTTATTTAACCTGTTCCTGCTTGAAGAGAACATGGAATTAATTGGCAACATTCTTCCAGGGATTCACAGAACTCCCTCCTGCACTCACTGAACATCACTTACCATGTCCAGCCTCTGCTTGTGCATACAGGGTGCACATTTGGGGATTTCTGATCACTCAGCTGGCACTGAATATTCCTCTGTGGAATAACTGAGCTTTTAGAGCTCAGCCCTTCAGATCAGTCCTGCTGCCAAACAGCCACTCCTCAGCAGAACTGCTGCTTCCAGGGAGCTGCAGTTCCACTGGAAGGATGTGCTGGAGCTGAGAAGGGCCATGAAAACTCCAGAAAACCCAGACAATGGGTTTGCATCATTCCTCAGTCAATGTTTGGAGCTCACCCTGCTGCCCTCACACAGTGCAGGCACTGCCAGGCCGCTGAACTCTGCTGCCTCAAACATCAGAGCAATCCCTGCTGCTGCTGATTCCCTCCCAGCAGCTCCTCAGCCATCACTCCAAAGGTTGCTCCTTGCAAAACCAAGGTCCCAGTGAGGTGCTGGAGGGAATTTGCAGCCTTCAAATCCCAGCTCTCTCCACGAATATGGGCAAAGAAGGCAGCACGAGTCAAAATCAAACACTGAAGTGGGTTCAACCCAAAACAGGCACAAAAACCAACCCCAAAGCCTCCTGATCCCACTAGGAGGTTGTACCAAGCTGCTGGTGTGCAGAAAACTCCTGATGGATGTTTCCCAATTTCCTCCAGAGTTTATTCCAAGTTCTGTCATATCCAGAACAATGCCTGAATCAGTGGAGAGGGGAATCACAAGCAAGAGGCAAAGGGCACAAGCAGAAATCTGAGAAATTCTGTTTAGAACAAAAATTTAAAGGTGATTTTGTTGATCAAACACTGGCACCTGGACAGTTTCTATCCTTTGATATTCCAAACTCAGCTGGAGTCAGCTCTGGGCATCCTGCTCTGAGCAGGAGGGTTGGAAAGGGTGATATCCAGAGATCTCTTCCAACCTCAATTCTCCTAAAATATTTCAAGATTTTCAGGCTGTCAGACAGAAGGAAGAACTTCTACTCCAGTGCATCAGCAGAAACAATTCTCCCCACTGATGTCAGCAGTGATTTCAGCTAACAGTGCACTGACTGTGAACCAAACCAAATTCCAGCTGACTGGCTGCACAAAACAATGATTTTTCCCCTTTCCCACCCCTCAGCACATTCTGGAGTGAGCTCTCCTTTGTTTCCAGGTTTAGCTTTTGACAGGGAATCATTGACTCAACAGGAAAGGAGCTTGCACTACACAAACCAAGAAACATCTCAGGGGCTGGCATTAAACATGAGGAAATTCCTGCAGGATCACAAAGCCACCCTGGAGCAGCCCCAGAGCAGGGAGCAGGCCCAGATTCCTGACTGAGAGCACAACCTGCATGTACCTGTTTCACATTGTAGCCAGTCTTTGCACTGGTCTCAATGAACATCACATTCAGCTCTTTGGCTCTCTGTTCCCCTTCCTCTGTGGTGATTTGCCTGCACAAAGGTGGAAAAGAGACACAAGGGACAGAAGGGAGAGTTAGAGATGGCTGGGAGTGAGTTGCTGCTCCTCCTTCAAGAGGAGGAACCTTTGAGGCTTCACCACCCCCAAGTATTTCAGTTTGGAGTGAAACCAAATCAGGGAAGCTCCCCAGGGAACACCTGGAGTTGAGGAAGATGTACAGAACAGGATGAAGCTTGTGCAGAACATCTGAACTTCATCCACAGCATTCCAAGGAAGGAAAAATCCCCACATTGAGACAGGGAGTTTCCCAAATCTCACAGAGGAATGATGTGAGGTGACACAAAGACTCCAGAAAGCTCCACAGTGCAGCAGCTTGGGGACAAACACCTGGAATTGCCCCTCTGAGCACCACCCTGTGTCCCATTAAATCCTGTTTTAGCACTGCTTTCAACACACAGCACATTCAGCTCTTGGGCTTTTCCCTCACCCTCCTCTACAGAAACCTGTCTCCAGTAATGAGAACAAATCACAGAGCAGAAAAACCAAATCAAAGCAAGAGAGTCCAAAAATGAGAGAAAGAAAACTGCAGGGAGAAAAAAAAAACCAACAAAAAAACCAGTCACCAACTGAAGCAACATTGAGTGGAATGAAAAACTTACCAGGCTGCACTGAACAGGAACAGGGCTATTTTTAGTGCAGCTTTTTGGCTGGTTTTTATCAGAAGATGAATGGTTTCCCTGCATTCTGCCTCAAAAAATATCACCTTTGTGACACCGAAAGTGGCTTTGTCCAGCCTTACAGGCCCAGAATTTCAGCCTCACACAAATCCAACTTCCTTTGAAAAGGGCAAGGCAGCTCCTGTTACTGACATCTGGATATTCCCTTCCCCATCATTCCAATTCCCAGCCCACACCAGGACTACTGTCACATTCTGCTCCCAAAATAAGAATTTCCAGTGCTGCCTGAACTTCAGCTGTAGCTGCTTCAAACAATTTTCTGGCCTTTTTAATTCTTCCAGCTGTTGTGCACCATTAGGAAATAGTCCAAGGCTGAAATGATCTCACTGGGCTTCCTAGTTTCACATGAAAACTGGATTTTGAGAGGAATTAGAAATGCCAGGCTATTCAGAGAGCTGCAGTTATTCCCAGCTCCCAGGAGGGCATGAGAGAGGCTCAGTGGTCAAAATCCAGAGCTGGCTCAGGGACAACCTCTTGGATTTTGCTTTTGTGAAGGATTTCAGGGACAGACCATGAGCTCATCATGCATGGAATTCTTAAGCAAAATGAACTGCACATGTTTTTATTGTATTCCTGAAGCTCTGAGCACCAAGTTTTAGGAATATTTCCAAAATCCAAGGCATGGGACATCTCAAAATGCTTCCCAGTGAAGTGGCAAAGTGGAATTTTCCCTGCTGGCCATGAAAACAAAAAACCTGCAGGGCAAACAGCCAGGGACGTTGGGGAGGTTGGGACACAAAACCACCAGAATAACAGGAGAAGTTCCACATCCCAACACATCCTGAAGGAATGTTCAACTGCAGGAGTGAGTAAAGCAGGGGCAAGAATTTAAAATGTGGGAATGTCCCACAATGGAACACTCAGATGACTCTGCCCATCATCCCAAGAAACAGAGTGAACAATGATATTCAAATAAAAGCCCAAATTTTGCTGAGAAAACATTATTTTTACCTGTAAATTGTTCTCCTTTGATCAGGAAAATCTTGTTAACAGCCAAAGGACAAGGATTTGATATTTCAAGGCTTTATTTTGCTGTGAGATCCAGGTGGTTCCCAGTTCTACCCTCCTGAGGTGATTTTCTGTGCATCACATCAAAATCCCCCTGTGGTTTCAAGTTCTCACACATCCCCTGACACCCAAAACCCACATTTCTGAGGTGTGTGAGGATGTTTCAGTTGGAAGGGTTGGAACTGCCTGGCTCACTCCATCCTCCCTTTGCCAACTGCTTCTGGCACCACCATAAAAATAAAAACCTTCCCTTATCTACACTGCACCTGATACCTTCCTAAGGAACGAAAATATCTGAAAATATTCAACAAAATTATTGTTAAATCAACAGTCCAGAGAAGGATTTGAAACAGGAACACAAAGTAAAGCCTGTGCTCTTCTAAGAACCCACCATATTAGTTATTTATTAGTTATTAGTTATTGATTGATGTGCTGTAGAATTAAGAGTTTTCAAGCAAAATGCTTTAGGGCACCTCCCAAAATATAAGCCTGTGTCATTTCAGGAGTCTAATTAAATTTTCTGGTCTCTCTTTGGCAGAAGTTTGGTGTTTGCTGGTTTGGTTTCCTTTCACACATCCACAAGCTCAGTGTGTGTTATGTATGACATGAAATTTATACTCAGGAAAATTCATACTTTTAGATCAATCCTACAAGTTTGTGCTGCATATTAATGAGGAGAAACTGTGCCATGAACTTCCAGCTGCATGTGCAGGGAGAGTGAGGGAAATTAGTAGAAAACAGTGAAAATCAGCTGATTTCCTTGCTTTTACAGGCAGCTTTTAGCCTTTACTTCAGTGTGGAAAGGAAAATCAGACAGAATACCCCACTAAGAAAATGGTGCAGAGCCACTTCAGCAAATTTTTTAGGTGAGTTTGTTTAAATTATTTGTTGGACAGCAAAGGGAATAACTTTTGCTGAAACCAGAAATGAGGATTTCCTGACAAGCAAAGGATGTTGTGTTTAAACCAAGCCTTGTTTTAAGCCCAGCCTGGCCTTGGTGGCTCTGGGCAGGGCAGCAGGGCTCAGTTTCCCCCTTTACCTCTTGTCTGCCAGGTCGGTTTTGTTCCCCACCAACATGATGATGACATCACTGCCTCGCTCTGTCCTGACGTCATCAATCCACTTGGAGGTTTGCTGGAAAGAATTCAAGTCTGCAGGGAAGAATGAAATAGCAAAGCTGAGCATAAAACTCGTTTATGACAGAGAAAATGCTTCACTTGTACTCAGGTGCTTCTCCAAACCTCCCCACCCCTCATCAATGATTTCCTGCCTGGATGGAAAAACAAGGAAGGGAGGACAACAACATTTCTGATTTTAATGATGTTTTTTGTGGTTGTAATTTCTCAGTTCTGCTCGTGTGGGGTGTTTCCAAGAAGGACACAACAGAGCACTGTGCTGGGATGGATAGGAATTTGACAAGAAAGCCTCACAGATATGTATAACAGAAATATGTTTGAATGTAGAATCTAAAGAAGGAATAGAACTAAAAGCAAGTTTTGATATAGAAGAAAAGAATTGCTGAGCTAGTTTTACTGGATAACTAAAAGGAAAAGGCTATGTTAGCATGTGAATTGGAAGGGGTTTCTATAGCTCAGAGCAAAGGATAAATACACCTCAAACAAAAGATGTTTTTACCAAGCAAAAAAGATTTTCACAGACAAACAAGAAAGCCAATGTTGCAAGTAAAGAAAATATCTCAGAATTTTCCACTGCAAGAAAACTGAAAAACAGCTTCTAGCTTAAACTGTAACATACTAACCTTTTGTGATTGGAAAATAGTATCATGAATAGGGTATTGTTAGTAGTTATGACAGGCTATAGGTAATACTAAAAGTATTGATTGGTTGTTATGTATTAAAAGAAAAGTATATAATGCATTGTAACCACAACTAGAGTTGGCTGCAGACGAGCCTACAGCTGAGGCTGACAAGCTGTGGGCTGGGCTCTTGTCACCCACGACCTGTGAATTGCTGTATCATCTGGATAACAGCAATTTAATAAAAATAAACAGCATTTTAAAGAGCCAGTTTTGTAAGAGCCTGACAGAAAGACAGAGACTTCAGATGGCTCTAAAAATGCTGTTTATTGCATAGATGGGGGTCGTGGGTGAGCCCAGAGCTGTGTCCTGAAGCCCAATTCTATTCATGTTACAAAGTATTGTATCTCTTTCTCTGCTGTGCATCTTATTACATAACAACCAATCGACATCATACACAACACCTTTTACATTTATATATAACCTATCAAAACTGCTAAAATTACCATATTATGTTAGTGACTAGCCAATCATCAGAGTTAGTAGTTACATGTTAAACTTTGGGACTTGTTTTGCAGTGGAAATTTCTTCTAGCTTTGGTAAAAAACATCTTTCTGTCTGCCTATGCTTGTGTGCTTGGTAGAAGACTTATCCTTTTGTTTGAAAGCCACTTAGTCTTTGGACTTTAGTCATAAAACTCCTTCCAACTCAACTAAACCTTTGTTCTCTCAGCTGTTTCAGCAACAACTGGCCCTAAAATCATCTTTTATGTGTCAAAACTTGCTTTCATTCCTATAGAACCTTCTGTATACCTGTAAAAGTTTTCTGTTAAATTTCCATCCTTCCCAACACAGTCTGGAGTCCCAAATCCCCCATTTAATTTCTAGGTTCCTGTGCTGGCACTCACTTGTGATGTCATAGACCACGACGGCGATGGTGGAGTCGCGGATGTAGCTGGGGATGAGGCTGCGGAACCGCTCCTGCCCCGCCGTGTCCCAGAGCTGCAGCCGGACCTGCTGGGGCCAGCCCGGCCCACCAGGGAGAGAGGAGGGGAGAGAGAGCAGGAAAACCTTTAGGGAAAAGGTTCCACACCCGAGCTGACCTTGTCATCTCAGCCCAAATCCAACAGCAGAGCAGTTTCCTGGACATTTGTGAATTGCTTTAATTCCCTCCTTTGCTTGCGCAGAGATGCTGCTATTCCCAAACATCTCTAGGATTTGGGGTAGCCAACAGGACAGCACTGATCTCCCAGGATTATGGATGGGATCTCCACAGGACTCAGCCTGGAGCATCTCTGATCAAAGCTTTAGGGGCAATTCCCACAGGACAGACACCACAGCATCCAACCTCCAGCATGGAGCATCCATGTGATGGCAGTGGGGATTTTCATGTGCTATTGAAGCAATGATGACTTCAATTCCAGCAGAAATGAAAGCAAATGTTACATACTGCAAGGTTCAGGTGGTGCACAGGACATTGGGTTCTCCCTTCCAGAATAAAAATGCTGGGCCAGGTAGAGTTTGACCCCAAACACAAACTGTTATTATTATATATGACAGCTCCAAGGTCTGGGACCTGCCTGGCTGAACCAGCACCGCCCAAAAACTCCCCAAACACCCCAAATAAAAGCCCCACAGTGCCTGAAAACAGGATTACTCCTCATTCCCAACACTTCTATGGAGGCATGCACTGGTTCCCAGTTTATAGCCACAAATAATCCCAGCAGGGAGGCAGAGCACTGGTTAATGAGGCAGCTCATCAAGGAAAAAGCAGCTTCCTCAGGACCAATCACTGCTTGTTTAGAAGAGGAAGATAAACTGATAAAGCACAGGCCTGCAGTCAGATTCAAAATAACATCTTATCTACATCAGGGAATGTCGAGTTGATGCCCTGGGGCTTAAGGAGGATTAGGGTTTATAGTTAAAGCAATTAGCTCTGGCTTCATTTTGAAGGGAGACTTGATTACAAGAGCAGAAGTCAGGGCTCTTCTCTACCCCAGGAAACTCAAGGTGACAAACTGGGAGCACCTGGGCAGTGTCACAGCAGAGCTGGAAGTTCAGACTGATCCAAACAGCTCCTGGACTTCCCAAACTTCCACACCCTCCCTGTTACACTGGAATATTCACCATGAACATCACCCAGGTGGGGACTGAACCACCCCAAACCTTCAGACTCACAGGCAAAAGGCAACTGGAGGAAGCACCACAGAGCTGGCCCAGGTAGTTTGTTTAATGTGTTAAATTTATTAAATTATTTTAATTTATTTAATTTGAATTAATTATAATATTAATTTAATTTAAATATTATGTGCATAAATATTATAATGCTCTTTGAGGAAAGGTCTCCAGTGAGCAGACACCACACAGACACCCCTGAAGTGACCCAGGTTTGCTGCATTTCTACAAGTCCAGGTTTGTGTGCACCCATTTTAGAAGGGAAAATACAAGTAACCACTGTGGGACACCAGGAATGAGCCCAGCCTCCCTCAGGAACAACCTTCAGGAGGAGCCTGAGCTGAGTATGGGCTCCCCTCAAGGATCTCTCCACCTGCATTTGGGACATCCAGCACATCAGCAATAACTAAACAATTTCATTGTGCCCCCAAGTACCTGTGCAAGTCCCTTCTGCAACACAAAAAAAAACCCCCAAAAAACCGACTTTAAACCTCTCAGTTACTAAGAACAGTGAAAAAAATGAAATTATCTTCAAAGAGCAGCCTGTTACTGAAGAATGATGAGATCAGTTGTCACTTAATTTCTTCTGACATGGCTGGGAGCTGTTAAGAACAGCCTGGACTGGCAAAATTTTTCCAGCTGCCTGGATAAACAGCATCCTGTACCTGTACAGTGGGAAAAATGATGCCAAGCTGTGCATCCTGCCCTGCTGCCTCAGCCAGGAGAGTCCCCAGCACAGGGCACCACCTGCTCACCTCTGTGCTCCCCAAAGGCCAGTCTGACATCATTTGCACCAAACCAGGAATTCCCCCAGAATTCTCTCCAGCTTCAGGACTGGGAAAAAGACCAGGAAATTATTTGCTCTGAATAGTGAGGATAAAGCACAGCCTATTAATTGTTAAGCACTTCAGCCTAGAAGAGTAAAACAAACTCACTCTCAGCTTGTTGGTAACAGAATAAAGCTGGGCCAGAGCTTTCCCACTTGTGCTGTTTACTGAAATTTATATAAATCCTGATACTGCAGATTTACAAAACCCCCACCAGATCAAGTGGAATCAATAACAAGGAGTTACAATGAAATAATTCTCTTCATAACTTCCTATTTGTATTAAAACATTCACGTCAAGAGTTACAGAGAATTTCCCTCTAAGCTTGTTTGTTCTTTAGAAATTGTGGTTGTTGCATCTCTCCTCTTTCAAGAGCTTTCTTCTGAGTCTCCAGGTCTCTTTTCCAACAAAATGGGAATCTTGAATCCTCCTAAGTCACTCCACAGGTTCTATTTAAGAGAGTCTTATCTTGTTTTATCTACTCTGACAACATTCCTTTGCTTTGGCACCTGAAGCTGTTAGTTGTATAACCTCTCTCCTTACCCAGAAATGAAAAAGAAAAATCATTCTGAAGTTAAAAAAAAATGAAAAAAAAAACCAAAACAGAAAAACAGAAAAGCTTTCCAAAGGCTACCAACAACCAGCACAGACACAGGAATTCCCAAACCCTGCCAACACCCACAGGTGGCTGATAGGCTATTTTAGCTCTTTTTGGGTACCACCACCACTTCCAGAGTAAAGATATGTGTTAAAAGCAAGGTCCCTGCAGACCCTGGGCTCGATACCTACTTGTGATGTCAAAGACAATGAGAGCCACAGCAGAGCCACGGATGGAGCTGGGAATGAGGAACCTCTCCTGGTCCCACAGCTGCAGCCTGATCTGGGAAATGGAAAAGTGTAGGGGAAGGGGAAAGGGAACAGCAGGAAAATGGAGAACAAAACCAAAACTCAAGTGAAATCAAAATAAATAAACAAAAATAAGTTGCAAAGCAAAACTAAGGCAACAAAAGGAAAGTTCAAACGGAACAGAAATGTGAAAAGAGGCAGCGACACTTCCCGAGCTCTGGGAACATCCCTCCCTCCACACACCCAGGAATATCACATGCCAACACCAGAAACTGGGGGAGCCCTCAATCCCTCCTCACAGCTCCAGCTGACAAGGGAAATGCACAGCCAGGCCTCAGGGATCCTGCAGAACAACCACACAAGCAGCTGGCCAGATGTGGGGCTCCTAAGGACCACCTCAGCCTGGTCTGGATCATCCCACTGGAAAACCAGAGGTGGTGGAATGGTGGAACCCCCAACAGCAACCACCCTCCAGGCTGCCTCATCCTGCACTGCAATCCAACAAGGCTGGGAAGATATGGACACACAGAGAAGGAAGAGCTCTCAGTCTGTCAGGAATGAGGGGAACTGGCACATGGATGTGGCTGCTGGTGCCTCCAGTTCACTTAACGCCACACATCCCAATGCTGGCAATGTCACACAGCTGCCCTACCTGGGAGATGGTTTTAAAGAACAGAATTCCACATTTATTTCATGGAGTCCCAGAATGGTTTGGGTTGGAAGGGATCTTAGAGCTCATCTCATTCATGGCAGGGACACCTTCCACTATCCCAGCTTGCTCCAAGCCCTGTCCAACCCAGCCTTGGACACTTCCAGGGATGAGGATCCTTTCTGCTGGCTTGTCCAGGCCATGATTAGAGCTGAGTGATGGAGCAGAGCTCCAATTTCAGGATACATTAGTTGCTGTAAAGCCATATCAAATCCACCAAAGCACACATCCCAGCTGGAGGCTCAGCATTCCTCATTTCCAGCCCAGAAATCAAAGCCTATTGTAAAATCCAGCATTAACCACATCTAAGAAACTATTCCAGTGTCTGAATTTTCCTAGCTTGTTTCCTTGTATTTGTCCCTCCTCTTATCTACACTCCACACCTCTGAACAGGCTTTATGGGCTCTGTGGACCCCTTATATAATCAGAAAAGCTCACATCATTCCAACATTGGGAGGAAAATGGGATTTTCTGGATAGCAGGGCAGCAGGTGAAAGACATCCTGGCTTACACAATCATGAGAAACCCACACCACTACAACAGCACACAGGCATCCACAGGTGTCAAGCAGCATTCCCAGGATCTTTGCCTTAAACAAAGGTTAAGGAAGGGCTTTTTTTAAGAGGGAATCATTGGTAAAATGGCAGAGAAACTCTCAGGAAGCTCAGCACACACACTGGGAAGAGACTTCTTTGGAAGCAGCAGCCCCAAAGCTCCACACAAGAGTGTTCCCTGTTCCCCACAGCTCTGTCACACTCCTCACACAGCAGTAAAATGGGAAAAAGGCAAATACTGGCAAAACATGAGCAAATCCACAAATACTGAGAGGAAATCCAAGAGAAGGGAGTGAGAGGTTTCTGTGCAAACAGGAATCCCATGCAGGCTATATCCCAAATTGCTTTATTGCAGTAGGTCAGAGCTGTGTTACCACAGGAGCTTCCTAGGAGGAGGAACGAGGTCTAATCATGAAGGACTTCAAGACTTGCAACACCAACTCCTTGGCTTTTTATTGGCTTCAGGAGCTGCACTGGATGAGCCATGTGGGTTCTTTCCAGCTCAGAATATTCTGTGGTACCTGAGGTTTGCTCAGCCCTTTCCATCCTGACAATCCCAGAAGCAGAGCTGCAAATTCTGGGAGCTAACTGCACCTAAAGCAGGTCCACACAGCACCAACACATTCCCTGGGATGTGGCCATAATCCAGCCCCAATTTTCCATGGAAGGTTTTGATTTCCTGATAGAGGTATCAGATCTTGTACCAGTGATGGGATTCAACCAAGGTTGGCTCTCTGGAGGCTGCTGGGGATTCCAGCAGCTGCTGGAGGAAGGGCCAGGGGGAAGAGCCCTCCCAGTCATCCCACCCCTGCCCCACTCACCGTGCGGTCCTCCAGGTACATTGTTTTGGACAGGAAATCAATTCCAATGGTTGCCTGCAAAGAGGAGAAGCATTAGGAGCTGTGACTTGCCTTCCAGCATCCCCTTTCTGCACAAACTCTCAGAAATGCTCTCAAACTTGTTATGAAGCTGGTGAAGTAATTGCCTTCAATTGAGGTGATAAAAACAAAGCAATCTGGGGATCTGCACCAGCTGCATTTCACAGCATTCTTCAACACTTCTCAGCTCCACAAGAAGCTCTGAGTCTGGATTTTAACCTCAGACATTCCTGTATCTCCACACAGATTGTATCTGAGCTGGCAGCTCCTTCTGGCCTGCCCCAGTTCAGTCTGGTAAGAATTATCTTGTTAGAAATATCCAAAAGGCAGAACAAACAAGATCCATAAAATATGGGCAACTGAAAGCTAAAAAGCCACATTTATCCAGGCCTTTCCACTTCAGAATGTGTTTCCCCTCCAGTGACATTCAGCAGTTTCATTTCCCAGGCACGTCTGCATCCACTCCCATTCCCATTGCTACAGCAATTCCAGCACAAAGGCATTTAAAATAATGCACTAAGTTAGGTGCACTCCCAGGCACTTCAATCAAGGAGCTGTCCTAGCCCATCAGAACCCCAGGAAAGAGGAGAGAGCTCCTGATGTAACAGATTTGAGTGTTTTAGGAAAATTATCCCCACTCTTAACACACACAGCTGAATGTGTACCACTGAATAACTGGAAAAGAGCAACACAGTCAGTTTTGGGAGGGAGAATTTATTTCTGGGAAGTCTATTTTCCAACAAGGCCATGGTTTATAACAACTACAATAAGCAATAAATAAATCTATGAGTGGATCTTACAAGAGTCAGGAAAAGAAAGGAAGCACAGGAGAAGAAAAAACACAGGAAGCACAAGAGAATCCAGTTCCAGTGAGTGACTTGTCCTCAAGTTCAAATCACCCCAATCTAAACCAGTAACTCTTCCAGGCTGAAGTAAAAGATAAAGCCCTAATCTCATCTGCTTTACAGATATTTGGTATTTCCATGAAATACTTCTGAGTGCCTTTGATGCAATTAATTCTTCCCCAAACCTTCAGGCCTCTTACACATCTTTTGCTTTTCATCTGCAGCCTCTACATCCCCACCCCCCTCTTTGCCTGCCAAGACTTCCCTGGCTTTTCCTATCTTTAGTCCTTTAGTCAAAAAATAGTAATAAAAAAATTGAGAGACAAAATATACCAAGCTGACTTCTGGCAGATCCATCTACACACTCCAGACTCAACTATTCTGACTGAAATGGAAGCTCTAAAGATAACAGAGACCAAGAATGTCACAAGATGTTGGTATTTCATTCATTCTCCATTTCCCAAGGCTCCCATATCCATCACCAGAAATCCTGACCATCATCTTCCCATAAAACAATGTTCTCCCCATTTTCCTCAAGGCTCCTCACAGGATCTACCCCATACCCAAAGGGGACCTAAACCTTGCTGCCTTTCTGGACACTGCATTTCCTGATATCAAACTGGATGCTTTGATTTAATCATGAAGCTTCATCTCCATTTCAGGACACATTTTAACCTCTTATCTGATCTTGACCTGACATCTCATGGAGAAACCGGCTCCCAGGCATCTATTTGAACAGCCAGGCATAGATTTATTAATATAAATATATTTAAAAAGCAAATAAATACTATCACATACCTGGTAAGTATTGTCAAAACTGTCATACATAAACCTGGTGATCAGGGAGGTCTTCCCAACTACAAGAGAAGAGAAAAATTACTTTCAAGCAGCAGTGGAAAAAAAAAGCAAAAATGAACACTGCTTTGGGAGTGGCACTGATCCGACAGCAGCTGCCAATCTCAGGCCATTCCAGCTACACCTTCCTGGGAAATAGCCAGCTGGAAATTTCAGTCCCAAAGTGACAGAGGCAGATCAATCTCTGCATGGAGAGATTAATCATGGAGATAACCTGGCCCTCAAATCAGGTGTGTTGATAACAAAGAACTGGTTGTTTGCTTTGGACAAGCAATAAATCTGCTTTGTTACCCTGTTCTGCTCCTTATGTAATCCCCATGTCTGGGACATAAACATCAAAACAAAGCAGGTGATATCCCAGATGCTGTTCTGTTGCCTCAGGATGCGTGGAAAAGAAACATTCCACATTCCCATCCTTCCTTCATAACAAGATTTCAGATACAGAGCAAACTCTGGTGGTTTGTTTCAAAATTGTTTTAAATTTACTTCTCTAAATATCATCAAGAAACAAAGTGCAGAACTGACAAGAAGTGAAAAACAAAGATAAAGCTCCAATTCCTGCTCAGGAAGCTGGAGGAAACGAAGAAAAATTCAAAGGACATGGATAGAAGAGGAAAGAGGAATAAACTGCCTAAAAAGGTTGCGAAATTATGAACATTGGAGAAGGTTAAAAACGGATTAGACAAATGTCTAACAGCAGCAATGTCAATTCCGCATTGGAAAGGCTGGGAAATTAGAAAACTTCTGGAAATCCCTCCAAGACCTCCAGTTCCAGGCTCGAGAAGGTGAGGAGCAATAACCCCACGATGGTTTGGGCTGGAAGGGACCTTAAAGCTCATCCAGGAACAGGGATGTCCAGGGATGTCCCCACCCCTGCCATGGGCAGGGACCCTTTCCATAGTCCAGGTTGCTCCAAGCCTTGTCCAACAGGCCTTGGACACTCCCAGCGAGAAAACACCACGATCCCAAGGAAAACACACATCTCATCCATGTATTCCCAGGGAAGGGACACAAAGGGGAGGCCATTTGAAGGCAAAACAAAACGCCGCGGCCAGAGGGGCAGCGCAGCCGCCGGGAGCCCCCGCAGCTCCGGAGCCGCCTCCCCGCACGGGCTGCGGGCGCACTGCGGGCCCGGGAGGGCGGAACGGAGCCCCGGCCCATGGAGGAGCTGGGAATGGAGCCCCGGCCGATGGAAGCTCTGGGAATGGAGCCCCGGCTGATGGGAAAGGCTAAGAATGGAGCCTTGGCTGATGGAAGGGCCGGGAATGGAGCCCCGGGCCCCGCCCGCGGAGGCCGCAGGCCGGGCCGCCCCTCCCAGGCCCCGCCAGGCCCGAACCGCATCCCCCACCCCGGGCACAGCGCGGCCTCGGCCCTGCACGGCCCCGGGCGCTGCCCCCGCCCCACCGGCCCCTCCCGGTTCCGCCCGGGGCCCGGCCCGGCTCTCACCGCTCTGCTCGCCCAAGAAGACGAGCTTGAACTTCCTGAGCGGGTTCCCGAAGTCGCCGCCGCTGCCGGGCGCGGACATGGCGGCGCGGGGGGGCCGAGCGGGAGCCGTGATGGGGACAAGGAGACAGCGCCGAGCGCCCCGGTACCACCGCCCCGCGCGTCACCTCCGCCGCGTCACCGCCGGCCCGCCCCGCGGGGTGGCGCGGTGCCATGGCGACCGGAGGAGGGGACGCGGCCATGGCAACGCCGAGGGTGGGGGCCGTGCTGCCGGGGAGGGCGGTTGCCATGGTGATGGGGCGGGCAGTTGCCGCGGCGACCGGGAGGTCTCCGGGGCGAGGATGCTGCGGCTTGTAGCGGGGTGTGCCCGGGCTGTAGCGGGGGTGTTGTGGCAGTACCGGAGCCAGCGGTGCCGGGGCACATCTGGCTGGAGCGTGGCTGGACCCCTCTGTACCAGGAATGGTTGTAGCAGAACGGGTCTGGCTGTACCTGTGTCTTAGGTTGCAATAGAGGATGTGACCAAAAGTATGTATTCTATCACCATCTGTTGAAACCAGGTGGGGCAG
>VXBI01001399.1:123726-171810 GCA_013397375.1 Toxostoma redivivum | reverse complement strand
GGGTTTACATTCTCCGTTTTAAAAAGAGGTTCCTGCCTTTCTTGGCAGACACCTGTCTTTCAAACCAAGACAACCACAGGTGGTTGTGCTGGGATTGGACCCAGCTGTAGCAGGATCCATCCAGCCATGCCTGAGTTGGGCCCAGCTGTACCAGGGATGGGCCCCGGTCCTGCATCACCTCATCCCCGCCTGCACCAAGGCAGCTCCCCCCCAGCACAACACGGAGCCTACACCGGGCCACCGGGTGGGTTTATTGGTATCAGTGTCACAGAGCTGTGCACAGCACAGGCAGGGGACAGCCATGCTGGTGATGTGCTCAGCCAGGGCCATCGCACCCGCCCTGTCCCTGTCCTTGTGCTGGCACCCATGGGAACAGGGAGCACCGTGGGGCTTTCCAGTGTGGTGGTCCCAGGAGGAGCTGCAGCAGCTCTCACCACCACTACCAGGGCTTGGAATGGGTGCCAGGAGCCTGGGGAGGAGGGGGGACCTATGGGGACTGTGAGGGGCTGAGGGGGATGTGCCAGGTGTGGCATAGTGGGGACACTACAGGCAACTGCATCCCAAACTGGGGCATGGGGGGCCAGCAGCTTAGCTCTCTTCTTTCTCAGCTTCCTCCTTCTCGTCTTCATCATCCTTCTCTCCCTTGAGCTTCTGGCGAGCAAATTCCTCGATGACAATGTCCTCATCACTGGAAGGAAGAGCAGAGCACAGTGAGCCCACAGGGGGAGGGGGAATCCCTGTGAGCCCAAACCCTGCTCCTAATGGGGACAGCACAGTGGTCAGCACTGTCACCCCACTCAGGACACTCAGGACAGTGTGAGGCACAGCCTGGCCCCAGCACACAAACCCAGGCCTCATCACTGCAAGACTGCATGATCCAAGGAGCTAGGCCTGCAGCTGCTGGTGGGTTTTTTTACACAATATTTTGCATTTCCAAGGCAAAACAAGGAAAGGAAAACAAAGAGCTGAGTTACCTCCTTGAGATAGGCGAGCAGCAAGTGACAGCAAAGGAGAGCACCAAGTGAAAAGTAGGGGAGAAAACAGAAAAAGAGTCAGCAAAAGATATTCTAAAAGCTTGGGAATGTGAAATGATTTGGCAAAACCTATATGGAGCCATGGCTGGAAATCTCCAAGAGATTTCCCCTTTGGAAGTTGAAATGTTCCCACTGAGCTGGGGAAGGGATGGCATGACAGACCTAAGTGTGAAGGCCTGGAGTTGCAGCCTGGTTTTCCAGGCTCCAAATCCCAGTGCTCACATCCTGTTGCAGGGTCCAGACACAAAACCTTTGGCAGGGCCATGGCTGTCAGGAATGGACTTGGCACTGCAGCTTCCCAGAGGGAAGCAGCCCCAGCTCTGGCTTCAGCTGGAATAAGTTTATTTGGGAGGAGAAGAGGCCTCTGGTGCTGAGGAATGAGCAGGGACACAGAGATGTGACTTCCAGCAGCCCAGGGATCTCTGTGTGGGATCCAAGACCATGGAGATGTTTTGTCCAGTGATGGCTCTTGTGGCTGGGAGACACTGCCCTGCTTCTGTGGGACAAAGCACGGCCTGGGTTTGCAGCTGCAGTGGCTGCAGCAAGGAGAGTTGCCAAATAAGCCCTGGAAGTTTGCAGAACACATCCCAATATCAGGGTTTGATCTCTCCTGCTGCCTCTGGGAGTGGCTGCTGTGACACAGGCTCAGGGCTTTGAGACCTGGATGGTTTAATCCAAGGATGTGACCTCAAGCTGGGATGTCACATCCATCTGTGATGGATCTGTGTGGTTTGTGTGCTCGAGGGAGGATCTCTTTACCTTGGCTTAGCTGTATTCCAGTGATAAGCACAGGGAGAAAGGGATGGGGAGAAAAAAGATGTGCAGGTTAATACAGAAAGGACATTTCAACTGACAGCTCTCCTCAATGCTTGGGTGTTTTCCTGGAAAGAGGGACAGTTGGTAGGGTGCTATGGGGAGGACATCTCCCACCCTGCTCCAGGACACAGGATGGGTGCAGCACAGCTGGACAGCTGTGCCCATCCCATGAGAAAACTGCTCCCACCCCACTCCAGGACAGCTGGGCAGCTGTGCCCATCACACAGAGGGCAGAGCAGGGCCCTTGGCACTGGAGCAGCTGCACCAGAGCTGTTTTCATCCTGAACCAGAAGTGCCTCTTCCCTGCTGATTTTTGGCAGCATCCCACACACAACTCACTGTCATCGGGCTTCGGGTGCATGAGGATGACGGGCATCTCCACCCCAACATCACTGGAAGGAAAAGCAGCTCTGTCAAGAATCCTGCCCAGCACAGCCCCACACTCAGCCCCACAGGCAGCTCCCCTTACCTGGCAGTGAGATCCCCCAGGATGCTGTGGCAGCAGGAGAGAAGGGACAGAAATGAGCCAAGGCAGAGGAGGGGAGGTGTTAGACTGTGCTTTATACTGACAGGGAAGGTGTTTGATAATAGGGGTGGTGGGGTGGGGGTTCAGAGAGCAGCCCAGTGACCCCAGGGGAGCAGGGCAGGGGTGAGGGGGTCCATGGCGAGAATGCCCTCTCATTTCCCCAGGGTACAAAATCCCCCAGCACAGCCTGAGCTGATGATCCCTGACTCCCATGCCCACAGAGCCTCACCCTCCTCGGGACACCACCAGGTTGACCTTCACTTTGTAGGACACCAGGATGCCCAGCACCTCCTTGTCCATGCCAGGTCTCAGGCTAGGAAAAAGGCAGAGGGGGACAGTGAGAGTGCAGTACTGCCTGAAGACTCCAACCACTCCCCCCATGGCAGTCCCAGGGTTCATCTGTGTCCTGCAACATGTGGGGTACACTGGGCTTTACCAGGAGAGGAAAAAAAGAGAACAGAGGGGAGGGCACTTGGGTAAAGCCACAGAGCAGCTTCTGGAGGCCCCTTCCAAGACAAGGCCCAGGCCTGCAGAGGGATCCAGGAGCTTTGAACAACATTGGAACTGGGAAGTTACATCTCGCTATGGGATGGAGGGGTGGCTCTGTAACAATGCCACAAAATCCCTACATTTTCCAGCTGGATGGGGTGGGCTCAGCAGCCCCTGGTGGGAGCCCAGAGCATCCTGAGCAAAGCGAAGTGGGGGAAGGCGTGGTGGGGAGCAGGGGGAGCCCACACAGCTCTTACATGGTGGTGGAGGCCAGGTTGGTGTCCTCGTGCTTGAGTTTGCCATCGAGAGCGAGGCCTCGCTTCTGGCGGTTCGCCGAGAGCATGGGGGTCACTGAGTACGTTTTGGAGAAGGTGGAATTGGCAGCCACATTCTCACTGGAATGGTGGAAGAGATCAGAGCCAGCCCCAGCCTGGGAGTGCTCAGCATCACTGCAGGCACCTGTGCAGGCCCAGCCCTGCCCTCCCCATGCAGCTGCTGGGCCATTTCCTCCTTTCATTCCCTCCTCTCTTTCCCCTCTACAACTACTTCTTTTTTCTCCCCGCCGCCTTTGCTCCCTCCCTCCTCCTTCTCAGAGGGGCAGAGGCTGTGTCTGGTCTCAAAAATGCAAAGTGGGGAAATGAAGAAGTCTGGGGGAGCAGCTGTGCACCTTCCCCAGGGACCTCCCCAGCCACCACTGGCTTGTGCTGGTGGGAAGTTGTCCACAGCCATCTCTGTCCTCTGCTTCCTCTGCATCTGCTCTTCTAACCCGGAGATTTTTGCTGCTTGGTGTAAAACTGTCACATCCTCTCTCCCCATCACTCTCCCATCCTCCTCCTCCTCTCTCTTCCTCCCTCTCAGAAATGCCACACCACCTCCAGCCCCTTGTCCCTTACTTTATCTCCTCGGTGCACACAGTCTTCGTGTATTTATCCAGGGAATACAGGACCACGTCTGTGATCTGATCCACTGGGGACAGACAAGGGGGAGCCATGTTGGTGACGTGGCAGGGGCTCATGGTCCCCATCTCTGGCAGTGATGGGTGCTGGGGCATGTCTCTTCTGCCCCTCTCTCACCTGAGATCTTAATTTTTTTCACCACCTTGTTGGTGGTGTTGTTGATGTTGACGGTCACATGGATGGGCTCTCCGTGGTAGTAGACCTGCAACAGGAAGAGGCTCAGTGATGTGACCAGAAATCTTTGTCCCTATCCCTGGGCAGGGGGACAGTGTCCCTGCTGACCTCTTTATCCAGGGAAGCTTCGAGGTGCAGAGGCTTGTCTGACATCATGAACTGCCGGGTGGTCTCGGCTCTCGGGGCCGGCCCCGTCTGCACTGGGGCAAACTGGACCTTGCGGATGATGAGACGCACGGAGTTCCTGTGGGGACACAGGTGGCACCCCCAGTGTCCCCCACAGTGTCAACAAGGCCTTCAAGGGGTCACAGAGACTCTCTGGGCACATCACAGTGTCTCCAGCCAAAGGGTGAATGTTTCACCTGGCTCTTAGGATGTGACATAGGGACCACTGCCCCAGTTTTGGGCAGAGTTCCCCATCTAAGCATGGCACAGGCTGACAGAAGGTCCTCAGCCTGACCCCTAAGCTGGTCACCCCAAAGGGACTCTGTGGTCTAGTTTTAGGGCCAAAAGGCGGGAAAGGGATCCCCTGAAATACCTCTTGTGAATCTTCTCCTCCAGATTTTCAGCACAGAATCCTTTGACCTCGAAGTCCACGCCACAGGCCTGGGGGAACATATGTGGTCATTGAGCAGGAGGGGCTTGGAGATACCTGAGCTTTAGGTCCCTTTTCTTCCTTCCTTCCTCCACTGCATTCCCAGAGATCCTGGCACTGATTCCAGCCCATCCTCCCTTCCCACCCTTCTCCCCATGGGCCACAAGAATCAATTCTCATTTTTAGCACCCCACAACTCAACCCCCTGCCAAGGAGGACAGTCCAGGGGACACAGGCTGGGGACAGCAGCTCACCTTTCCCACATCATCTGGCCCAGGCTGGAGGGTGATGGAGCAGGGCAGGTTGGTGGCAATCTGGGCAGAGCAGGGAAAGAGAGAAAAAAGGGAATAAAGGGTGTGTTCAGAGCCTGGTGACACCATGGAGCTGCAGGTTTGTGAGGGGCTGAGCAGCCCCTACCTCGAAGGTGAAGGGGTAGGCGTTCTCCCCGAGCTTCTTCATCAGCTTCTCTTGCAGAGGAGTGAGGGTTTTGGGGGCCTGGTCTGGCACAGGGGGGTACAGCTGGGTGGTCAGCACGTAGATGTCCTTCCTGAAGGTCAGGCCGATCACGTCGAGGTCATCGCGGCCGTAGCGGAAGGCGCAGGTCAGCGTCACGTACACTGAGCAGGCAGGACAGGGAGGAGGGGACAGGAGGCAGGGAGGGAGGAAAGGCACAGGCGGTGATTAAAGAGGCAAGAAAAACTATTTCAAACACTCTTCAGCAAAAATGAGACTTGTCAGGACCTCAGATACTAAATATGAACAGGATCCCTCACGTCCTTTGCTGCTGTGGCCCTGACAGACAAGGAGCTGACACGGAGCAGCTTTAACCTGAGCACAGTCCCAGGCTGCTGCTGAGCTCTGAGCTGGTTCCATCCCCTCCCCTCAGGCTGTATTTCTGTATCAATACCTTTCCTGTCCTTCAGGTACTCCGGGTCGATCAGGCAGACACCATCTGCAAACAAGCAAAAAGAGAAGAACCAGTGAGCTCAACTGTTTGGGAAGATCTTTGCTAAAACAGAGCTTTTTAAACCCAAATAATCCACTTTGCAGCTGGAAGGTGACTGAGAGGAGCTGCTACCAAAGGGGTTGGTGACATCTCCTCCAGTGTCCCCACCAGCAGTGTGGCTGGGTTGTTTTGCAAAGGGATTTTGTCCCTTTCCCCACTATTTTTCCTAAGGGTATTTGCAGGAAAACATGTCATTTGCTCATCCAGAGTTGCCCTTCCTGTTCTACCTGCAGCCCACAACACTGGGACTGGTCTTCCAGCCTCTCCTGCCTGTGCTTCCCCCTCAGTGCTGGGCACAGCCCCACTCACCTACAGATTCCACTGAATCCACATTATCCACATAGTCTCTCTTCCCCAGGTAGAGGGAAAGCTGGAGGCAGCACATGGGGAAAGGGAGGAAGGAAACAAGTCAATGTTTGCCATTGAATTGGCCCAAATTCTGAAGCCCTGGATTGTGTAGTGGGGTTTGTCACAAGGCTGGACCAGAATCACCTTTAAGGGGTCATATCAGGGGATTTTTAAATTTCTGTTTTGAAAAGCCAGTCCTGCAGGGGCATGGTGGCCGGTCCAGGAATCAATCAGATTCCAAAGGGAAGGCAGATCTGGCCTGGAGGGATCCCAGCACAGCCTAAACCTTGGGCTGGCCACATGAGGGGACAGGGCACATGAGGGCACAGAGACTCACCTTGCTGTTGGGGCTGGTCTTCTTGAAAACCCTGTGGAGAAAACAGGGACAGATGTTTGGGAATGCCTTGGACAAGGCTGGATGGGGAGATGATGGGTTGCCCTACAAATTTGATGCATCACCAGGGTGTCCTGTCCCTGGAGAATTCCATGTCCTGCAAATTCAGGGCCAAACCCACCATGTGTGGCTACCCCAGATGTGCTCCTGAGCCCAGGGTGACCACGGAGCAGTGGATTTTGTGTCTTAAGGGAGAAAGACCAACACAGAGCTCCATGACAGCTCCATGGGAGCTCACATTCCAGCCCCTGGGGTCTCACTTTCCTCCTCTGCCCCTGCCCTGCAGTGCCCCGCTCCATCCCAATTCCAGATAAATAAATCAATAAAGATACTTACTTTGATCCATCTGCCATTTTAAGTCAGTGCAGGAATCTCCAGGTAGAAATCTGTGGGGAAAAACAGGGAAAACACTGGATGAGGTGCTGGGTAAGAGGCAACCCCAGGCATGGCCACCATCCAACACCCTGCAGATTCCAACATCCTGCAGGTCCCAACAAACTGCAGAGCCCTTGGGATACAGTGATGCCACCTTTGCGAAGCTCAGGAGCTCCAGGTTTGGCTTTGGGGCAGCACATGGGAGCTGAGCCAGCTCCTTGTTCCCAGCCAAAAAGGTGATGAAGTGGGAGAGAGAAAAGGAGAGTGTTGCTCCAGAAAAGAGGAAGCAAAGGAGTGATTCCCAATGGAGCAGGTTCAAGACTGGGAAAGGCAAGAAAATGAACAAAAGGCCTTATAGAGACTCTATTTTAATAGCTTTTCCTGTCTGCTGGAAATTTGCTGTCATGGCTCAGTGGTAGGAATGGGCTCGTTTTGTCCTGTCACTCACAGGAAGGTGGGGAAAACACAGGGAGAAAGATCAAGGGAAGTTCAACTGCTCCATGGAAAGAGGGGTCTCAGGACACAGGGTCCCTCCATTCCCATCCCTTTATGCTGGGAGTGGGGCTGGAGCTGCCCAGCCCTGCCCAGGCTCCACTGGCTCAAGCCTGTGTCCAGAAGGAACTTGTAAAGATCCCACTGATCACCAGCTGATTCTCCAGGATATTAAATGGGATGAGCTCAGCCTCTTAAGGAAGAGACAGCTCTGACATGAGCTCAGCTTAAGCCCAGGTAGGATTTTAAGCCCCAGGGGCACGTGGACAGAGTTACCTCTGAACACAGCCTCAGGGAAGCTGGTGAGAGACAAGAAATGGCCATGGGGGTGAGGGGAAGATTCTCTTCCCCACAGGAAGACAAGAGTAGTCCCAAGCTCAGGATCTTAGAGGCCCTTGGGTGTGTGGGATGTGAAGTTTGGGAATCCTTGCAGGATGAGAAGGTGCAAAGGGAGTAGGAGCAGAGTTTGACTTCCTCCAGACCCTGGGAATCAGGGCCAGGGACAAGAAAGGTGAAGAGAAGAAGAGCTGAACTCCTCCTCTGCATCTCCCAAGCCACAAAGAGGGGACTTGGACCCTCCCTAGCTTGGCTCAGCTGTCCCATGCCAATCCCTGACCTCTCCACCATGTCCTTTGGCCACACTGGATCCTTTTCATCCACATTTTCCCCATGTTTCAACTGTAAACCACCCTCCTTGCAGACACAACCCAGCACCAGTGTCCCTGCCCGATTTTCCAAACCCTCACAACCCTGAAGACCTGGCAGGGCCCAGGCAGCAGAGCAGGCAGCACTCACCTGGCAGCTGGATGGACAGACAGACGTTCTCCTCTTCCTCTCCCAGCACGTCCCAGTGCCACCCAGTCACTACAGGCTGCTCCCAGTCCTGCAGCTTCTTATATCCCCCCTGGCTGTCCCTCCCCTGGCATCTGATCTCGCCCACTCAGCCTTGGCCGGGGCTGCAGGGGGTGTGAGTCTGTGTGAGTGATCCTGGAGAGGGACTTGAGGAGCGAATCCTATTAGTTGATTAATTGGGGAGACGCTTCATGAGTAAGAGTGGGCTATAAATACATCTCTTGCTGGAGCCCTGGGAAAGCAGCTTAGAGGGATTGGCAAAGCAGGCTTAGGAGCAAGGTGATGGTAATTGAGGTGGAAGCTCTGCTCCTGGTAGGAAGGAAAGGGTGTGGATTCCCACAGGAGCTCTCTGCAGCTGCTCCCATGGGTGAAGCCACAGAGCAGCTTCTGAGACCCTTCAAAGACAAGGCCCAGCCCTACAGAGGGATCCAGGAGCTTTGAGCAACAGATGGAGAGATGGGAGATGGGCTGGGCCTGGGGTTGGATGGAGATAGTAGAGAAAGACAGACCAGCCTGGTGTTCTCCCTCCCTCCCTCCCTCACCTTCCTGGCTGGATAACAGAAGGATGGAGGCACAAGCAGCTTCCTGCATGGTCAATGTGCCCATGTGGTTGGTCACACAGGGGTGACCTGCCATGGCCCAGGGCACACAGGACACTCTCCCCATGGGGACACTGCTGTACAAGACAATGGGATGAAGGCAGGATTCACCCTCCCTGAACCAAGAGGGAAGGACCAGCCACCCCTGGAGGGTGGGACACAGAGCTGCCACTGTCCCCAGCACAGCTGCTCAGCCCAGCATCATTTCATAACTCCCAGGCTGGCCTCGCCTGACCCAATTAGCACATCATTAACTCCAGGTTTGCTGCAGCAAAGAGGAGACTGTGGGAAGCCCAGAGTGGCTCTATCTTATGGCTGCCAGACAAGAAGAATTCCCACTGCAACCCTGTCCTGGCCACAGCCATTGTGTGGGATACCCTCCCATGGGAATGGCTATGGGACTGGCTCTAGGGATGGGGCACAAGGACAGCCCAGGGCAGCTACAAACTGCTCCAGCAACGCCCCACTCATCCTCCTCACCTCCACCACCACTCAAGCCCTTTCTTTGGGGCTGCTCTTGGTTCTGGCTCAACCCCCAGAGCTGAGTAGTGGGATCAGGACATCCCTGCAGGAGCTGTGCCTCCTGCCAGGACCCTGCATCAGCTCAACAACATTTATCACTTGGGTACCAACTCCTCCCAAACACAGCTCACCCATTCCCCCATGGCCACTGGGAGCCACCATGCCATGCCATGCCATGCCCAGCAGCCCCACTGCCAGGGCTTTAGCTGCCAGCACACGTTCCCCAGGGCTGAGACTTGTGATCTCTTTAATTGCACACAGGAGAGCTGCTTATGCTCCAGATTAACAGGCACTATTTCTGCCACAGTCAGGGGGACACGTGAACTGTGACCTTCACACTGGCAGGTGAAAGAGGAGGAGGAGGCAGCCTCACTTGACACCCTCAGCCTGGCCAGGGTGAGGCACTGTGCCTGGAGCACCTAATCCTGAGTTTTGTTTGTGGCTCTTTGTTATGCTCTTAATGAGAGCCCAGTGACCAGGGCCACTCACTGGCTCTGCAGGGCCTGCACAGTGTGGTGAGGTGGAGAGCAGGGTTCATCTTGGGTCCCTTCAGCCCAGCCTAATCCCAGCGGGGTGGATTCAGCCTTGCCCAAGTTGGGGAGCAGATAATTCCCCTCCCCAAAACAGTGGGGAGATGGACAGAGCCCACATCCCTTCCTACACTCACACAGTGCTCCAAACCAAGCACCAGGGAAGGAAGCAGAGCTCAAAATAATAGAGAAATGAAAGAGGCCTTCTTCCTTTTTTCCTGTGTAATGAATGACCAGAGGTTCCTCTCATCTCCTCATCCCAGCATCCCTCCAGGTACATGCACTGTGTGAAGCACAGCTCTAACAGCCACTTCCAGAGGAGCAGGACACTGGTGGAACGTGGTGGGGCCTGGCTTCATCCCTCTGTCCAAATGGACAGTGCCCAGGAGCATCCTGCCTTCCCAGGGAAGAGCCATGGGGCTTCCTGCATCCACAGGCTCTGCAGGGAGCCTTGGTACAGCCAGAGCCCCCAGCAGTCTGGCCCTGATGAACCCACATTGCCTTCCCAAGCTCACCTGTGCCCAGGTGCCAGCAGAGTTTCCAGGTGCCTCTGGCACAATCCCAGCTGTGCCTCTGGCACTATACACCCCAGCCACCTTACATAAACACTCACAGAAGGCACTGCTGATTTCCCAAAGCCCCTCAGAGCTCCAGGCCTTCCTCCCCTGATCCGGATTAAGCAGCGTGGACGGCATTAATCGGGAGACAGGCACCTCCACGCGTGCCAGGAATTACTGCCGTGTGTTAAGTAATGGCAGGGAGCAGCACTGGTGGGACTGGGGCTCCAGCAGGATGCGTGTTCCCAGCCCCACACCACCCTGCCACCTCTGTGTGTCCCCACAGAGGGTGCTGGGTGGAGTTGCACCCGCTGCTGTGTGACCAGAACATCAGCTCAAAATTACCTGGCTGGCCCAACTTCTCACTGGCCTGGCCACAGGTTCCTGTCGAGGCTGGGAACCCAGGAGGAAGCAGAGGGTTTTGGCACATCTGTGCTGGAAGGCTGGGGCAGGAGGGTGGGGGGAGCAGACCCTTAGGGTTGGCCCAGGGCTGCAGGGATGTGCAGTGGTGCCAAGACTGGGGATCTGTCAGGAGTGTGGCTTGGCACAGCTTTCCATCCTCATCCTCCTCCAGCAGGAATCTGCTTCTCCATCTATCCCTTGAGCTGCCCTGGAGCTGCCAGGTATTTGGGCAGCAGACGGTGGCTGCTGCTCATCTGTAATTAATTGCTGCTAAATCACCCTCCTGGCAGCTCGAGCCACCACACGCATGTGGACCCGATCCCTCCCCACCACGAGGTTAAAACCCCCAGGACCTGCGGTGCTGTCCTTACCCTGTCCTAATGGGAAAAGTCTCCCTCCTTCTCACCCCTTTCCCGGAACCCCTGAACCCAAATTCCCTCCCACCTGCAGGCCGGGCACACAAAGGTGAGGTGACATGAGTGCCACTGTGCCCGCAGCAGCTCCGTGTCTCTCTGCCAAGGGCAGAGCTCGGCCCCGACGCGGGCAGCACATCCCCAGGAGTGGGCAGCTCAAACCCTGCCCCAAACAAGTTTCAGGGGCTTTCTGCCATCCTGCACCACCGGCGGTGCCTTCTCCCAGGGCTCTGCGCATCTCTCATCCCCGAGGAGGATGTGGAGGGAGCAGGGAAGGCAGAGCTCGCTGCGGGAGTGTCCCCACTGTCCCCGCCGTGCCGGGGCCGCCGCCTTGCCCCGGTAGCGGGGCTGGAGGAGGAGCGAGGCCGCTCCCGGGGCTGGCGGGGCGCACAGGAGGAGGAAGAGCGCGGCCGCAGCGGTGCCGAGCGAGCAGCGCAGCAGAGCCGAGCGGGACGGGCCGGGGGCATCGCGGTGGGCACTGCGTGACCCCGAGCTGCAGCCCCGATGGGCAGAGTGCCGGGCAGGGGGCCGGTGTGACCCACCGGGGGAAGCCCAGCAGCATCACAGCTCTGCTCCCGCTCGGCTGAACCCCAAAATCTCAGCTCGCAGCCCACAAGAGCCACGGGAGCCCCGCACGGCGTCTGTGAGGGATGGTGAGTGTGTGGGGAGAGGTCGGACCCCTGGGTGCCACCAGCATGGTGTCCTTGCTGTGTACCACGGCAGGATGGTGGCACAGGGCCACTTTTCCTGTGACTCCCCAAAAGGAGAGATGCGCTTGCTGATTTCTCCCCATGCTCCCTGCAGGCTGGATGAGGATCATCCGAACCCGCAGCCTCCACCAGCTGCCCCCGTGGTGCTCCTGCCAGGCTGCCTGCCCGCAGGGTACCGCGTCCCCATGAACATCACCTCGGTGGCTCCCTGTCACCCGGCGGGACCTGCAGCCAGCACCACTTGGCTTGGCTACCGAGGGCCCGGTGTCCCCACGCCACCCCCTCCTTCACCCGCCCCAACAGCCCCCGTGACTGCCAGCAGCCCCTGCTGAGCTGGATGTGGCGCTGGGACGGGGACACGGCTCGGCAGGATGGCGGCAGCAGGGTGGTACCACCGCGACATCAGCCAGGTGGTGGCCGAGGAGCTGCTGGCCAAGGCTGGGCGCGACGGCTCCTTCCTGGTGCGGGACAGCGAGTCGGTGAAGGGGGCATATGCCTTGTGTCTCCTGTGAGTCCCTGCCCTGCCTCTGCCTGTGGCTTCTGTCTCTTGTCCCTTGCCTGCCTTCCTCTGCTCCTCTCCCTGCTCCAGGCATTGCCAAAACCTCTCGGAAGGGCCATCACCAGTGGGGTGAATGGGGTGGCAGCTCCCTGGCACTGGGGTTTTGAGTGATCCCCGGGCCAGGGCAGTGGAGCCGTGTCCTGGGGAGCAGGGTGAAGGTTGGGCCCACAGCCCTGCCCAGCACCATGGCTGCTGAACGGATAACCCCAAATCCAGGGCACACTGAGCTGTTTTGGGCTGCCTGCTGGCCTGTGAGCATCTCCCATGCTGGGGTTTTGGAGGCTGTGGCCCCCAACATGGGGCCTCTTGCCATCCCCACACCTGGAACCAGGTGTGCAGCCCCTGAGAGCACTGGTGCCTGCATGCTTCCTGCTCTGCACCCTTCCTGTTCTACATCCTTCCTGCTCTGCACCCTTCTTGTTCTGCACCCTTCTTGTTCTGCACCCTTCCTGTCTGCTTGTCACACATCTCTGTGGGCAGGTTTGGCAGGATGCACCCTCTTTCCTTCACTGGCCTGGCCCTTTATGTGGGACAAATTGCAAATTTGGGCACTGGGGGTGCGGGGCACGAGCCAGAGTCCAGACTGGTGGCACAGGAAGGTGGCACAGGCAGGGACGTGCATGGCCCCACAGGCAGCACGGCAAAGGCTGTATGGACAAAAGCCACGGTGCTGTGGGTACCCCAGTGAGTCCTGGTGGAGTCAGGGCTGTCCCGTGCTGTTTGGAAGCAGGGGAGCACTGCACATCCTCCCACAGACCCCGAGCTGAGGGTGATGATTTATTTCTAGAAATGCTCACTCAGTTCCTCTCTCTGCAGACGGGATGGGGTGTTTGTCTCAGGGCTGGGCCCCCAGCGCTGCCGCAGTACCGTGGGCAGCGGAATGGGGCCCCTCACCTGCTCTCTCCAGCTTCCAGAGGCACGTCTACACCTACCGCATCCTCCCCGATGACGAGGGGCAGCTCTCCGTGCAGGTGAGTGCGGGGGGTGTGCACTCCCTGCCCTGGGCGGTGCCTCGGAGCTGGCCGTGGGCAGGATGCAGCTCTGCAGGGCCCGGGGTGCTCGTCCCCCTCCCCGCTGGGGTGGCACCAGCCTGTGGTTTGTTTTCTGCGCGAGCTGCAGGATGCGGATGCCTTGCAGCCGGCAGAGGCTCTGCTCTGCAGAGCACAGCGCATCCTGACACTGCTCCTTCCTGCCACACAGAGCCAGCTGGCCCCATGGTGCCTGTCCTTGCCCCCTTCCATGTCCCCCCAGGGTTTCTCCTGGTACCCAGCTCTCTGCAGCTGCCCTTTCTGCCCCCTAAAAAGAGAATCCCTGTCTGCTGAAGGAGGCTGATGTCTCCATGCCCCTCCACTCTCCTCACCCCATGGGTCCAGCTGGCCCTTCCAACTCACCACAGGCACATTTTGAGGGACAGACCCACTGAGCACACAGCAGGCTGGAGCTGCCCTGGCAGAGGAGGGGATGTGATGGCGCTTCCCCTGCTCTGCCTCCCCAGACCATCCAGGGCATCCAAACCAAGTGTTTCCGCACCCTCCTGGAGCTGATCGGTGCCTACCAGCACCCCAACAACGGGCTGGTGACCCCGCTGCTGCACCCCGTGCACCGCCCGAGGCCGGCCGAGGACTCGGGTGAGCCGGGGAGGGGCCGGGGGCAGTGCCAGGCTGGGAGCTGGGGTCCCGCTGAGCTGGTGACTCTGCCCACAGACGGGGAGGATGCCCGAGGCTGGGGGCACACGGTGCCGTGTCCCGGAGCTCCCCCCTCCAGCCGGACCCACATCCCGCAGCAGCTGCACCAGAGGCTGCAGGAGCAGGTCCACAGCAGGTAACGCACCCCTGCCCGCCCCGGGCCGTGGGATGGTCATGCCCGGGGGGATCTTCATGCCCACCCCTCTGCCAGCCCGGCCAGCGACTTCATGGGCTTCATGGCCGAGTACCTGACCCACCACGTGCAGGACCTGCAGGCTCTGTGCCACGGGCACCCGCAGCTGCGGCACCTCAGCACCGCGCTCGCCACTGCCTGCCGGGCACTGCACAGGTCAGTGCCTGGGGACGGCGGGGCTGGAGCGGGGCCACCGCCCGGGGCCACCCACCTTGTCCCCGCCCCTTTTTGGCGGCTGAGTGTCGCGTCAAGGCACAGGAATCACCCACACTGCCCCTCGCCCGCTCTCTCCTCCCCTGCAGCGAGATCGACTTCACGCTGGCGGGTCTGGAGACCCTGGCCAGGGTGTTCGACCCCCCTGTGTCCCCTCGCAGCCCGGCCAGGGAGCAGGTGAGTGTCCCCACAGCCCCCAGGGACCTCCGCATCTTGTGGTGCAGCCCAGAACCACAGCGAGGAATCAAGCACCACGCTGCTCCAAAATTATCCATCGTCCCCTTCAGGGTTTCCTGAGCAGCGATCCCGACCTGGAGCTGCTCCTCAGCAAGATCTCCACTGTCAACCACCTCCTCTCTTCTCTGGAGAAGAAGGTGCCTGACCCCAGTCATGGTGAAGGGGGAGGCACAGCTACCCCTCCCCTAAATTAACCCTTCTGTCAAACCAAGCTCTGGTGGCAGCACAGCCCAGGGCTCCCAGTTGGCCCAGTGCCCCCAGCACACTGCCCATCCCCCTGGCAGGTGCTGAAGTCGCTGCAGGAGACGGTGACAAGGCACAACCTGGCACTGCCCAGCGTGGCCGTGGCCCCCCAGCCAGCTGCCAGGCCCCTGGCCATGCAGAACTTCGAGGTGAGGCTGGGGACATAGAGGGACCCCAGTGTCACTGCTGGGCAGGGCAGGTGTGGGGACAGCTCCAGAGCCACATCCCTGTGGACAGGTGAAGGTGGGGAAGTCGCAGCGTGCAGCCCTGATGGTGGATGTGGAGTCGGGGACAGTGACGGTCACCAAGCGGGGCAGCGGCTCCCTGGAGGAGGTGATCCCACACGATAAAAGTAAGGGGCTGCTGCACTCCTGCTGGCTGCCAGTGGGATTCTTTGGGGTGGTTGGGTTCCCTGCCATAGGTCTGATGCCACAGAGATGGGCCACATGCCCCATCCCATCCCATCCCACCCCGTGGTGGGAGATGGGGGCCACCATCGCCCCCCTGACCCCCATCATTCAGTCCTGCAGCTGATCAAGTACCAGAGTGTGCAGAGCAAGGTGAGACTGGTGTGTGCCCGTGAGAATCAGAAGAGCCTGAGCAGGGACTTCATCTTCCCCAATGCGCGGGTGAGCGGCACCAGCATGTCCTGGGGGAACATGGGGTCCTTGGGAATATGGAAAGCAGCAAATCAGTGGTCTCAGGATTGAGACTACCCCTGCAAGCTGGCTCCTACATCTGGGGCTGGTGTCCACCTGATCCTGGGGTGCTGTGCCCCCCATCTCTCTGCAGAAGCGAGAGGCTTTTTGCCAGCTGCTGCAGCTGATGAAGATCCAGCATTCCAACCTGGACGAGCCCGAGATCATCTCGGTGTATGTCGGGACGTGGAACATGGGTAAGGGGCCAGGAGAAGGTGGCCTAGTCCTGGGAGGTTGTGGCTCTTTGTGAGCCTGGCTGGGTTTTGGGAGGTGTCTCAGGAAACCTCAGATCTGAGCTGGTTGTCAGTTTAAGGAGAAGAAACCCATCTGATTGCCATGGGCTTTATCTGTCCTGTGGTTATCCACTCACTTGGAGGGTGTTGGGGAAATAGAGGAACAGAGATACCACAAGAGTTTTGGGCTGTAAATCCCAGCAGCAGTCTGGGATGCATAGGGTGATCCATGGGGCTGGCACGCTGCTTCCCACCCCCGGCAGCTCCTGGAGCCTGTGCTGGAGAGAAGCTCAGGAGCCTGGCATGTCCCCTCTGTGTGACCCATGTCCCTGCCCACAGGCAGCACCCCCCCACCCCGCTCCCTGGCCTCCTGGCTGACCTCGAGGGGCTTGGGGCGCACACAGGACGAGACCACAGCCTGCATCCCCCATGACATCTACGTCATCGGCACCCAGGAGAACTCCCTGGGCGACCACGAGTGGGTCGAGTTCCTCTGCGCCTCCCTCAAGACCCTCATGGCCATCGACTACCGAGTGGTAACAGCGGACACAGCCAGGCCCCCGGCAGGCCTGGGGGGCTGGGTACCAGCAGCCATCCCCCCACAGCTCCTACCCCACCCCAAACCAGCCCAGGGAACCTCCTGTGCCCCACAGACTCCATGAGTGCAGTCCCCAGGAGATGAGGATGGGATGGGAACCCATTGGGGATGGGTTGCTGACCTACCTGCATGTCCAGCCCCATCCTCCGTGGCTGTAGGGCAGGATGGGGGCCAGGCTATGCCCATCTCACCCCCTGCCCCACCACAGGTGGCCCTGCAGTGCCTGTGGAGCATCAAGATGGTGGTGCTGGTGAAGCCAGAGCACCAGCGGCGCATCAGCCACATCCACACCTCCAGCGTGAAAACCGGGATTGCCAACACACTGGGTAGGGAGGGGACAGGGCAGGGAGATGAGCCCGAGGGAGGGGACAGCCTGAGGGCCAGGACAGGGCCTCTGGGCTCCCCCAGGGCTCAGTGGTGGCACAACCCTGCAGGGAACAAGGGAGCTGTGGGTGTCTCCTTCCTTTTCAACGGGACCTCCTTTGGCTTCGTCAACTGCCACCTGGCCTCTGGCAGTGAGAAGACCCACAGGTGATGCAGGGATGGGGAGGATGGGGCTGCCCCAGGGCAGGTGGGTGTTTCAGGGGGCTGGAAGAGTCCTGAGAGGCTGTGGGGCTGCCCCTGTCCCCAGCTGGCAGGAACAGAATGGGGGTGAGGTGTCCTCAGGGTGGCTCATACGGTGCTGCTATCCCCCCTGCAGGCGTAACCAGAACTACAGTGACATCCTGCACTCCCTGTCACTAGGGGACAAACGTCTGGGGGGCTTTGACCTCACCCTGCGCTTCACCCACCTCTTCTGGTTTGGGGACCTCAACTACCGCCTGGACATGGACGTGCAGGTGGGACCCTGCAGGTGCCAAGCTGGGGACAGCGGGGGGACAGGAGCCTGAGGAGTCACTGTCCCTTCCCTGGCACAGGACATCCTCACCCACATAGTCAAGAAGGAGTTTCAAGCGCTCCTGGCTGTTGACCAGCTCAACCTGGAGCGGGAGAAGAACAAGGTGTTCCTGCGGTTCAGTAAGTGTGGGGACAAGGGCGCTGCTCCTCCTGCTGAGACAGTGGCACCAGGGTCCCCACGGCCCTCCCCGTGTCACCCCCAGCTCTTGGGGGTCCCCTCTCCTGGCACAGCCCTTAATGGCGTGCCCAGAACCTGGGGGACCTTGGTATACACTGGGCTGGGAGTGCCAACCATCTGTGTGAGCTTCCCATGGAGACCATGATAACCCATGGGGACAGGCAGGGACCATGGCCCCTGTGCCACCTGTGTGTCCTGATTCCAGGTGAGGGTGACATCTCCTTCCCTCCCACGTACCGGTATGAGCGGGGCACCCGGGACACCTATGTGTGGCAGAAGTCCAAGCCCACGGGGGTGAGTTCCAGAAGCTTCCTCCAAGCAGGACATCTCTGGGGACAGCAGGGTGCTGAGGGGGCTGTGTGGTGATGCTCAGTCTCCACAGCTCCATCAGCCTTTTCCCTACCAAGTCAGGGGCTGAGCAGGAGGGAAATTCCTTTTTGGGATGCTGTTCTGTGCAGGGGGACCCAGACCTGAGAGGCCACTGAGCCAGCTGCTTTCCCTGTTCCTAGATGCGAATCAATGTCCCCTCGTGGTGTGACCGCGTCCTGTGGAAGTCACACCCGGAGACCCACGTGGTCTGTAATTCCTACGGTGAGTGAGACCCCGGGCACACAGCAGCCAGGGGTGGCCAGTGCTGCCCAGGACCCCCTAGGCTTTGAGACCCTCCTTAAACTGCACCTCCTGCCATCCAGGCTGCACAGATGACATCGTGACCAGTGACCACTCACCTGTCTTTGCCACCTTTGAGGTGGGAGTGACGTCGCAGTTTGTGCCCAAGGAGGGTAAGGGCTGGGGTGTGCACCCCTCGGGCTGGGTTTGGGGTGAGTCCAGCACACTCTGACCTGCCAGGACCTGCCTGCAGCTCCCGGCTCCAGCCCCGAGGCGCTGGCATGCATCGAGTGGGAGAGCATCGAGGTGATCCTGAAAACCACGAGCCGCAGCAAGTGCTACATCGAGTTCCACTCCTACTGCCTGGAGGGTGAGGGGGTGCCTGGGGTTCTGGGGGTGGCTGTGGGGGTGAGCTGGCCTGGCTGGAGCTGTGTGCCCCTCTGTCTCCCCTCAGAGATGCAGCGGAGCGGGGAGAACACCTTCCAGAACTGTGACATCCCCGGCTTCCTCAAGCTGGGCTGGTCCTCCAAGCATCTGCCTGTGGTGCGCAGCCCTGGAGCATCCTCATCCCCATCCCTGCCTCTGGCCTTCCTGTGCCCCTTACCTTGTGGCAGCCCCCCCAAACCCCCGCTCTCTGTGCACAGCTGAACCCCATCCTGCCCGACCTGGAGTACCTGGGGGACCAGCACCTGCTCCTCAGCATCAAGGGCGTGGAGAGCTGCGAGTCCTACGGTGCGTGGGGATGGTGACACTGGGGCCACCATGGTGGCATGAGGGTGCCAAGCACAGGTTACAATCTGCTGCGTGTGAGGTCGGTAGCTCACACGGAGCTACCGGGAGTTTGGCAGGAGGGAGCCTGGCACCCACCCGGCTCTGAGTGCTGCTGCTCACGGGGGGCTCCTGTGTCCCCCGAGCCCCGGGAGCTGACGCTGTGCCCGCAGGTGAGTGCTGCCTCGCCCTGAGGTCAGCGATCGGCAGCACGGCCCAGCAGTTCGAGACCTTCCTGTTCCACCGTGGCGAGGAGACGGGCTCGGTGCGCGGCTGGATGCGGGTCCGGGTCCCCCGGGGCCGCTGTGGTACCCGCGAGAGGCTCTACGGTAACACACAGCCCCCTCCCCGTGCCTTGGGCTCGGGGGCATCCTGGGCCACGTTGCCCTCTGCCCCCCCGGCCGTGGGGTGAGGCCAGACCGCGCTGCCTTTGCAGAGTGGATCAGCTTTGAGGAGGAGGATGCTGAGCCGGCGGCAGAGCCCCCGATGTGCCCCAAGCCTCCCCCGCAGCGCCTCAGGTACCCCAGGTGCGCTCAGCCATGCCGGAGCCCCAGACTGGGGGGATGCTGAGCCCTTTCCCTCTCTGTGCTTCGCAGGAGCCGCCCCCGCAGCCTTCCGGAGCCGGCCACCGGCTACACCAACCCCGCTTACTTCATCTTCGAGGGGGTTCCCAACGAGTGGCTGCCAGTCCCCGGAGAAGCCCCCAAAAAGCAGGCAGAGGGCCCGGCCGGGGGCCAGCCGTGCCGGAGCCCCGCTGGCCCGCGGGTCCCGCTGGCCTCAGAGGAGGAGCCGCGGTGTGGCCGGCTCCGCTGTGGGCCACCAAGCCCATCCCGTGGGTACCCACTCAGCCCCTCCAGAGCGGGCCACCACAAGAGACCCAAGTCGGCCGTCCTGACGAGGGACACGGTGGGGCTGGGCGACTGCTCGCTGTATGTGGCCACTCATCTGAGCCAGCTGGACCAGGTGTCACCGCAGGGCAGGGGGGACAGGCAGGAGGTCCCACTGCGCCAGACCCAGCAGGTCCTGGAGCCGCCACCGCGGCCGTGCCGGGATGTGCCGAAGCCGCTCGGGAAGCGAGGAGCGCTGGGTGCTTTGGACCTGGAGGCTCAACCTCCTCCTCCCGCCGACCTGCAGCCTGCCAGGATGTAGCGACGGCTGTGCCCAGCCCTGCGCACCTTTGTGCCCTCGGCAGCTGCTCCCTCCTGCTCCTGCTCTGCTCAGACTGTGTTCCCGGAGGATTTTCCCCGCAGCAAAGCTCCTGTGGTTCCTTTTGCTATCGCCATCCAGAATAAAGTGTCAGGGACTGGGCGCGTGTTTGCACACCAGGTTCTGCGAAAGGGCAAGGAGAAAAAGACACGAGCCAGGCGGGGAAAACTGCGGCTCCGGTGTCCTGGATGCTCCAAGGCTCCAACTGCTCCCCACCTGTCCCCGTTCCACGAGAACTCAGCCCTGGCGGCTGCCCTTGCCCATCGCAAAGCTGACGGGTGTCTCAGCCCTTGCCCGGCACACGGAGAGGGACACCCCCTCAAAAACACAGGGACACCCCGATCCGGCAGTGTCCTGGCTGTGCGACACGCGGGGTGGCCCCGGTTTTGGGAACACGATGCCCGGGCTGGCCTCAAGGTGGCAGTGGCCACCCTTGTCCTCAGGATTGCCCCGCAGGGCTGGGGGCCAGCGGAACAGCGCTGCGGGCACTGCGGGACCCCGGTACCCACCGGGCAGGGAGGCTGTCCTGGGGCGGGCGAGGGGCCGCGGGCCAGGAATGGGGGCTATGACCCTCGTGGCTGAGGGACTGTGGTCCCCATGAGTGAAGGGCCGTGATCCCCATGGGCGGAGGGAAACAACCCGTGAATGGGGGACTGTGGACCTTGTGGTTGAGTGACCACGGTCCCCATGCGTGGAGGGATATGGTCGCCAAGAGCGGGGGGACACGGTGCCCATGGATAAGGGGCTATGCCCTCGTGGTTTAGGGGCCGTGGTGCTCCTGAGGAAAGGGTTGTGACCCCATGGGAGAGGCCACCATGCCCCATATCCGTGGGCTACAGGTGGCCCAAAGCCTGCGAGGGCACCAGAGGGATGGGAATGCAGTGGGGCCGAGCCCTGCGGCAGCTCCTGCCTCCGCCTCTGCCCGCCTCCAGCCCTGCCTTCCCTGGGCACTTTGCTCCCGGCCGCGGCAAGCGGGAGCGGGCACACTCGGCACGGCAGGGCACGGCCAGGGCCGCCCGCAGCCCCCGGCATGGCCCCGTCCCGCGTGGGGAACAGGCTGTGTCCCTGGGGGCCCCACTCCTGAGAGCCGCCCAGGTCTGCAGGTGAGCCGGGACAGCCCTGCCATGGTCACGTCCCAGCTGGGCTCCGGGGGCGAGGGACAGAGGTGGGATCTGCAGGGCTGGATGGGTGCAGGGTGGGGGTCACCTCAGGGCAGGGGATGGGGTGGACAAGGGAAACACCCGACTGGTGTCCCTGGGGATCTGTCCCAGCAGAGCGTGCCTTGGCTGCTCTTCCAGGCCAAGGAAAGGATTGGAATTAGGTCACATCCCCTTGTGCTGGAGCTTTGGCTGCACCAACCACGTGGCGATTAGGGACAAGGGTCTTTCTGCAGGATGTTTTGCATAATTTCTCCTTGTTTTGCAATTTCCAAGGGCTTAGGCGAGGAGAAAAGCCCTGTTTTTCCCATGCTCCAGCAGCAGCCAGTCCCAGGCTCACCCATCCCTTGGCAGCTGCTCCAAAATCCGCTCTCATTCCCCCCTCTGAGCTCCTGCCTGCTGCTCCATGATCCCCAGCACCACAATTCCCATCCTGTCCCCCACTAGCAGGACCTTGGCTCCGGGGCAGGGTCTGCTCTGGTGTTGTCTCATTTCTTCACTCTACTGGAGCTTTTCCAACACCTCCATGAACCCACACGGCTGGGGGAACCCTCGGATCCCACCAGGACTGGTGCTGCTGGCAGGACCAAAGCTCTGGCTGGGCACATCTGCAGCACCAGGAGTCAGGGAAAAGCTGCCAGTCCAGTGGCCAAGGGCATCATGTGCCCTCAACATGTGGCCCATGGCTGGCCACTGCCCCTTCCCACTGGCCCATGGCTATTGCTGCATTTTCCAGGACCTCTTGCTGCTTCCTGGAGGGGCTACTCCAAAGGCACCAGCCCTGGGGGATGTGCCTGCCATGGGCAAGGGATTCTGCAGCATTCCTTGTACATCCACAAAACAGGCAGAACTAGAGCATCACCTCTTCCTGCAGTCCCTTCCATCTCCCTTCTCCACATCCTTCTTCTGCAGTGCCTTCTATTTCCTGCTCAGTCCCAACTCTTGGCTCACACCTTGATCTTGCCTTAAAAGCCCAGGGCCAAGGTTAGTTTTGCTAGGAATGTCAGCAAAGAATAGGAGTGGAGCTGGTGGTGATGTGTCCTCAGGCTAGACTGATGTGATTCAGTAATTTCAATCACTGATTTTGGTCATGACTAAGATGAGGAAGCAACAAACCTGTTAAAATATAACTTGCCAAATGTCATCTTCTGCATTTCTGTATGTTGGTAGTTATCCTCAAAGGAATGTGCTTGGGAATGTTTAAATCCCACTGCTGACTGTGCTCAGGCTGGATCAGCTGCCAAAAGCCAGGTGCCTGTGCTCTCCTCTGAGCAGTCTAGCAGTCCACAGCTGCTCAGGATGTTTCTTTATGCATTTTTCACACTTGATTATTAACTTTTATTAACTGTCTTCTCCATATCTTAATTGGTTGGTGACCTGTGTCATGGACACTGATTTTGGGCACTGAACCTGCAACAGCTCTGCTCTGGTCAGTCTCAAGGCTTTATGTTTCCTTGCACTCAGAGGTTGGAAAAGGAAACTAAATCTCCTGGTCCGTCCTGTCCTCAGCAGCTTGGGGACATGTGGCTGCCACCACCAGGACCACCACTGGCACCTCACTTGCAAGCTCAGGTTTTCTTTTCACCTGTTTTCCCTCCTGGTTCTGGGAAAACAAACCAAGTTCTCCCCACTGTTAATGTTTGATCAGGACCTGCCTGTTGCTCTCTGAACTCATCCTTGCAATAAAGGCGGGAGCTGTGGCGGGCCAGGAGCTGCAGGGTGTTGGATGTGGGCCCGGAGCTCAGCCTGCAACTCAAACAGAGCCCCGGGACGATGCCTGGAGGGGCCCCGCTGTCCCATCTGCCTGCTGAATCATTTATGAACATCTCTGTCAACCCCAGGTGTCTCTTCAGGCAGGGTGTGGCAGGGATGATCCCACAGATCCACCCTATGGGATATTCCTGCTGGGAGAAGCCTGCACATCCTCAGGGTGAAGGGAAGCAGGAGGGGGATGAGGGAGCCAAGGGATGGAGGAACTTGAGAGGATGTGTCCTTCCACCTTGTAGCACCAGCTCCAGCTATGTGCATCCCTGAGCCCCGAGTCCTCCCCTGCCCTGGTGCCCGTCACCTCCTGGGAGAGCTCTGGACAAAAGGAATTGGAGATGCTCCATCATTCCCTCCATCAAATTCGGCTTTGGCTACACCCTCACCTCCACCAGCAGCACAGCAGCTCCTCTTCAGGTTACTCGTCCAAAAATCCACCCTCCATTGGAGGAATCATTTCACCAGGGATGGTGGAGGGGTCAAGGCACAGGCTGCCCTCACCAGTCCTTTGCTGGACACCACGGTGGTGGCAGACCCTCCCTTGCCCTTTGAGAGGAGAGTTCTGAGCTTTGACAGCTCGTCTTCATGCTGACTTCCCAGGAGTTCACAGATCCCAGCCTTTGATCCTAGCGCAGGAGGGAACGTCCTGTCTGCCTTGAGCTGGGATTTGGCTCCAGCTCCTCTCCACAGGGCTCAGCTCATCCCTTCCCAACGAACAACACCCGGCAGCCAGCGGCTCCTCACTGTCCAGGGAACTCTCTCCCAAAGGCTCCTTTAACAGCCCCCCCAGGATTTCTCTGGGCCACAGCATTCCCCCAGACAAGCCTTTCTTCTCCTCCCGCCTTTCTTCTCCCAAGGAGCCCCCCGGGAGCAGCGGCATTGTCAGGATGGTGCCAATTAGGCCGAGGCAGCTTCCAAGAGGCTGCGCTGGCCCCAGCCGGGGGCTGCTGGTGCTCATCAAGTTCTCATTGTTCGGCGGCCGTGGGGCTGTGCCCGCCGGGGCTCTGTCCCTGGCGTGGGGCTCTGTGTCCCTGGCCCGCTCCCGGCTCCAAAGGGTGATTAAAGGATGATTAATGGGTGATTAATGGGTGTCAGCACAGGGGCCACGGAGGAGAGGCTTTGCTGAGCCCACTCCGAGTTGAGAGAAACCAGAGAACCATCAAAGTGGCCGGAGCTCCTGGAGGGGGAGAAAATCTGGCAGCTTTGGCTCCCTTCCACGCTTTGTGCCTGACAATGGTCAGGATCAGTGACTAGTGTGCTTTTATGAACTGCTCCCCAGGTCTGGCTGGCACAGCATGGCCACTCCGGTGAGGATGTTCCCAGTTTCCCTGTGGACACCAACACCAGCTCCCTGGACAGGAGAGAACACCACAGCGGCACCCGAGGCAAAGTGTGTCTTCAATGAAGAGTTCAAGTTCATCCTGCTGCCCATCTCCTACAGCATTGTCTTCGTGGTGGGGCTGCCCCTCAACTCCTGGGCCCTGTGGATGTTCATCTCCAGGATGAGGCCCTGGAATGCCACCACCACCTACATGGTCAACCTGGCCCTCTCAGACACGCTCTACGTCCTGTCCCTGCCCACCCTGGTCTATTATTACGCCGACCGCAACAATTGGCCCTTCGGGACAGGGCTTTGCAAGATCGTGCGCTTCCTCTTCTACGCCAACCTCTACAGCAGCATCCTCTTCCTCACCTGCATCAGCGTGCACCGCTACATGGGCATCTGCCACCCCATCCGCTCCCTCAAGTGGGTGAAGACCAAGCAGGCTCGCATCATCTGTGTGGCTGCCTGGCTCGTGGTCACCATCTGCCTCATCCCCAACCTCATCTTCGTCACCACCAGCTCCAACGGCAACATCACCCTGTGCCACGACACCACCAAGCCCGAGGAGTTCGACCACTACGTGCACTACAGCTCCTCCGTCATGGCCCTGCTCTTCGGAGTGCCCTTCCTGGTCATCGTCCTGTGCTACTGCCTGATGGCCAAGCGGCTCTGCAAGCCCAGCTTCTCCAGCCCCGGCCTGCAGATGCCCTCCTACAAGAGGCGCTCCATCAAGATGATCATCGTGGTGCTCACCGTGTTCGCCATCTGCTTTGTGCCCTTCCACATCACCCGCACCCTCTACTACACCTCCCGCTACTTCCAGGCCGACTGCCGCACCCTCAACATCATCAACTTCACCTACAAGATCACGCGGCCCCTGGCCAGCATCAACAGCTGCCTGGATCCCATCCTCTACTTCATGGCCGGGGACAAGTACCGGGGGCGGCTGCGCCGCGGGGCCGCCCATCGCCTCCGGCCTGTGCCCACGCTGGACCTGGCGCTGGTGTCACCCTTCTCAGATGTCACAGATGGCAGCCACGCGGCCAGCGTCACCCGAGGGACCGGGTCTGCACGCAGCGGGGGCGGGTGCTGAGGGGGCTCTGTAGCCTCAGTCCCCCAGGGCTCCGTGTGGGCATTCCCAGGTCCCCAAACCTGAGCTGTCCCTGCCCAGCCCTGAAGGGCTGAAGGGCACAGGTTTGTCCCAGCCCTGCCCTGGGAGGCCGTGAGAGGAGAGTGCTGGTGCTGGTCAGGGCAGGAGAGCCACCGGGCATTTGTGAGAATGGGAAGGACACTGAGGAGGCTCTTTTGGGGCAGGAGGCTGCTGTTCCAGCCCTGGCACTCTTGGGGACACATGGGGCTGACAAGTCACTAAAGAGAAGGGACACTAGTGCCTCCCTGGGCAGGCATAGCTCTTCCAGATGACTCAGTGGTGACATGTGGGGACCAGACTGAACCTGGGGACAGAGCCCACACTGAGTAGGTTCAGAGATGTCCCTGTCACACTGGCCTTGACAGAGGGGGAGTGACATGGCCTGGGGCACTTGCAGCCCATGACCCCAAATAAAGCCCCTCCCTTCTCAACACTCAGACCTGTTTCTCCCTGCAGCATAAGGAAGAGAGACAAGACAATCACCCTCACCCCACAGAAAATCCACTGGAGCAGGTCTGGAGGGATGAGCCGGAGCTCCTGTGCTGACAGGAAGGTTCTTGGGAATTTCCCTTTATGGGTGTTTGCTCCTCAAATGTTTACCCAACCCTTTTGTTTGACCAAGTGCCTGCGCAGAGCAGCGCTCTGAGATTGGTATCAGTGCTGTTGACTCTCCCATGCCAGCCTGGCAGGGATGGGACAGGGACAGGGCTGTCCCCATTCCGAGAGCCCCAGGAGGGGCTGTCCCCATCACTCCCTGCAAGTCCTGCCAGCACATGCCTAAGAGAGGGGTGCCCAGGGCATCACTGGGGTGTCACATCCCTGCCACCACATCAGGCACACACAGCCACATCCCACAAGAGCTGCCCAGGGGAAGGAGAGGACCCCAGGGATGGCCCATCCCAGCCCCACACCCCTGTCCCACCCAGAGAGATCCTCACCCACCACTGAGCCAGGAGCAGAGAGAGCAGGACACCTCCCTCCCGAGCCCAGTTAAACCAGTAAGAGCTGCCCCTCACCTCCCATTATATCCAGCGTGGCTCAGGTGCACCTGGGAGCTGCTTGGCTGCACCTGAGTGGTGCAAGGACCCTGCCAAACAGTGCCCCAGCTGGAGATGGGACTGCTAGGGAGGGGACACACTGGGGGGCAAGGGCACCTGCATGGGCAGGGCAGGGGTACTGCCACAGTGCTGCCAATCCCAATCTCTGGAACACACACAGACAGGTTTTGGGAGGTTGGAAATCTGTATTGGGTATGGAGATGGCAGGAAAGGCTCATCTGGGGCCACGTGGTCCTGGCTCAGGCCACATCCACAGATCCTCCAGTCCAGGAGTGTCTCCCTTCCATCCCAGGGTGGTCCCACTCATCATCAGGATGCCACCCTAAAAACTCCATGTCAATCCCTCCTCCCATGACACCCCTCCCTCAGCCTGTGGTGACCTGGTTGTCCCATGGGGACATTGTGCCCATTGCTGGCCCCAGCCCCACACCAGCCCCTTGCAGGGAACAGCTGTGTCACCCACAGCCCCTCCAAACCCCTGCAAGGGGGAGCCTTTCCCAATCTTCCCCTCACTTCCCACTCTCCTCCCACCTCCCCTCGGGTCGGAGGAACAGAAAGCCAGAGTGGGGACTGTCCCCTCTGTGTCCCCCATGCCAGGCTGGCTGAAATTCCCCTTGCAAGAGCCCTCATGAGGCAGGATGGGGCCGGTGCCGGTGACACTCAGAGGATGTGCAGCTCGTCTGACTCGGACAGCCCATACTTGGTTTTGTTCTCATTGAAGAGCTTGAGCAGGGCACTGATGTAGAGCTCGTGGTAGCGATCCACCAGCTCGCGGCTCGGGTTCTCCACCTTGGGCACCGCCAGCGGCTCCCCCACTGCCGGAGGGGACAGGGACAGGGACTGGGTCAGCGTGGTGGCAACACGCTCACCTTGCTGGGGACACAACCCAGGAGGTGCCTTCCAGCACCACCCACTGGGGAGTGTCCCCTTACCCCTCTCCAGCCTGGGGGTGTCCCCAGCCCCACGGCTCACCCACGGTGGTGATGGGTCTGGCGTAGGGCAGGAAGCCGCGGGAGCGGCAGGAGGTGAGGCCGCGGCCGTAGAAGAGGCAGGGAGCGAAGCCCATCATCTTCTGGAAGCGCCGCTGGATGCTCCTCATCCAGCTGCCCTCTTCAAAAACCACCTGGCGGAACAGGTCGTTCTCCCCGAAGGAGAAGGAGGGGACGAGGAAGGCCCTGCGGAGGGAACACGGTGGGTGGTGACGGGGCGCTGGGGACCGCCGGGACCCGCGGGGGTGGCAGTGCTGGTGACCCAGCCGTGACCCACCCGTGCCGCAGGGCCATGCGGACGAAGCCCTTGCGGTTCTTGAGGATGAGTGTGGTGACGCCGGGCCGGCAGGACAGCGACTCGGCCGCGCCGCCGATGACGATGGCCACCGCATTGCCGGTGCCTTTCTGCGACAGCAGGTACCCGATGGCGCGGCGGGTCACCGGGAACAGCCCTGCGGCGGGACGGAGCACCGGGGCTGTGGCACTGCAGTGCCCGGGCACCCGACAGGGACCGCAGAGTGTCCCCCCGAGCGATGGCACCTGGTGGGACCAGGGCAAGGACAGTGCAAGGGCTCCCTCTGCTGCGGGCAGGGAGCGGGCAGGGGCTGGGAAAGATGCGGGAAAGGTGCTGGCAGAGGGTGGGAAAGGTGCGGGCAGGGCGCGGTGAGGGCAGGGTGGGGGCAGTGAGGGCAGAAGGTATAGCAGGGTGTAGACAAGGAGCAAGCAAGGCGTAGGAGCTGTACAGACAGGGTGTAGGCAGGGTGAAGGTGCAGCTCACGCAGGGTGCAGGCAGGGTGTGGGCAAGGTGCAGTCAAGGTGCGAGCTGAAGCTGTCGCTCAGGCACAGTGCAAGCAGAGCAGCATCCCTGCCGTGTTTCCCTCAGCGGGATCGGAGCCCACCCGAGCTGGGCAGGGCAGGCACCTCTCACCCCCACTCATCAGGTACTCCCGAAACAAGGGCAGACGGAAATTTCCGGCCAGCGTGGTGAGGGAGGGGCGGATGCCCGGGAACAGCTCCTCGAAGCCCGTGGAGCCCGTGATGAAGTTGCAGAAGGCGCCGACGCAGAGGATGCCGTGGGGGTGCGAGCCGATGATGTAGTTGTGGCTAGGGGACAGGTCGTGTGTCTTCACCAGCTGCGGGGACAAAAGGAGTCACGGGAATGTGACGGTGGCATCTCCTTTTGGGTGGTCCCACCCCTTCGCGGCGCCGTACCTTCACCGGGAAATAATCCCGAAAGTGCTTCCACACGGTCCATCGCCGCAGGCACGGCAGCCTCCTGCCACCTGCAAAACCGGGAGGGGCCCCAGGAGATGATGCCCAGCCCAGCCCAGCGGGCAGCAGGATCCAAGGGAAACGCTCCCCTTGGACCTCCTGCATCCCTCTTCCCACCCTGGTGCTGATGATGGGGGAGCGGAGGGAAGGAGCAGGGGGAGATGTGAAGCTCCCCATATTTTAGGAGGAACCTGGAGAAAGGGAGACCCCACTCCCATCCTGCTGCAAAGCTGGAGGAAGCGGGGACACGGCCAGCACACCTTTCTCCGGTGTGTCCCAGTCGAAGATGATCCAGGCCACGTAGAGCACGGGGATGAGCCAGAGGCTGGTGAACAGCAGGTAGATGAGCAGCAGGAGGCTGACGATTCCTGCGGGAGCCGGGCAGGGGGTGAGCGGCTGCGTGGCCCCCCGGGATCCCCCGCAGCCCCCTGCTCACTTACCCAGCAGCAGGAAGCTGAGCACCCACTGCAGCACGGCCAGGAGCTGAAGCGCAGAGCCGACATCGCGCTGCGAGGGCCAGGGCACGGCCAGCAGCGTCCTCAGGGCAGTCTGGATGCTGGCCCGGCTGCCTGCGGAGAGGGGGACACGGCCCCCGCCCAAAACACCACGGCTCGTACGAGAGTGGGGCCGCCAGGATGCCGAGGGACACCCAGGGGCACCGGCGGGAGGTGGGATGGGAGGGACGAGCAGCTGGGGAAGGAGGGATGGGACGGGATGTGGGGGTGGAATGGAGGCGGCTCATCCCCAGGAAGCTCTGGGCCATGCCAGAGGTGGCCCTGGGCAATCAGGACTGTCCCCAGAGCAGGGAGCACCTGGGCACCACCAAGCCCAAAGCTCCGTGCACCAAGAGCAGCGGCACATCCCGGTCCATGCGCCATTCCGAGCCCTCCTCGGCATGCTCAGGCTCCCAGCGGATTTGGGGATTTCTCGGCTGGCACAGCAGGGAGGCACCACCCCCAGCACCTGGCAAGGCCAGCAGCAAGGCCGAGCCAGGATGGCTGGCGGTGGTCCCACTCTGTCCCCACAGGGACACGCTGCTGGCAGCGCAGCCACTTCACTCCCCCTGCCGCCCCTTCCCTCCAGCCGGTCTTGGTGAACCATTAACCTCCCCGGGCTGGGAGCCAGGATCCAAACTCCAAGCCTGGCCCCATCCCTGCTCCCCAAAACGGGCCTGAGGCACCGGCCCTGCCAATGCAGCGCTCCTGGCCAAAGGTCCCCACACTGAGACCACACCAGAGAGCCACCCCAGCATCTCAAAAGCCTTTTTTTCTTGGGGAAACAACCCCAGATCTGCATGCTGGCCAGAGAAATGGTCAGAGGAACACAGGAGCAGCCCTGTCTGTGTGGCTCCCCAAACCAGGGACCCTGGGTCAGAGGAGAACCACCAAGCCCTTGTTCAGTTTTTCCTAGCCCAATCCAAACCAGGAACGGGACAAGTGAAATAAATTAAACACTGGAGCCATCTCTGGCCCATAGGGGATTTTTCCAGTGGGGAACTTTTGTCCTTTTCTCCCATGCAGCATGCTGGGCTCTGAGTGATCCCTTCCACCCACCACACATCCCAGCCACCTGCAGAATCCAGTCCCTTCTTTTTCCGAGGGAAGACACAGAGCTCTTCCCAGCAAAGTTGTGCCCATCAAACAGTCACTTTTAAACATTTTTTCCTAGCTCCTATTCCAAAAGCCCCAACAATGTCCACACCACAGACACAGAGAACCTCCCAGGGCTCTGCTGTCAGCCCCATCCCAGCCTCTGCAAACCCAACATTTGGAATTTGGAGGAGTATCTTGTGTGTAACATTCCCAAATGTTGTCCAAAATTTCATTCCTGTGGAGTTATTCTCAAATTGCTCCCAGCACCCCCTTTCTCCTCAGCACTCCCAAACAAGCAGACAACAGTGACAACCACCAGCTTGTCACATTACTGGAGACCCAGGAACCATCCCAACCCATTTTGGGAATCTCTTACCACTGAGATTCTGGGAGCAGGCTGCTATGATGGTTTTCATGGTGGCAGGAGCTCTGTGGTGCCGTGGGTGGAAAAGTGAGTTTGGCAATCACAGGGCGCCGGGCTGTGTGTCCAGAGGAGTGTGTGACCAGGTGACCAAAGGGACACCGGCCCTGCTGAGGGGAGGGGACCTGCTCCAGCTGGGATTAGGAGCATGGAGAGGAGCTGGTGGTCCTGGAAGAGTCACACAGAGGGTGGGGCGCTGTGGCTGTGCTGGGAGGTTGCTGCTCCTTGGAAAGTCCCGGCTGTTGGTGCTGGCAGGGGCTGAATTCCCCTGGGAATGGTAGCGTCCACGCTGGGGGAACGTCACAAACACTGCTGTGTGACAGCCACAGAGCCACCCAAAAATACCATCCTGAAGCTCCACAGCCACCAGACCATTCCTGACGTTCCCAGCCCTGGGATGGGCACTCTGCCTCCTGCCCAGGGAGCCTGGAGTCCTGTCTAGAGAGGATTGAGGGGGGAAATGACAAAAAAGGGAAGTAGGAGCAGCAGGGAGTCAGCACTGAGATGGGGCCTCAGGCCAACAGCCCAAGGAACAGTGAGAATCCACAGGGAATAAATCCCTGAAGCTACTCCTCAGGATCTGGCTGTCCAGAGGTGCTCCTAGGAAGTGCTGGCTAACATCCGTGTAGGAAAGGGATAAACACACCTGCAGGATTGTGGTGGCAAAGTTAGAAACATTTCCTGGGAGATTTAGAACCCATAAACCCCTCCTGTGAATTGTAGGGACTCAGAACCTGGGAGAAAGGACCACAGTCCCTGCAGTGTGGATCCTTCCTGGGTGTGGATCTGTTCTGAGGACAGGGATTGCTGAATGGAAAACAGCTCAACTCCTGCAGTCCAGCTGTGCCCAATCCTGCTGATAGGAAGGAAAACCACTTTTCTACAGAATCCCACCATCCAGATGACACAAAGTGCCAGCCATGCTTTTCCATCCCAGTATTTTACCAGGATTGGAACAAGCCCATCCACAGCTACCAGCCCTCACTGGGCACTTCCAGAGCTTCCAGCTGATTCCTCACCTTCCTGCACACACCTGCTCTGTGCCAGCTCAGTGCCAGGTGAGTCCTCTTCTCCCTCATTCAGGAATGGTGCCAGAGGGATTCAGAGAGTTTTCCCCCTTTCAGGGATTGTTCTAGAGGGTTTCAAAGCACTGATTACTTTGTCTTGGAATATGGCACCATTTGTCCCAGTTCTGTCCCTTGTGGGCTCCATGAGAGCATCCAGGGTTCACCCCCTGGAAAAGCTCGGGATAAAGAGCAAGAGAATTTCACATCAAGAATCAGGCAGCACAAAGAGAATTTATTTTGCTTAAAATAGAGAGGAAAAAAAAATAAATATATCCACCCACAATACAAAGAGCAGTTTTCAAATCCATGGAGCTCCCCTTGGAGGCTGCCTCCACCTGGGAGGGCAGAGGGAGCCTGACCCTCATGGAGCTGCCCCTCAGAGCTCTGGGGCACCCCCCAAACACAACCAGTGCCCCCAGTCTGACATGGAATGCGAACCAAAGCACGGGGTCACGTGTCCTCCTGCCATCCTGTCCCCTGTCCATCCAGGGAACTCCTGGACACTCCACCTATGTACACTGCATTCCCTCCTCCCTCTCCAGGTTGTTCTCCCAGGATCTCCAGGCCCTGCTGGCAGCCAGAGCATCAGCCCATGTTGTGCCTGTTGCCATAGCCCCGGGGGTGTGTGTCCTTCCAGTCGTCCCAGTCCCGAGCTTTCCGAAGAGCTTCCTCATCATCCTCCTCCTCCTCTCTCTCCTTCTGCTGCTTCTGCAACTCCTCATCACTTGCACCTGCTGGAGGGGAGGGACAGGGAGAAGATCCAGGTTTTCCAAAGCCCTGCTGGGAGCTAGGCTTGCCAGAGAGCAGGAGTAAGAACCTTGGGAACCAGGGACCAGCTTCCACTATCCCAGGTTGTTCCAAGCCCCATCCAACCTGACCTTGGACAGGCCAAGCACAGTCTAACCCCGTTTTCCTAATAAAGCTTGGATTCTTCCATAGGCAGGGGTGCTCCATACTCTGTTCACCCACCCCCCTCAAGAGGCTTCCCAAATCCCCTGTTCCCATCTCTGCTCCATACCTGGAACCCTCTGTGGGTTGGACACAATTCCCTGCTTCCGGCGCTGCTCGTACCAGTCATCCACAGTCATGGTGGGCAGCCCAGGATAGCCAGCTCCAAACACCCTGCAGAGGGACAAAACCAGCCAAAACCAGGCAATGAAACCCCCTGGGATGAGCAGGAACACGGGCAAGAGGCACAGGGTTATTCCATCATCCAATATTCAATATCCCAATATTCACATCACAATTCTTATTCAGGATATCATGAGGTGGGCTTGAGGAAGGCTTTGGGGTGACCCAGTTGTGGCCTTCCAGGGCCCAAGGGAAAGATGGAGAGGGCCTGGAGGGACAGGGCACAGGGAATGGATTCCCATTGCCAGAGAGCAGGGTTAGGTGGGATAGTGGGAAGGAATTCTCCCCTGTGAGAGTGGGGAAGCCCTGGCACAGGTGCCCAGAGAAGCTGTGGTTGCCCCTGGATCCCTGGAAGTGTCCAAGGCCAGGGACAGGGCTTGGAGCAACCTGGGATAAGGGAAGGTGGCCTCGGGACACCCCTGGGAACTGAAGCAGATACATGGAAAGCTCAGCAGGAAATCTGGTTTCTATCCCATTCTGTGCTTTAGATGCCAAAATTCCTGCACAGGTTTCAGGATTCCGCAAACTCAAGTGCAGACAGGGAGATTTCCGCACTTGAAGGAATATTTTAGGCTTGACATGAGAACACTGCCCCAAAGTGTGGTTGGATCATCCCAATGCATACCTGGCCTGAGCAGCATCCCGGGTGAGGATGAAAGGCTTCATTGGAGTTCTGGCAGGCCGGGAAGGGCCACGGGGACCTGCTGGAGCCTGGAGATGCAAACAACAGTCACCAGGGAATTGAGGGGATGAGAATTCCCCCTCTGCTTCCCATGCTGAAGTTATTAAAGGTCTTGTAGAGGAGAAACACCTCAGCTGTCAGAACAACATCTCAGGATGGAGAATCCAGGCCTGAATTTGGTTTAAATCAGGAATTCCAACTGTGCCTGTACAGGAACCACTTCCTGTGCCTCTGTGCCACCTGCTGGGGTCAAAGCAGAGCTGCCAGGGCTGAGTTCAGAGCAGAGCAGAAGTGTTTATTGTTCCAGTGGAACATTCTGAGCCCATCATTCCATAGCATCTCCAGGACACCTGGGAGGAGCTGAGTCCTGCAGTGCCAAAAAATGACCCCTCAAAGTAGCCCTGCCAGGAGGCTGGGCCAGCACGTCAGGAGCTGCTGCTCCCAGCAGACATCCCAGGTCACAGAAATCCTGGACACAACGTTCTGCACAGGGATTGCAGGTCTGTGGGAATGTTTTGTCATTCCAAATGGGCTGATAACACCTGGACACGCTGCAGACCAGGAGTGGAGGCTTGACAGAAGCCATAGGAGTCTTATTTTAATTTCCAAATCCAACTGTTCTTCAGAATTAGGGATCTGCAGAAAAGCCTTTGCACAGCCCAGTTCAGCTCTGATATCCCAAGCTCCAGCATTCCACAAGCTGGGATTGTGGGGAACGTGTGGCAGCAGAGCCCAGCCCAAAACTCAGAATTCAGAATGAAGGAAACCCCATCAGCTCACGCTGTGATTGAGCTCAATTCCAACTGGGAAGTCATGCAATAAAACTCTGCTGCTGAATTCCTCTGGATTCATCCCCCCATGCCCATCCCAGGAGAGCTCCCTCACCTGCCTGGCTGCATCCCTGCTCCTCAGGATCACCAGCTCCTGGTCAATGCTCTCAATCTCCTCCAGGCTGGTGCTGATCCATTTCTGGATCTGGAGGATGTAAAATTCCCGGATCTGATCCTCATCTGCTGTCCCACTCTCCACAGAGCTGCTCATGGAGGCCAATTTGTTCTCCAGCTCCTTCTTCTGTTTGTACCTGGCTCAAACACAGCAAAATCAGATCACTGAATCATTTTTTTTTCCAGCCCAGCTCTAGTGCCTTTACCACCTTTTCTAAGAGAAGAAACCAAATTTCATGGAAGTTGTGCTGATTCCTGCTGGAATTTCAGCCTCTCCTGTCTGTTAAAAGCAGCTGTAAAATGACATTTAATTCAGAGGAGCCTCAATGATTTTATTCTTCTCCTAAACATTGAGGAATTCTTGGAAATTGAAGCTTTCCTGATAAAATTAGGCAAGACTGGAAACATCAGTCTCCTGGAGAAAGCAGGACTGAGAAAATCAATGGAACGGCTGGTTCGAGCTGATTCCATGTCACACAAACAAAATTAAACCCTTTTCCAACTTCTATCTCAGGTGGTTTTGTGTATGCAGGCATTTTTTAAAATATAATTTTGGCCTTTTTTTGACCTATTCAGGAATTAGTTATTAAAGGGAAGAACTCCCTATATAGTAAACTTCCAGGATAAATTTATTTTTCAGGAATTAGTTATTAAAGGGAGAACTACTCTTACAAAACACTTTCAGACTAAATCCTTGTGTCCTCCTTCCCTCAGTTATTGTCACCTGAAGAATGAACAATAAGAGCCAAGAAACCTTTGAGGGCTGAGAGGACAAGGAGCATAAAAGAGTAATTCTAAAAAAGAAACTCTCCCCATTTGGAATATAAATAGTATTTTTCTATGTTTTTCTACAAAATTTAAGCAAGTCCAGCCCAGTTTGGATCTTCCAGTGCTGCCCCAATGAGCAACTCAGTGGCCAAAATCCCAACCAGAGCACCAAAGGCACCAAACACTTTTTTTCAAGCTCTAATGAACTGGTAGGAAACTTCCAGTTTGGGAGTTTTTATGCTGCCAGAAGTGATTAAAGAACTAAATGTAAGATTAATTATGAAAGATTAAAGAGCTTATTATAAGTTTTTGAGCAGCTTTTCCTCAGAGATGAGAAACTGGAGACACAAATGCCCCTACCCATTAAACAGCAAGCAGCATCTCTTAAAATGAGCATTTTATGATCAAATTATTCCAATGCTCAGGAAAACTCTTCCCTGTCCAACCCTGCACTGTCTCAGGCTCCTGCTCCTCCCAGAGTGATTCCCAAAGCCCTTTCCAAAGCTCACCTTTCAATTTTGGCTGTCCTGCTCATGGCCATGGCCACCAGGTTGGGCTGGCCGGGTTCCTGGGGGGCTGAGGGGCTCTCGGTTTTCTCCCCTCCAGCAGTGCCTGGGGGCAGCTGGAAAGATCCCAGCCCGTAGTTCCTGCAGAGCTTGAGGAAGTGCAGGAAATGCTCCCGGGCACTCTCCAGGTGCTCCCTTCTCCTGCTCAGATCCACCTGCTTCAGCGTGAGGCCTCCCAGCAGCGCCGGCAGCAGCATGAACTTCAGGTCGGCTGAGGCGATTTCCTCCACATCCTCGTTCTCACTGCGACGGAGAGAGCAGGGAGCGTGGAATGGAGATGGGAAAGGGGTTGGGGTCATTCTGTGAGGCGGCTCAGGAGGGACCTTGTGGCTCTGCACAACTCCCTGACAGGAGGGGACAGCCCCAGGGCGGGCTCTGCTCCCAGGGAACAGGGACAGGAGGAGAGGGAATGGTCTCAGGATGGACCAGGATGGGCTCAGGTTGGACACCAGCAGGAATTTCCCCATGGAAAAGGATGTGAAGCATTGGAAGGTGTTGGAGTCTCCATCCCTGGAGGTGCCCAAGGGACGCCCAGCCGTGGCACTCAGTGCTCTGGGCTGGTGACAAGGTAGGGATCGGTCAGAGATCGATCTTGGAGATCTTGTCCAACCTCAGCGATTCTGGGATTCTGTCCCGCTCCCCCTCCACCTCTGCCTTGCCCGGGGACCCTCCCTGTCCCCTCAGACGCGTCCCCTGCACTCACCTAAACAGCTCCAGCTGCGCCACCATGGCCGTCGCCCGCTGCAGCGCGTCCAGCCCCTGCCGCACCTTGTCCTGCACGGCCGGGGCTCCCGAGGACGGCTCGGCGCTGGCCTCCAGCTCGTCCCAGAGCCGCCGTCCCAACGCCAGCAGCTCCGCCAGCCGGGGGCCGCCCGCGCCCGCCTCCGCCATCATGGGCCGGGAACAGCTCCGCCGCCACTTCCGGCGCGGTCCGGCGCGACCGTACCCGCCCCGGCCGCCATCTTGAGGAGGTCATTGCCATATCCACAACATGGGGCGACACCTTGGGGAGGTCACGGCTATGGATACTGCGGGCGCCATCTTGGGGAGGGCACAGATACAGCCGGGGAGCGGGTGCTGCCATACTGGTGAGGGCAGGCTGAGGGGCAGCGGGCCCGGTGGGCGCCGTGATGGCCTCGCACTCGCCCTGCGGCCCTGGAGTCCCCCCGGGATCCCAATGGCGGGCGGGCACCGCGGGCAGGAGCGGCTCAGGCCGGCCGGGGGCGCTCAGAAGCCTCCGGTGCCCTCACGCTTTTCCCTGCCAGGGCCTGCCTGGCGCACCGGCCCGCACGGGTCCTGGCAGGGAGCGCTGAGATGGAGTCTGGGAAAGTGGGAAAAAAATGTGGATAATTAGATAAATTGGCAGAAAACATCCGTTTTCCTGTTGTACAAGAGGGGTGCACAGTGGAGATCCTTGATAGTGCAGTACTGGATGTCAATAAATATCAATTTATTTGTTTAAGCACTGCACCTTCCTATTCTTCTCTATTTTTTCTACATAACAAATGGGACATGCAAACTTTCTCTCTCTCTCTCTCTTCTTTTTTTTTTTTTTTTAAATTATTTTTTCTTCATTTATTTTGCTCCTAAAATCCCTAAAATTTAACCAGGCATCGGTCAGGTTAAGGTTAAATCTGTGCTTTTAAAAGCAGGTTATTCCCCTAGAAATACAGGCTGTGAGCAAAGTATGAATGTAGCAACCACTACTACTGCTCCTTACTCCTGAGTAATTCTAACTCAGCCTCTGAGGATGACTCAGTTTACGATTTATTCTGTTTGTTTTCTTCATGCCTGTGTCAGATTGTGCAATGAATTGTTACTCACAAAGCCCAGGAGTGCCGTGAGTCCTCAAAACCTGTCTGGTTCCAGGTCTGGGCTGATGGGAGGCTCTCCTGGATATTCCCAGTGGGATGGCATCCCCAGTGTGGTTTGTGGCCACACATCAGTGTCTGCTGTGCTCCTCAGGCTCCCTTCCTGCTGGAATGGTTACCCAGCCTAGGAAAAATCAGATCCTTCCCTATGAGGATGAGGAGGCCTTGGAAAGGTTTTCCCAGAGAAGCTGTAGCTGCCTCATCATTGGAAGTGTCCAAGTCCAGGTTGGATGGGGCTTGGAGCAACCTGGGATAGGGGAAGGTGTCACTACCCACGGCAGAGGATGGAACAAAATGGGATTTAAGGTCCCTTCTACCAAACCATCCAAGAATTCCGCGATTCCAAGGGATAGAGAGCTGCTTCCCCTCTGAACCCCCTGCAGCCCCTGCCAGAACTACACCCAAAATTCCTCAGGCTGCAGCTGGTGCCCCCTCTCAGATCTTATGGCTCTTACTCACCCCTGTTTGTCCCTGTCCCTCAGCTGAAGATCCCCACTCGGACAATCCCTGTTTTTGTTTGTCATCCTTAGAGCACCACGACTCTGCTGAGCACCCCGGGAACAAAGGAGAACAGAGAGGGAAGGGTTTTTCCTTAAATGCAAGCTTTTACTCATGAGTGTGTCTTGTGGTGTGGTGGTGCATAGACCAACCACCCCAAAGGTCAGAGCAACATCCCCCAAATATTCCCAGCAGTGCAGGTTGGACAGGGCTTGGAGCAACCTGAGCTAGGAGAAGGTTCCCTGCTTGTGCCAGGAGGTGGAACTGGATGAGCTTAAAGCCCCTTCAAGCCAAATCATTCCAGGATTTCCTGATTTCATGAGATGTTGATCCATCCACAGCTGAGCTCCATCCTGGGCTTTCTCCTCCTTCTGACTCAGCTCTGTGAGCAGCACAAGGAAAAGCAGGTGCAGGTCCTGATCCACATTCCAGTGGGATCTGCACTCCAGAGCTGTGCAGAAGAAATGTCCCAACATATCCTTGAACACAGAGTCATCCTTCCTCCAAAAACTTAATTACCAATGGTTTGCTGCCCTTGCTCATATTATCCTCCTGGAATGAGTTATGCAGAATCCCTCAATGAATAGGGAAACAAAAAGAAAAATAAATCCATGTTTTAACAACAAATCAAAATATTCCATGAAAATCACTTGCCTTTCCCCAGACTTTATTGTTTGTACAAATTTGACCAGCAACAAATAACCACGTTCACACCAACGTTACTCCCTTAAAACCCCTGGGGACCAACACAGGGATCATTCCCACTGCATTCATCCTCAGGCTCCCAATTCCTGGGGGATGCTCCCAGCCCTGCAGATCTCACATCCCTGCTAATTCCAGGTGTGGGCCCGGATTCCAGCAGCTCCCACTGAGAGCGTTGTCACAGAGCTGTCACCTCCTGCCAGCCTGATCCTTTGCACTCCCCAGCTAATTCCGGCGCCTTCCCATTTCCCGCAGGATTCCCGCTGCACAGTGACCCCTCCAGTCTTTTCCCAGCTCTTCCCTTTTGAGCTTGAAGTCAAGGAGGGAGAGGAGGAGTGGATTCTGCATATTCAGCACTTGACCCTGCCTTTTCCCAGGCAGAAATTCCAACGAGACCTCTCTAGGAGGGATCCGGACAGCTCCCCTGGGCATTCCTTGCTATTGTAGCTCCTCTCCTCTCCCCCAGGCGATGTGTGTTTGTAGTTACCAAATGCAAATCACATTTCCCACCCTCCTGGCTGGAGTTCTCACTCCAAAAGATCCTTCCCGGTTTTTTTTCCTTTCACCAGCTCGTTTTGCAACGCTCGCAGCCCCTCCCGGTGTCACCTCCCTGTGATCTGGGATGCTCTGGGAAGTGGATGGAGGGAAGGCATTGAAGCAATCCTAATTTAATACTTGCACCTCTCCGCACACAGAAACCGCGGCTGTTTGGCAGCCTGGCAGCTGAAACTCCTTTTTCAGAGGAATTCCAGGCACTGACTCCTAATTGCATTTTAAAAGGAAAACTCGAGATAGCTTTTGACCTTGGAGAGCTGCGGTTTTCCAGGCGCTCTCGGAAGGGAGATGGCAGCAGGCAGAGCCAGTCAATGGCACATTAACTACTGATAACGAGGGTTAACTCACTCCTGGCACTCACCGAGCTCGGGCTCAACTTCCAGCCCCTGCATCCTCCCGAGCCACCTCTGATTCCTCCCCTGCTCACACAGAAACCTGGAGCACATTAAGGGGAAGGGATGTTTTACAAGAAAAGCTCATGAATTGATTCCGTGACCCAGCAGAGACCATTAAAAATGATGGAATGGATATGGAAATGAGTAATCGTCCAGCTGGGCTCGGGCTGAGTGCGGCCAGCTCCAGTCAATGGGAACCAAAAATAAAGTGAAGCTGCTGGAGCCTCCAGGCAATGCTGGGGGCTGCAGGAATCCACCCGAGGGTTCCCATCCCATTTACCTGTCCTCCTGGTGCTGTGCAGCCTCTCCAGCACCTGTTTGGACTCATCCTTTCTCTCCCAAGGCTGCACCAGCAGGAATCTCATCCCATCTAAGCACTTGGCCAGATTCTGTGCTAAGGGAAATATGGGAGCCCCCATCCCCGCCTCCCAACCCCTTGCTGTTCACACACACCCTTGGCTCATCCAGCCCACATTCCCAAGGATCAGAAAATAACCCTGCACTGCCACAGTTTCCAGCACCAGCCCTGAATCCCAGGCAGCTGGAGACCTGAGGAAGCAGCGGATGAAACAGGAGCTGAGGAAGGCAGGGATCTGTGATTAAAGGCAAATCTGGGCCAGTGAGAAGCAGAAAGAGTTGAAAGTGAGCTGGTCCTTGGATGTGTGAAAGGAAAAATATGGATCTGGGGATTCATGGACACAAGGCTCTCCTTACAGGACCAGCTCAGAAGGACACGGAAGAAAGATTGTCCTGGAAAACAAGGCACAGAGAGTTATAACATTTATTTAAAAACACAGACCAGAATCCCACTTACAGGAAGTACAGAAACACAAGGTTATTTCTTGCTCCCCCAAGGCCCTGGAGTTGTGTCCCCTCTCCAGGCCAGAATCCCAACACACCTGGTCCTGAAGGGTGGAAGGAATGGGCTGAAGACCTCAGTGGGCCAGAAGGAGGGGCAGGAAGGACAAGCCGTGAGAATTTCACATATTGAGTGGGCTCCCACCTCCACCATGGGGACAGAAGCTACAGTGATGCCATGGCTGGGTTGTTAACACACAGTCAGGGATGGGTTTGCCAGGCTGCCCAGTTTTGGTAGCCCTCAGGACCTCTCTTGTCCCTGGTGTCTCTGCCATCAATGACAGCAGCACCATCTCTATGGTCTCCACTGAGATGCTGCCAAGGGCCCTGGAGCAGTGTTTTTCCCTGAGGAGGAGCATCCTGGATGAGCCCACAGCACAGTCCTGTCCCCAAAGGAGCTGCCCATGACCCCCTCACCCAAAGCAGCAGCGTTCCATCCCTGCAGCCTTCTCCCAGGGGATAACTCTACCCCCTTCCATCCATCACTCCTGGCTTTCAGGCTGCTGTCAGAATCCTCCTGCAGAGGGACAATGGCAGCCCAGGGTCCCCATTCCCCCTGGAGAGAGGTGCCTGTGGAATGATCAATGGCTTGGAAACAAAGAGCTGGCCACTGAGCAGCTGCAGGAGGGCAGCTCTTTGTCCTGCCCTGAGGTCTGGGTTGGAAGGGACCGAAGGCTTCCCAAAATCTCAGTCTGGGGCTTCCCATGAGATACCAAGCCTTCTCCTTGCTGGGGGCATCCCTTGGGATGGGCTCCTGGTGTTCTGGTGGGTGCCAGGGCGGGTTGTCCTCCTCATTTGCAGACGTGTCTCTCCAGGCTGCGCCGGCAGCGCCTGCACACCACGGAGCAGCACCAGCGGTACCGGCAGTGGCAGCGCTCCTGCACCTCCTCCGTGTAGGTGTTGTAGCCACGGCCACAGCACAGCAGGTCACAGCTGCCACTGCCCACTGAGCTCCTGTTGCACGGCCTGTGGAGAGATGTGGGGCTGGGGACCTGCCCTCCCAGGCCCTGGCCTCTCCCAGAGTTGGTGTGCTCAGAACAGGAGGCAGCAGGATCACAGACTCAAGGAATGGTTGGAAAGGACCTTAAAAATCATCCTGTGCCACCCCCTGTGGGCAGGGACACCTTCCACTAGCCCAGGTTTCTCCAAGCCTCATCCAACCTGGCCCTGGACACTTCCAGGGGCAGCCACAGCTTCTCTGGGCACCCTGCACCAGGGCCTCCCCACCCTCCCATAGAAGAATTCCTTCTCAATATCCCATCTAACCCTGCCAGTGGGAAGCCATTCCCCCTTGTCCTGTCCCTCCATCCCTTGTCCCAAGTCCCTCTCCAGCTCTCCTGCAGCCCCTTTAGGCACTGGAAGGGGCTCTGAGATGTCCTTGGAGCCTCTTCTTCTCCAGGTGAACACCCACAACTCTCCCAGCCTGGCTCCAGCCCTTGGAGTATCTCCATGGCCAGACAGGGACTTGTTGAACAAGTCCGTGCCTGTCTTGTGTTGGGGACCCCAGACCTGGATGCAGCAGTGCAGGTGGGGTCTCACAAGACAGGGATTCAGGGATCTGCTGCAAGCTCAGCCCAGCCCACCCACATCAGCTTCCCAGGACATTCAAACCCAGCAGTACAAGCACTCCTGGAATCAGAGGCTGAGTTCTTCCTACCTGTCCTGTGTCCCCAAAGAACCCAGCTGGGGATTTGGGGTGCAGTAGTCAGGAGAGTTGATGAGATAAACCAGATCCATCTCTGTCACTGGCCTGGCATCCCCTTCCTTGGGGATCAGCTGTTTCCTGGGCCCCACGAGCCGATGGGTCACCTTGAGGGCTGCCAGGTACCTGGATTTGAGGTCAGAGGCGATTTCACCCAGGTCTGGCAGCCCTTTCCAGCAGGTCTTCACTGAGCAGGAGCCTGAAACCCCATGGCATTTACACCTGGTATCCAGGGAGTCACTGAGCACCTGCAGAGCACAGGGAAACAAACAGTTGAGTTTGCTCTCTCCTGGTACCACCCCAGGGACTGACTCCCAAGAGCGCCCATGGGAAGTTTCGAGGGATGAAAGAGCTCAGAGCTGAATGTAATGGGGCAATCAGGGACTCAGCCCTGCTTCAATCCCTTCTGATAAGAACCTGATCCTTGGGGACCTTCCCAGAAGAGCTGGAGGCTTCCCAAGCCTCACCTGGGGAACAGGCGTGGATGGAAGCACAAAGACAGGGTGGGCTGGGGAGCCCAGCTGGGCAGGACAAGCTCAGTTTCCAGTGAGAAGGGTGGAAAGAAGCACTGGGAGTACTGGTGTGAAATAACAGATAACTGGGAGTACTGGTGTGAAATATCAGATGTGCTGGTTGTGGAAAGGGTAGGGTTTGTCTGAGGGTGGGCAGTAGTGTGTATGTGGAGGTGTCTGCTAACATGCTTCTTAACCATTTTGCTGCCTCCTGATGTTCAGGACATCCCAAAAACCTGGCTGGCATCTACTGCCTTAAATAAGGGACCTCTTCCCCTGCTCTGAGGGGCGCTAGGCTCCACCGATCCCAGGGGGGCTCACACCCACTGTGCCACCCCTGGGCAGTCCTGGGAGGCTCACACACCCCATCCCAGACCGCAGCAGCCCTGCTGAGCTCCGTCTCCCCCATCCCAAGCCGCAGATCCGGGGGTCCCGCACCCACCGCCCGTCCCACGGCTCCGTTGTGCCGGTTCACCGCCCTGAGCCCGGGCGTGCCCCCGGGGCCGGCTCTGGCGGAGCCGTCGGTGAAGGCGGCTCCGAGCTGGAGGCCGTGGCTCAGGTTGTCCCCGCAGCCGCCCCAGCGGGAGCCGGGCGCGGGGGGCTCGGAGGGGCCGGGGCCGCAGGAGCACAGCGGGAGCTCTCCGGAGGCGCAGGAGCGGGCGATGCCCTGAGCCACGGCCGCCGCTGCCAGGGCGTGCACGAAGGCGGCTTCCCGCGTTCCTGCGGAGAAAACAGGGATATTTCCTTTCTCCCTGCCCGGCCACACTCTCCTCTGACACATATCGCAGTGCAAGGAGTTTATTTATTTCCTCTCGCAGCGGGATAAACCCAAGGCCTCTCCATTTTTGTTTTAACCTGTGCCCTGTATTACACTGCCCGTACCCAGCCTGTATCCCCAGCTCTTCCCCCGCTTTTTTTGGAGCCTCTGGAAACTGTTTGAAATGGAAGTTACAGTCTGTCACCTCCCCCAGACGGAACTTACACAGAATTAACACCACGTAAAGGCAGGATCTTTACTCCAAGGCAGAAGCGAGCCTGGAAGGCTCTGCCAGCCCGGGATGCTCCTGGGGGCAGAGCGGGAGCAGCGACCCGGCGGGACGAGCATCCCTTACCTGTGAGCAGCTCGGGCCCGAAGCTGGGGGCTCTCTGGATGGAGGAGCAGTTCCACCTCATGTCTGCAAAGCTCTGCTGGCACAGCTCCTGCGTCCGGCGGGCGGCCCGGACGATGCTGGGCATCATCTCCAGATGTCGGCGGCACAGCTGCAGCTGCTCGGGTACCAGCAGCCGGCAGTGCTGGCTCTCGTTCCACGCCACCCCGCTGCCCGCCAGCCCGCTGTGGGGAGAGGTGGGAGTCACTGGGGGGCCCACAGAGACCCGAGGGACCGCCAAGAGGGGCTCTGGAAGGAGAGATCCCTACTCACAGCCACTGGATGGCTGCGGAGAGGCTCAGCTGGCACAGCAGCGTGGTGGCAGCGGCGGCGGGGCGGCCCATGGCCGGGAATGGGACTGGGATGGGGACTGGGAGCTGGGATGGGGCTGGGACAGGGACTGAGAGCTGGGATGGGGCTGGGACAGGGATTGGGAGCTGGATGGGGCTGGGACAGGGATTGGGAGCTGGGATGGAGCCGGGACAGGGACTGGGAGCGGGGCTGGGGCCGCTCGGCCCCATCACCCCTTTATAGCAGCCGTGGTGGCGGGTCCTGCCCCCCGGGGAGGGGAACAAAGGCGGTTTCGGTGTCATTCACAGGGTTAGGGACAAGGCGGGGCTGGAGGGAGGTCCAGCTGTCATTAGCAGTGACCGTCCCCAAACAGCACCTGGGAAGGGGTTGAGGGATGAGCCGCTGCAGGATGTTCCCCAAGGCCACCACTGACCATGTCCCCAAAGTGCCACATCCACGTGGATTTTAAATCACTGCAGTGGTGTGACTCTACCACTGCCCTGGGCAGCCCTTTCCATGAGAAATTTTCCCTAATATCCAACTAAACCTCCCCTGGCACAGCTGGAAACTGTGACCCTTGTCCCCTGGGAACACAGCCCCACCCCGCTGTTTGCACCCACCTTTATAGTCAGCACAGGCTCATAATTTCTATTTTTTAAAATTTTCTTTACAAAAACCTCAGAAAAGCACAATTTTCTTGACCTGGAGTGCACATCCCTGAGCTGGCACAGGCACCAGCCCTGAAGTGCCAGCAGGGGCTGCCCAAGGTGCCATGGCAGGGCACCAGGGCTGGCACATGCCTGTCACAAGGTGCATTTCTCGGGATCTCTCCCTCCTACAAGCACGAAACCAAAAGTGCTGCTTGGAGCCCATGAGGAACCAGGTAGGCCGGGATTTTCCCGCAGTGGAAGGTGACATTTGACAGGAGAACAGCTGACCCCAGGTTTTGAAAAGGGTCACAGGTTAAAACCCACTTTTTAGGCTTTCACTTTCTCCTTAGCTGTGCTACTTCCCCTCTTTCTGGAAGGTGCTTTTCCTTGACAGAACCGAACTGGGGGCTGGTTGTCATCCCTCCCGTGACCTCTCACCTTGACAGGACATGCCTGCATGGTTGACTATTGTCCCCTTGTGACCTTCCTTTGACTTGGGATCACTAAAACCAGGACACAGGGCTTGAGTCATTGTCCTTCCCAAAAGATTCCCTTGGGATGCAAATGGCATGGCTCATTGTGCTGGAGCAGTGGCCCTTGAGGAAGGGTCCCAGGTCACTCCCAAATCCCAAGCAGTTACAAGGGGATTGGTTAAAGGGCAGAGAGAAAAGGAGGAACACAGGGATAAGCCAAGTCTATATTGCCTAAACACCAAACCCAGTGTTTTGGATTCTGTCCCTTGTGACTTTCAGCTAAATTCTTCCTCAAGGTGTCAATGGTGTCTTGTTTTGGGACCTGGAGATTCTCCAGGGGGTTGCAAGGACAACACTGGGGTTGGATGGCAGCTGGGAAGGCACCTGAGATCCCGGGGATGCCAAAGCTGTGAAAATGGTCAGGAAAATCTGCTGGAGAGCAGGAATGCAGAGAGGAACCACTCCAGGATGGGCTGGCAGGAGGGAATTCCCTTCACAGGTGATGGGAGCTGGGATCAGCACCAGGATAGGGGGGCTTAGTCCCATCTCATCCCTTCCTTTGGGATGGGAGCTCACCCTGGGGGCTGGGCAATGGAATCAGTGCCAGCACAGGGAACTGTGCACCGATGTCACGGGCTGCCACCGCCCACCCGAGGTATTTTTACCAATCCCTTTTCACAGGAAAGTTTTGCAATGACTGAGTAGTAGGAAAAGCATAAACCCTTCCTTTTAAAGCAAAGCCACCCCTCTTTTGAACGTCAATTCCTCTTTTTAGCTCAATCCTTGGAACAACCGGAGGGTGAGTGCTAAAAATACCCCTTCCTTCCCCTCCCAAGCTGGGCTGGCTCTGTGGGAAGGAGGGAGGCAGGAGGGGATTCCCAGCCCAGGAGAGGCTTCCCTTACCCAGCTGGGGCTTCACTGGCAGGGGGGAGACCAAAGGAGCTGGGAGAATATTGGGAAAGGTGTCCCCCCCTGCCTGGGAACACATGAGGGGACAGCTCCAGGAGGGGCTAAAGGGGCAGAGCTGGTGCTGGGACAGAGCTCCTGGGATGAGGCTTTAGTGGAGGAACAGCAAAGAGTTGTCCTGGAGGGGCAAAGGTTGGTGTTCCTCAGTCCTGGGACTCAGGAGCCAAAGCAAACAGCTGTGAGTGGTTTGTGACCCGTGTGGGCACACGGTGTCCCCATGCGCTGTCCCACCTCCCAGTGGCAGTTCCAGGGACCTTCCAGGGATTCCCCTGCCATCAAACTGTACCCTCTGGCCCCGGTGACCTCGGTTCCCCACCCCACCCTCACCTACCGACCGACCCTGCGAGCAGCCACATCCCCTGGAGGCTGTGCCAGTGCGGTGACAGTGACGCAGGGGGGGTGGCACACGGTCATGTGGCACTGACGTCCCAGGTCCTGCCTCAGCCCAGGGGCTGGAGATGAGATTCCTGCTGCTGGTGAGCACTGAGAGCATCCCTAGAGGCTGGGGACAGTGGGAAGGTCACTCTGGGTGGCAGGAGCCCTTCCTGCCATGGAGCTCAGCTTTCCTTCAAGGAAACCTTTCCAGAGAGCACAGGACAGGCTGGGGGTGGCAGGGACCTGATCCTGCAGGGCCACCTGTCCCCACAGCGTCCCAAACCTGGGAGCAGGGACAGCAGATCTGCATCTGCTGTGAGGGTACAACACGGGGTGACACTTCCCAGTGCAGAGCTGCCTGTCCCACAGCAGTGTCCCCGTGCTGGTAGCCCAGGCACAGCTGGGAGGGAGGATCCAGCTGCAGAACATGTGGCAGCATCTGGTGATGCTCTGCAAGGCAGGGACGACCGGGGGGGCACGCTCCACATCTGCCACACCTCGGGATGGAGGTCCCAGCCCAGCCAGAACCCCTGGAGAGGAGGAAAAGTGTCATGAATGACACGTCCAGCCTCCCCCCCGGGCTGGGGGGGGCTGCCAGGGGAGCTGTGCCAGTCACGGAGTCCCTGTGGCACGGAGGGATAATGGGAAGCAGCCCCACGGATGGGAGGGACACAGGGCGGTGTCCCGGAGGTGCCACCAGCCTCTTGTGCCATCCCAAAGCCACAGAGAAAGCGCCACATTCAGCAGGAGCACATCCCAGGCAGCCAGGACACAGCATGGATGGGCCTCGATGAGATCAAAAGGATTCAGGAACGGGCGCTGCAGTATCAGGGAAAATAAAAGAAATTGGACCTCCAGCAGCCCACTGGCAGGGGATTTACCTTCAGCTGGGTGAAAGGACTCTTATTTCCTTATCTTATCAGGACTGGGGAGATTTAGGTTAATTTAGGCTCTGTCTGAACACAGAGAAGGAGAAACGCTCTCCTCTCCTTGCTCTGCCCAGCTGGGATGGCCCGAGGAGAGAGATCTGCCAGGATATCCTTCGGCTCCTGCAGCAGGTGAAGCTCTGGATCAGGAAAAAAAGAGAAAAAAAAAA
>VXBI01001399.1:53912-123721 GCA_013397375.1 Toxostoma redivivum | reverse complement strand
AAAAAAAAAAAAAAAAAAAAAAAAAAGAAAAAAAGATAAAGACGGAAAAGGGAAAAGAAGAAGAAAAAAAGGAAAATAAAACCGGCTGTAACTGAAGCGAGCTGAAGGTAATTTCCGCCTCGGTTAGTGAAACAGCTCGGTGGAAATTTTTGATAAAAATCTATTCTTCTTTGAAAATGCAGGTCCAGGGAAATGTGAAGGCTTTCCACTGGAAAGAATGAGTTTTGCTGGATTTCTCAACCACTTCTCTAGAAAATTTGTCAATGGTCACAACATTTTAATCACTGCTGCTTTTTTTGTCAGACTGAAATTTACACTCCTGCCGCCTTCCAGCCTGACATGAAAACGCAACATTTTTGGCATCGCTGTTTTATTTGTTCAAAATTTAATATTCTACAGATCTTTTGCCCTCCTTTTGGATCAAGAAAACACTGGAGATGCCAAGACACGCCCGGGATAGGGAAACCATTTCCCCTAAAGCACGGGAAGCTCCGGATGAGGAGCATTGCAGAACTCAGGACAGACCCGGGGTTTCTCTCGGCCTCGTGCTGGTTCTGGGCACACAGACGTGCTTTGGTGCCACCTCAATGTCCCCCTGGGCCAGCACAGGCTCACCCCATGTCCTGCTCCTGGCCAAGCTGTTCCTGGGGCTGGGATTCAATCTTGGCAAATCCATGAGACCATAACCTGGAATCCTGTTTTTCTTTGAGTCAGGGAAGCACACGGACATCAATAATGGTGATAACCCAACACCACTGCCCTGGCTCATTTTCCACACCTTCACAGCCCCTTCTCAGCCTGGGAAGTTCTCCCTCTTCCCATTATTCTGGGCTTTACAAAATCCTTAGAGTTGGAAAAACTCTCTGAGATCAAGTCCAGTTATTTGGGAGCTTTCTCTGTGGGGTAAAACCAGCCTCAAGATTCTCCCCCCTCTATTTTCAGTGCATTTTCCAGCAGATGCTTCAATCCCCAGAGAAACTTCAGGATCAGCAGCCGCTGTCCCCAAGTGCCACTGCCCTGAAGGGGTCAACCCCTGCCAGCTGCTGCTCGGCGGGGACACGACACTGGATAAACACGGCTGGGGACACTCAGGATGCCCGAGGCAGCGCCTGGCACCGAGTGCCGGCAGCACATGGTGTCCCTGAGCACCCGGTGGTACGTGGTGTCCCCGCCCGTCCCCAGTGTCCCCGCCCGTCCCCAGCTCCGAGCTCATCGCCGGGAAGATGCTGGTGGGAGCGGCAGCACAAAGCCAGGACATCTCCTGGTGACACCAGTGGGAAGGGGTTAAAGGAGGAGCAGAGGGCACAAAAATGCACCAGAGACACCCAGTGAAGGCACTTTGGGGCTTGAAGTGTCCCTGCAATATCACCGAGCGCTGGGGCAGGAGGGTGGCACAGCATCAGGGATGTGCTGAGCTCACCCACCTATCCCAGTGCTTGGTGGGCACTGGAAAAAGCAAATCCCTGGCCCAGGGACAGTCTGAACTCACCTGTGGACACTGGGAAAGCAGATCCCTGCCCCAGGGAGCTCGGGTGTCACCCAAGGACAGGGGACAGTGCAGGGGAGAAGCCCCAGCACAGCAGCTCCTGGGACACTCCATAGCTCCCCAGGGACATTAGCTGGGAAACACTGGGATGGGAGAGGACAAGGGCTGTGGTGGCTGTGGCATGGGGATTTTTGTGACCCAAGAGGGACACGGGAACAGGAGCTCCAGGGGAAAGAGTGTGTGGGAGCAGGAGATCCAGCATGGGAGGCTGGGTTTCCTCCCGTCCCCAAGGTCCTGCAGGGTGGTGACACACAGGCTCCCACTCGCTGTGAAAGGGCACAAAGCTCTGCATCAGAGGGAAACTGAGGCAGGGGTGGAAATGTGGGTGCCACCAAAGTCACTGAGGGCTCTGGAGCTGTGTGCCCAGCAAAGGACAGGAAGCTGAAACCCTGACATATTTTACACCAAAAATGCCCTTTTTGCTTCCCAGTAAAACCATAAGCTTGAAAGAAAAAAAAAAAAAGGAAGAAAATGAAGCAACTGGTAATTAACTTCCAAGCCCTTTTGTTCCCACAGCTCCAACCCACCAGGTGTGTGAAGGCGACTGGACCCAGCTGGGGACTTCCAAGGTGGAACCACATGGATGTGAAACATTAAAGATTTCACTGCAGCTTCAGTTTTGTACTTCCTGGAGTTGGCCCAGCCCTTCAGGTGCTTGCACTCTGCCCTGGGAAGCTGGACAGGTCACTCAAGGGAGAGATGGACATCACCACACAGTTACAATCCCACTCAACACCTCCTCCAGCTGCCTTCCCGAGCTGGAGGCTGAGCCCCTGGATCATCCCTGGCTTTGGGGGGTGCTCAGAGGGTGCCAGATCCATCTAAGACCATGACCTGGGCAGCACTTACCTTGTGATGACACAGCTGTCCCTGCCACTAGCATGTCGAGGGTCCTGGCACTGAGTGTGGGACATCTTGTGCCAGCCAGGGACAGCACAGACCCCCACCTCTCCCATTCCCACTATCCCAGTGGGGGAGGACAGGGCAGAATTCCTCCCAGCATCCACAGCAAGGGAAGGCAGCAGAGGGGTGGGCAGGGTCTCATGGAAACCGCCTTCCCACCCCAGCACTGTGAGCCACCACCAAGCACCATTCCAAATCCCTTCTGCTTCTTCCTGGATTAGGGAAGATTTCAGGAGCAGCAGCAGGGCCTTAGCAGAGCTATCAAACCTTAAAGGGGCTGCTGGGCAAGCTGGGAAACACCCAGGTGGCCCAAATGGAGACAATTCCCATCCATCTGAGCGTGATGTGGAGGAAAGGGATGCTCAATGCAGCCAGCCCAGGGCTTGGTTCCCTGTGCCGAGTGATGGGAATGTGTGATGGCACCCCAAAGTCCATGTTTAATTTCTGGCGGGGATCAGGGAGGATGGGAGGAGAGGAGGTGGCTCAGAGCCCAGCACCCACCACGCTCCTATCACTGGGTTCACAAATCACGCAGGTACCAGTGAGNTCTGACCGATGGCTGCAGGTCTGGGCTACACTTTGGTGATGCTGTCAGGTGGCCTCTCCTCGGCTGGCCCCTCTCCTTTGGGATGGGACTGCGAGATTCCCACCCTGTTGCTCCCGAGTCCCGCACATCCCGGAGCCTTTCGCCCTTTCCTCAGGAGGCAGAAAGCCCAGGCACAGAGGAGGGAAAGGCCAACTAGGGCCGCCAGCAGAGCCAGGGAGGCAGTGCCCTCGGGCTGGGGACAGATCCAGCCGGGAGTGTCGGTGATCCTGGCTGAGATATTCCGGCCGTGCTCCTGGAAAACACAACGGGCTTGGCGCAGGTCGGGCACGGCCACGCCGGCCGCACGCAGCGTGTCCAGCCAGCCCAGCGAGCAGCAGCTCCAGGGATTCCCAGCCACAGACACAGCCCTCAGGCTGTGGGACCAGCTCCTGACTGCTCCCAGGCTCTGCAGGCTGTTATTCCGAATGTCCAGGCTCTCCAGTGGGGAGCAGGAAAGCCCCGTGGGCAGCAGGCTCAGGTGGTTGCCTGACAGGTCCAGCACTCGGAGCGTGCCCAGGCAGGGCAGCGCTGCCTGGCCCTCGTCCATCTGGTTGTCTCTCAGAGAGAGCTCCTGCAGGGACAGCTCCAACCCCCCCAGTGCTCCCGTGGCCATGGACAAGTCTCTGTTCCCCGACAGGTCCAGGGAGAGCAGCGGGGTCCGGTTGAAGGCGTGGGGCTGCAGCCTGGAGATGCTGTTCTTGGACAGGCTCAGGTGCTTCAAGCGAGGCACGTTGTAGAAGGGGGTGCAGGTGTCTCCAGAATCCCTTCCCAAATCCTTTCCCTGGTCACTCCCCTGGCTCTCACAAGGCTGGAGGCTGTTGGAGCCCAGATCCATGGATTCCAGGTGAGGCAGGGAATCAAAGAACCAGTGTGGCAGCACACAGAGGGCGTTGCTGTGGAGGTCCAGCAAGCGCACGGACAGCTCCGTGCCATTGGAGACAGACTCCCTGGCCACCTCCTGGAGACAGTTCCTTGCCAGGCTGAGCCTGTGCAGGGAGCCCAGGCTGTGGAAGAAGGAAAATGGGAACAGCTCCAGGCGGTTATTGCTGAGATCCAGGTCAGCCACGTGTGTCAGAGCGGCCACGGGACGCACGGTCCTGTTGAACCTCTGCATCTCCTTGTAAAGCACGACAAACTCCCTGGTATGGGGTGAGCCTGGGAGCAGGGAAGAAATGAGGTTATTGGAGAGGTTTAAGTGTGTGAGATCATGGGCTCTGGGGAGCTCTGGAAAAGAGAGGAGTCTGTTATGGCTCAAGTCGAGCACTCGGAGCAGGTAGGGCTCTGCTCCCTCCTCAGAGGAGAAGAGCTCCAGGGTGTTGTAGCTGAGGTTTAGAACTTGCAGCTGCGTGAGGCTGAAGCCAGAGATACAGTGGAGGGAATTCAAAGCCAAGTTTAGCACCTCCAGCTCTTCCAGAGGCTCAAAAGCTCCCTCCTGGATCTCCATGATGTAGTTATTGCTGAGGTCGAGCTGGCGCAGGTGTGGCGAGTTCCGGAAGGTCCCTGCCAGCAGCTTGGTCATCGTGTTCCCAGAGAGATCCAGCACCCTCAGGCTGGTGAGGTTGCTGATGTACCAGCTGGCCATGTGGCTCTCCAGGTTATTCACAGACAGGTCCAGGACCTCTATATTCCTGAGCAGATGGAAAGCTTCCCCATTAGCCAAGTAATTCCGGTCCAGGTGGTTGGATGCCAGGAGGAGCGAGCGCAGCTGAGGCAGCTGAGCCAGGGCAGCGGCTGACACGACTTCCAGCTGGTTGAAGCACACATCCAGGTACTCCAGCTGCCCAAATCCTGGCATGTTGCTGCCTGTCAGGTTTTGGATGAAGTTGTTGGAGAGTTCAAGGTACTTAATTCCTTGGCCAAGCTCCTTGGGAAATTTCCGCAGGCCAACTCCTTTGCAAGACACCTTCGTGGGGCTCTGTGGAGAGACAGGAGAGGTGTGAACAAGGGGGGCTACAAACCACAGCTCCCGGCAAGCCAGCTGCTGTCCAAGATGGGCAGGAGAAGTGGGAATGAGCACTGCTCCCCCTTCCCAAGCCCAGCTGGTCCAGAGCATCCCTGTTTAGGCAGAGGAAGGGCACCGTGTAAGCTCCACCTTTTGCTCTGGTCTCCTCTGGAGTTGGGAACCTGGATGAGGAGCAGCTGATTTCTTTCTGGGGCGACAGAAACCTGCTGTTCCCCATCCAGGCTTCCACCTGCCTCATTGGAATCCCTGCACTCCATCCTCTGAGTACCTCAAGCATGGCAGGGACGTGGGAGCAGCTGGATGTCACCTCACAGGAGACCAGCTCCAAGGCAGGAAAAGAGAGGAAAAGCTGGGAAAGGTAAAGAGATGGAGGCTGGAAGGAGGTGAGAGCCATAGGGAGGAGATCCAGAGGGATGCTGGCAGCCCCAGCCACGCTGCTGGAGCCATCCCAGCCCAGGTGCTCCTTGGAAAACAGCCTTACCTGCTGGCACAGAGGGGAGCTGGGCCTCGTTTCCGGGCTAGCCCGGGCTCTGAGGATGGACGGGAGCAGCCAGAGCAGGAAACATCCCCGAGCAGCCCAGAGCATGTTGGGCTGCGGGCGCTGCCAGCCCCGTCCCGCTCCTGCGGCGTCGCTGGCAGGCTGGGCAGGAGCCAGGCTCTGTATAAATAGGCTTCAGGATGGGATGGGGGAAGGAGATAAGGCATGTGGGTGTTCGTAGCTACGGAAGTGGGAAAAGAAAGACATCAGCTCGCAGAGGGGGAAAAACGGCACAAAGCCACAGGGAAGGGAAAGAGAAACGGCAGGATGGGGAGGAGGGAGCTCAGGTGACCGGCTGGACCCGCTGTGACATCAAATGCCAGGAGGCAGAGGTGGCACGTAGGAAAGATGAGAGGGTTTGGGGGAGTTTCCCTGTGCCAGGGACAGGATGTGCCAGCTCCCGGGGCACCAGGGGCAGCCGGCGAGGGCTCTGCAGCCATCCTGAGCCAGGGACAGCTCCTGGCTGTGGCATCACCTGACTGTCACACCCAGGCAGTGACATTCCCTCCCCACCCCAGCACAGCCATCGGGAAACAACAGCTTCCAGGGCTCACCGCCCCTTCCCAGCGGGATGCGCAGAGCTGGAATCCCCCTCCTCCTCCTCTTCCTCCTCCTCCTCCTCTCCCTCCCCTTGCGGCGTGCAAGCGCCAGGCTCCTCGCTGTCACACCCCGTGTCCCCACCTGGGCTGCAGGGTCACCTCCTCGCCCAGGGCAGGAACCAGAAGGGAACTGTCCCTGCAGCAGCTGCAGGTGGGATCTGAGCACCCGAAGCCGTGTCCCACCCACAGAGACTTTTTTTGTCTGGTGGCATCTCCGTGTCCTTGTGCCACCTAGTGCTGACACATTCCTTGGGGACAAGCCCCTCATGCTTCACGGGGCACTCTCCAAAATACACAATTTGGGGTTTTTTTGCTCAGTGTGGCCAATTCCATGTGAAGGAGCAATTCAGGCTGCTGAGGGGTTGTCCAAGGATGTGAAGTTTCAGCTATGGAGCTCATGCTCTAATCCTGGCAGGAAAAAAATAATATATAGACATAAAATACATAAATAAATAAATATAGATTATTTATATATATATATACACAGTTATACATCTGAGTAACCTCTCACCCTCTGATGGCTGGTGTGGTGGGGGACACTTTGTCACCTCAGGATGTGACTCAGCCTTGAGTGTCCCCAGCATGCAGGGCAGGCAGGACAGCGGTGACAGGCCAGGGACAGCGTTTGGGGCTGATGTGAGGCTGGAGGCAGATGTGAACACACAGCACATCTGTGCAGATGTGAGCTCCTGCCAGAGAAACACTGACCTCTGGATGACCCCACGGCCCTCCCAAAAGCGGAACCAGCCTGGCCAGCCCTGCCACGCCCGGGGAAGCCCAGCCTGTCCCCCTGCACCCCAACTGCTGGCCATGGGTCTGCACGGTGACACAGCCCCTGTCAGCAGCTGTAAAGTCCCTGATTTGGATCAGGGACTTCTGCAGAGAATCCCTGGGCATTTGCATCCCAAAGCTGTGAATTCCCTTTGTGGGAGCACTGGGTGTGGATCAGACCCGGCAAACACCGAGAGGCTTTTCTTGGATCCTGATGAAGGCAGAGTGAACCACACGGCCTGAACAGGGACAGATCTGCTCTGAAACCAGCTCTCCTGTGCTTCTTCCTGCCCTCCATGCTGGCTCCAGGGCTCCAAGGAGAGATTCCCTGCTCTCCCAAGGCTTTTGCGGGAGAAGTTTCCAAAGGATGTGAGGAAAAAGCAGCAGGACTGAAGTGTGGAGGAAGAGGGGACAGAATCACCTGCCCAGGTCACATCTGTGCTGTGGGTGACGTGCTCCAGCCTGGGTGTTTGGGAGCAGGACACCTGGTTATCCAAATCCATGGGATCTGCCCTTCCTTCCCTGCATTCCCAGGGCATTGGGAAGGTGACTCCCGAGCAGCTCTGATCCCAACGAGGGGACAGTGCCTCTCCCACCCCTGAAGGATGGAGCTGTCCCCTCGCAAAGCCAACACTGCTGTGGCCATACAGACCTTCCATGGGGGCTGCTGGTGTGGCTGGGGTGGGACATCCCATTGGGAGCAGGGAAAAGCTGCATCTGCCACGGCCACCTGCAGCCACCTCCAATTCCATGTCTCCAACTCACACTTTGGTTAGTGTGAGCACCAGAAAAAGCCTGTTAGCACATTCCATGCAGGAATTGCATCCCAAGCACGCACCAGAAAGAACTTCCATGCAGGAATTGCTCTCTCCTGCTCTCCTCCAACACCAGAGGGGACAGCAACACCCCAGCCTTTTACAGAGCAAAGGGATTCTCCCTCTGCCTCCCCCTGCCCGCAGCCATGGAGCACATCCCAGATCCTGCCAGCGGGGCACAAGGAATGCAAACTCCATCCCTGGCTCTCCCAACCCCCTGTTATTTATGGCTGCCCCCAGCCTTGTTGCTCAGGCCTGTTCTAAAGCAACCCTGTTAACGATTTGCTTCATGTTCTCGCTGTGTACAGTTGTCCCGCTTCATTCTTGTCACAGGAACATGTCCCTCTTAATCCATTTGAAAGGAAAGAAAACCACAAAGCCCAGTGAAGAGCCCCCAAGGCTCTTGCCCATCCCACATGTCGAGGCTGAAGGGAGGAGAAGCCACTAAAAAGCCAGAGCAGCCCATTTGTCACGCAGTTGTTTCCCGAAGTGCACAGCTCCTGTGAATAGCGAGGCCGTGGCCAACGCCGCTGCTCCGAGAAATTTTTGTCTCCCAATAACTGCAACACTTGGCAAGGGACATCACTCGCTAGGGATGGAGCCAGCAATGCTCCAGGCAGGGCAGGGCCCTCTGTGGCCACAGCACAGAGCTGGGACACTCCCCTCCCACACCCTGCAGGTGACCGTGAGCCACCTCTGCATGGAGCCAGCACCGAGATCATGGAATCACAGGACTGGGCTGGGAGGGATCCTATGGACCAAACAGTTCCACCCCTGCCATGGCAGGGACACCTTCCACCAGCCCAGGCTGCTCCAAGCCCTGTCCAACCTGGCCTTGGACACTTCCAGGGATCCAGGGGCAGCCACGGCTTCTCCAGGACCTCAGCATCATCACAGGGAAGAATTCCTTCCCAATATCCCATCTCACCCTGCCCTCTGACAGTGGGGAACCATTTCCTGTTGTCCTGTCACTCCAGTCCTTGTCCCCAGTCCCTCTCCAGCTCTCCTGCAGCCCCTTTAGACCCTGAGGTCCCAAAAACCTTCCCTGCTCCAGGCTGAAGATGTCACTTTGAGATTTGCCCCATTTCTATACAGGCTGCAACTTCACTCCCCTCTTGAAAGAACAAACAGGCTCTGGAAAGAAACAGAGGGAAACAAAACTCCAACCAAGCTGAGCAAGTGTGAGCCAAGGGCTGAGACAACAGAGCAATTTGTGCCTCTGCCTCAGCTCCAGAGCATCTTATGGCTTTAGGTCTCCCCAGCTGAGGGGAGGTAACGGGACAGAATTGCTCAAGAAGCCAAAAGAAACAATAGTGTCCCAGCTCCTCTATTAGTCACCAGAAATCGAGTTATGACTAGACTCAGCAGGGCTCAGAGAAAAGAAAAAGTGGTGACTTCATGCTGGACCGGATTTTAAAATCCCATTTTTTCTCCTTTGCTGAAGTCTCCATCACCACTTATTTTAGGTAGGAGGATGCCAAAAGGAAAGGGGTGGGGGAAAAGAAGGCTAAAAACCACATCTAAAAGCAGGACAGTTGCTATTAAAACAGAAAAAAAAATCCTGTTTGAATATTTTATTCTTAAACATAACAAACTTCCTCCGAGTGTTGTCACAAGTACTTGTGGCTGCTCTACGTGGCTCGGTGAAGCCTGTAGAAATGTGTTCTGGTTTGCAAAATATTAATTAAAAAGAACAAAACAACCCCCTCCCCCCAAAACAAACAAACAACAAAAAAAAACAAAACCAAAAAAACTAAAAAACAAAACCAAACAAAAACCAAAACCAAAAATACCCCTAACCCAACTCAACTTGCTGTAACAGCAGCAGTACTTGAAGGCAGCCCCCCCTGGGGCAAGGTTACCTCTGGGGTAAGGGCAGGAGCTGAAAGGAGCAGAGGCCTGGACCTGGGAATGGCCGTTTTCTTTGGGATTTGGTGGTTTCTGGAATGTGGAGGCAGTTTCCTATCTGCTAAGCCTGCTCTAGTTATTCCTCTTCCTCTCACACTTCCTGCTTTTGCTTCCAAGCTCTAGGTCGAGGCACTTTTCCTCCTCCTCCTGAGGATGAATGTAAACACCACTGACCCTGTCTCACCCACCTCCCCTCGCCCCCCAGCCCTTCCAGCCCCCCATGGGAAGCCAGGGAGCCAGAACCCCCCTCCTGGCTGTCGATAGCGTGCACAAGCAGGAGCCTGGCTGGGATTTTGGGATTTTGGGACAGGAGTCCGTGTCCTCCCGCTCCTGCCTGGGATGCTCTTGCCAGTGCAACATCCGAGCAGAGCCCCCAGCTCTCCCAGCAAGCCTCGTGTGAAGGTCACAGAGCAGAGTATCAGTGCAGTAATACTTGAAATACTGAGACAAGGCACACCCAACAGCCTTTCCTCCTCACAACGCTCTCCCCACCAGCTTTTTTGGTTTGATCCGAGTCTCCCCGCGAGTCACAGAGGACAATTGTGCTTCCTGCATTCACATATAGGAATAAATAGCTCTGGATCAGTTTCCTTTATGGCCGGATTACAGAACCCCTGAAATACTGATACGCTTTATGAACAGCAGCACTGTGCAGTTCCGTGGGTGTCCTTGGCCACGCCAAGTTCCTCTCTAGGATGCGGGTGCATCTCCCAGGCGGATGGCCCCAAAGAAAGTCGTGTGCTTGCTCATGTTGATGGAGATGTCAGCGTGGACCATCTTCACAGCAATCTTCTGCCTGGCCTTGAGCAGGCACACCCCGGCCGTGTAGCAGGTGTTGAAGTTGGTCTTGCCGGTCTCGATGCTCCGAGTGCATTGCAGAAAGGGCTTCTCGTCCACCACCACCTCGTAGCTGGCAAAATCGGTGAAGTTGATGTAGTAGACCTGATGTGAAGCAGGGAGAAGAAAGGTGTCAGGGAGGGGGTTGGGGTGTGGGGAGCAAGTGCAGCGTCCTGGGGGTGTGTGCAGGCAGGCCCTCCTGCACTCACAGGTGGCTTGTGCGAGGCAGGGAGAGCCCCAAACCAACCAGGAACCTCTTTTATTCTGCTTCAGACTGACCCAAGCATGCAAAAACCCCTGAATCCGTGTGCCTAAGGCTGAGCTACCATCCTGCTTATTCCAGGGAAGTGACACACCTGCACAGAGCCATGCAGGACCCCTGTGTGCTACAACAGCCTCTCATCCCACACACACACACACACATTCCACTGAAGGCCTCTTGCACTTACCTGGCCAGTCCTGCTTCCTGGTGCCAGGAGCCTCCTTTAGTGGTGACATCAGAACTGCCCTAAGGTGGCCTGGGAGCTGCCTCCTGGGTAACTGGACTTGGTGCTTGCACGGGCACGAGCTACTACAGGGAAAAGGCTCTCCCAACCTCCACAGCTTGGAAGGAAATCACCTCACAGTGTTTCTGATTGAACTCCCTGAACTCCCTGTGATTCTACTTGTCCTCACTTAACCCTCTCCCACACTCTGGTTCCAAGAACTGCAGGAGGAAGACCTATCCAAGGGGAAGTCAGTCTCAGGGAGCTGCTTCTTCCTGAGAAAGGAAATCCAGCCCTTTTGGAGGCATGAGCTGCCTGAATACTGAATCCCCCTTTTTTTCCTTGATAGACCACAGACGATGAGGCTTCAGCGGCCCAACACTGTGGCCAGCAATCAGCATCAAGCACCTGGGAAACAATTACACTTTGGCCCATGTGGAGTTATAATTTTTGTCCCCATCCAAACTTGACACATGTCACCAATTCCATGGAAGAGCACCCGACATCTGTGGCTTGCTTCATCCCAGAGCTGGTTCTGGGGCAGAGCTACAGGGAGCAGGGGGAGGCAAATGGAGTCACCTGGGCTGGAATCTGGGCTGGCAGAGTGACACAGCTCCAAAATAACCACAAATGACCAGTGTTTGGGTCATTTAAAGCACTGAGCTCAGCCTCCTGCCTGCAGGGAGGTTTGGAAGGGTCAGGGAATGACCACAGGGATAGCTGGAGGGATAACCCCGGGACTGGTGGGTGTGGGCTGCGCTCTCAATGACTAATCCCGGGTGTCCTGGCGGTGACAAGAGGTGTGACACTCCTCCCCACACTCATCCTGAGCCGAAGCAGCTACAACTCCACACAAGCTGGTGGCATTTTGGTTGTTGTCTGGAGCCCTCTCGTGGTTCATGCAAGGCTTCCACCGGAACACAAGAATAGGAGGAGTTAGCCTAGGACCGTACTCACTTCTACCTGACTATAGATGAAGTATGTGCCGTCCACCAGTACCTCCAGCTCCCCACTGCGGGCATGCAGCTTAAACACCTTGGGGTTCAGAGTGATGCGAGACCAGTCATTGAGGACTCCACCTGAAAGATCTCAGTATGAGAAAACGGCGGTCACTCAGTACCCGTCAGGAGGAAAAGCGCAGGAGCAACACAAACACAGTCACAGCACCACAGAGAGCAGGGAATTCCCAGGGGAATCCCAGGATTAGGACTGGGAGCAGGGACTCCTCTCTAGCTCTGGGATTGCCTGTGCCTCCAACCCTCTGTGTTCTCAGCCTCAAAACCCCGTTGTGCTCTGCTCATCCCAGGGCTGGACACGGATCTGCCTCCTCCTGACCCTGCAGCTGAGCTTGTTTGATCCCTATTCCCTATTGTGCCCATCATGGAATGGTTTGGGTGGGAAGGGACCTTAAATCCCATCCCATTCCACCCCCTGCCATGGGCAGGGACACCTTCCCACATCCCAGGTTGCTCCAATTTCCATCCAACCTGGCCTTGGACACTTCCAGGGATCCAGGGGCAGCCACATTCCTGTGTCAGGGCCTCCTCACTCTCACAGGGAAGAATTTCTTCCCAATCTCCCATCTAAATCTATCCTCTTTCAGCTTAAAGCCATTCCTTCTTGTCCTGTCACTCCAGGCCCTTGTCCAAAATCCCTTTCCAGCTCTCTTGGACTCCCTTTAGGCACTGGAAGGGGCTCCCTGGATCCTTCTCTTCTCCAGGCAAAGGGAGGCCAGCTTTGGGTCACACGATTGATTTTAATTCTGGTGTTCCTTGACTTCACCATTCCTGACTTTGTAATTGGGATAATTTCAACAAAACCTTTGCCTTTACAACTCCTAAGGTTTTTAAGAGCCAGAATAACAACAAAGTAGGAAATTGCATCATATCACAACACAGTAACCCCTCACTGGGGTCCCTCCACACTGTCTGAGATTTATGGATCCACCACCCACTCCTTTGGCACTGGGATTACTGGGATAACCTAGGAACAGACTTTGCTATGAGCCCCAAACTGAGCCAATCTCTGTAGGTGCCTCAGTTTATCAAATCCCACTCTTTTCCTCCCAGTCTCCATCTGCCTCTCCTCTCCCTGCTCCCAGTTGGAGCTCGCCAGGCTGGCAGCTGGACAGCATTCCTGGCTCCCAGCTCTGGATTGTTCCCGAGCAGCAGGGAAGGAAACTCACAGGGCATTCCTGCTCTTAGAGAGCAGCGTTCCCTCTGCAAACCCTCAGCATTCCCACTAATGAAGGGATAATTGCTTTGTGAACGTAAGCAAACAGCAACTTTTCCCTCACATTGTTCCTGGAACGGGCAGTTTCCTTTTAATTTTGGGGAGGTACAAGCACAAATCCCTATCCATGAGAAATTCCAGCTGCCACTGCTCACTGCTGAGAGGGAAAGCTGCCTTCCCACAAAAGCAGTGGCCAGCCCTCCCCATCCCACGTGTGAGGCAGGAATTCCTGGACAGGGATCCTGCAGCCCCTTCCTGCTGCCCCCACCCTCGGGAGCCAGTCTGGGATTGGGGTCAGGATGGATGGATGTGGTCCCTGGGGAGCTGCACGTGGGGACTCAGGGAGGGGACAAGGCAGCTCCTCTCCAGCACAGCCAGAGCAGGGAGACAGGAGGTGATGAATGAGCCCCAGCTGTTGGAAAGAGAGCAGGAACTTGAGGAGAATTTGGATGGGGATGTGGGAATCCCATCCAAAGGAGCTGCCTGTGGATGGGAAGCAGCTCAGCAGGATCTGGGATTAAAGGATGTTGGTGGGGGCAGAGATGCTCAGGGGATCCCAGGAAGAGCTGGTGGCTGGACACCTCTGTGTCCTCTCACCACTGGGTCTTCCCTGCCTTAAATTCCTGGGAAACTGAAGGAAAATGGGCAAATGGGGAAGAGACAGGACAAGGATCCACTGAGGGCCTAAAATAGAATGGGGGGGGGAAAAAAGCCTGGTCATGGAGGGGCTGGGGAGGCACAAGATGTACCTGGAGGTCAAGGAGAAGGGAGATTTAGTGGGACAGGATTCCTGGGATGTACAGAACAGAGATAATCTGGGAGATAAGCAGGAGCTCAGAGGAAATGGGGGAGGAGACTCCACACAAGGCTCTTCTTGGGGGTCTGGGCAGGGGTATTGAGGGCAGGGATGGGCAGGGATCATCTTGGAGCTGTGTCATGGGATGGATGGGATCCAGGAACTCTATGGGTACAGGAGGGGATTTTCCCAGTACCCACAATTATCAAGAGATCCTTACCATTCTTCACTTGGATTGCTGAGCCTTGGCCTTGGAGATGGACCACAGCTGGCTGCAAGGGAGAGCACAGGGATTGAGGATTAATGGGAAGCACCGTGCCAGCCACAAAAATCCCCCCAAAACTGGGTTTTTCCATGGAAAGATCAACCCACCTGGATGTCTCTGGAGCTGGTCTTGTCTGTGGCACCTGCAAAAGGCAATTCCACATGAATGAAGAGGAAGGTTGAATGAAAAACCCCATAAATAAAACTTCTTTTATTTCGAAATAACCCCTAAGCCCCCTTATAAAGAACTTCTTTTACCAAATGTTTTTTTAATCCAAAATAACCCTGAAGCTCCATATAAATCACTTTTCTTACTCTATAAATTAAGCCTCCATTTTAACACAAGGAGGGATATGGGGTGCAGATAATATAAAAATATATAAACCAGAAATATTAAGTATTAAAAATATTTAAGAAACATATGAGGAAGAAAAAAATTCTCTAGTTTATTCCTGGCACTTCTGTCCAACCATCACAATTATTTTGTAATTCAACAGGTTTTCACTAGAAGGAAAAATTGCACAACCCATTCCCTGATCCACAGTGGGAATAAAACCTCTTGGCTGCCAAGATGCCAAGTTTCCCTCTGCAGGTCACTCATTGCATCTCCCTTCCCTGGGAGCCAAATCCTAATTAAGGAGGAGATGCCTGTGGCAGCACAGCACAGAGCTGAGGGGCTCCTGCTGCTCCTGCCCACTTAGAGCCATCGAATCCCAGAATCCCAGAAATTCAGCATGGTTTGGGTCAGAAGGGACCTTAAAGCCCACTGAGTTCCACCCCTGCCATGGGCAGGGACACTTCCATGGAGGGACACTCTACCTCCATGGAGGTTGCTCCAAGCCCTGTCCCACTGAGGACACCCAAGTCCTGCTCCAGGCTGTTGAGCATCCCAACATTCTGGTGACATCTCTGGTGACACTCTGGTGACATCTCTGGTGTTCCAACCTGTCCAGCTGGAGCAGAGGGCAGGGATGGATCCTTACCTGAGGGGCCCTGCACTCCAGGTGGTCCCTGAGGACCTGGGGGGCCAGGGGGGCCGGGTGGTCCCATGACAGTTGTGCCTGGAATTCCAGGGATGCCAGGAATGCCGGGGGGACCCTGCGGCCCTGGAGGCCCTGGTGGCCCTTGGGGACCATTGGGTCCTGGAGGACCAGCCTTTTTACCTGGAAAACACAAGGAGAGGTGTTACCTGGGGTTGTGAGGGGGCTTGGAGGAAATGGAAATTTGGGGATGGATCACTCCTGGCTGCAGGCAGGGATAAGGAGCAGCCTCAGGACACTGCCCCTCTGGAATTGCTCTGGAGGCTGCAGCCATCAGTTGTTATTTGTTGGGCTGATTGAACGTGGGTTGAGCTTTGTTAGGACAAACTTCTCCAGTATAAAAGGGTGGGATGGGTGTCCTATGGCTCCACACCATGAGGACAACACTGGGAACAGGGCAGGACCAGGTCACCACCCTGCAGGCTCCTTCCTGTTGGGAATTACACTGAAACAAGGCACAGGGACTCCCCGGGGCCTCTCAAGGGATGGAGGCTCAGGGGTCTCTTCCCACAGCTCCCATCACTCTCAGCATGGGGTCAGTCCTCCAGTCCCATGCCCTGGGGCTGCTCACATCCCTACAGACCTGGGATGAGCTCTGGATATAGCCAGGATGCTCCCACAAGGCTGGGGTGTTGTGGTGCAGATGAACCACTCTGCAGTTCCTCAGTTTGCTGCGTTTCCATGGAAAACAGGGATAATCTTCCCTACCTGCTGCCCATTAGGACTGGGAGATGATCCCCATGGCTTGGTCTCCTCCAGAGGGCAGTTCAGAGCTGAGCTCCAGCTCTTCCCCAGCATTGCTGGAGGAGCCCCTGTGCTGCTTGTGCCTCAAAATAATTCCATGTTTTGGGCTTTGGATGGAGGGAGGGGCTTGGGAAGGACTGACCCCATCCAGGGGATCGAAACATTGGTGAATTGTTACAATCACAGAATCCCAGACTGGTTTGGGTTGGAAAGGACCTTAAAGCCCATCCAGTCCCACCCCTGCCATGGGCAGGGACACCTTCTGCTAGCCCAGGTTGCTCCAAGCCCTGTCCAGCCTTGGACACTTCCAGGGATGGGGCAGTCACAGCTTCTCTGGGCACCCTGCCCCAGTATTTTACCAGCCTCAAGGTAAAAACCTTCTTCCCTACCATGATCCTCAAACACCTCACATGTCCCAAGGAAGAGAAATGACATAACCACATCAAGAATGGCTCCTACATACACAGAGTGGGATGAAACAAACTCTGCAGGGAAAGCCTGGTCCCTGCTCTCCTGATTTTCCACGTTCTTGACAAAACTGATGTTCTTTTGATGTAGTTTTTAAAATGCCACTTTGGAACAGCTTTTCTGCCAAGGAACATAAACGGAGCAAAATCACTTCAATTGCTGCCACAAGGTCCCCAGTAGGACAGAATTAAACTGGTATTTAGATGACAGCAGCAGTTGGGATATGAAATTATAGTTGTTGGAATAGTTTCTGAAAACATTTATGTACTTGTTTCTCTACTAATATCCATCTTTGTAATGGACAGAAGCGTCAGGAGAAATCCATCTGTTTTAGCACAGGAGTGGGAATCCTGGATGGCCACCAGCCAGGAGCAAGGGCACAAGGACATCAGGGTGGGACAACTGTGGGCATAATTTAAATGTGCAGAAAATGAAGTTAAAGTAAGCAGGGGTGAGTAAAGCCACACTGGTGTCCTATAAAAAGTGGGAAAAGGCTTCAGGGAACAAATCTCCACTGTAATATCTCTCTCCAAATCAGCAGCCATGATTTCCAACCTGAGCTGGCCACAATCCAGCCTTCCTCTAATCCAGTGATTCTCCTCCTCCTCGGGATGGTGCCGTGCTTTGGAAATGATCACCTTGAACCACACCAAACTCCTCTCACTGACACCCCCCAATCCAGGCCACCCCAAGGGAGGACTGCAGACAGGGAGTTGGGAATGCTGCTGCTGTCACTCCAGGCTTCCCTTCCCAAGAGGGATGCACATCACAGCTGCTTTAACTCATCTGCCTCCCAAATCTGCTCTGCTGCTCAGGGGGCTGCTGCTCGAGCAGTGACACAATCGCTCATCCCAGCGACAGGCTTCTGTGCCTTTCCCTTCCTCAAGGCATTTCAGCCACTTCTCTGCATTAACAAACCTCACAAGACAAAAGATATTCCATTTATTATCTGATAGCTCCCTTATCAGGTCTCCAAGGAGGGTCCCAGCACCCAAATCCCAGCCTGCCAAGTCTCCCATGTCTGTACCCAGGGGCTCTGAAACTCGGAGCAAGCAGAAGCAGGGAGTTCTCCCTAATCCTCACTCATCAAACAATGAACTGGAACTCGAAAAAGAATTAAATGTGACAATACCATAAAATTAAGCTACTTTATACAGCTGTATGCAATCCAGCTCCACGAGACCCCCCTGCCCCTCTGGCATTGCTCTGGAGGCTGCAGCCATCAGTTGTTATTTGTTGGGCTGATTGAACGTGGGTTGAGCTTTGTTAGGACAAACTTCTTCAACATAAAATTTTACACTTCTTCTCGGAGTAAATACAAATGAAGTTGCTAAGTTTGGCCTGTTCCCACCTCTCAGCTGTGGCTCTGGAGTTTGCATCCAAGGATTAAAGCCATTTGATGTGCTACTACAGATGTAAAGACATGGAAAATTTGACTGCTTGGATCTTTGGACTCACTAAAACTCCTGGAAGTAAATGTGGGACCCTAAGTGTGGGACCCAAAGTGTTCCCAGCAGTCCTACAGAAACAAGGATGCCATCAGGAACCCCTCAAACAGGGCTGCCTGAATAACCCAAATCCCAACAATCCACTGCAAACTGCCTGAAGAACATCACCAAATCCACAAAACCCTGAGGGCTGAGCAACACTCAGAAGGGGCTCATAAAATGATGATTTGGAGGTTAACACAAGGAAAAGTGGGATGCAAAGTGTGCTCATGCTGAGTTTGGTGGGTCTGAAGGAGAATCCAAGCTGCAGGTTGGGAGGACTGGGATGAAAGCCAAGGCTGGCAAAGAGCAACAGCTCCTGGTATTTGGTACTGACTCAACTCAACTCTTCAACTGGAGAATCTTCAGGATTACTTCTGCACAACATAATTAATTTCTTTCAGTGTTTAAAGAAGTTTGTGCTTGTGGGTGTTATTCCAGCCTTTCATGGAGAGGGAAGCTGCCACTGGTTTCTCCTTTGTGTTGGCCAAAGAAAATTAGCAAAGCACAGAAAGGAAAATTCAGTTAAAACTCAAACTTACCCTTTTTCTTGTTTTTCACTGAACTTGGACCTACAAAGGGGAAAAAAAAAGAATCTAGTGAAATTCAGGGATCATTTCATCAGAGAAAATCCCCATTGCCATTTTAATTTCCAAGTGGACAATGGATGCATTTGTGGCCCATGCAGCAGCACAGGAATGGTCTCAGCTGAGAGCAGTAACCCAAATTTCAGAGCATCACAGAGTGGTTGGATTGGAAAGGACCTTTAAAGATCATCTGGTCCAACTCCCTGCTGACTCCTTATGAGCCAAGTTGTTTAAAAATAAGAATAAAACACTAAAAAACCACAAAAGCAAAGAATTATTCTGAACTGGCTGTTTGAAACAATGGGAACCCAAACCTCCCGAGCATGGAGAGAAAATATTTACAGTGAAGCTGAGAAATGACAGGACTTTGTGAGCAGAGGCTGAAGTGTGAAACACGTTCCACTGCTTCCCCAAGAATTCATCATGTATGGGAATGAACTGCAAAAATCCCCAAATATTCCCTCGCGATTCATCAGGGAAATCCCTCTAAAACCTGGGGTTTGTCACAGCAGTGACTGAAATCACCTTTAACTGAGATAAAATTATAACCAATCGAAGGTAATGAGGTTGCTTTGAGTCTAAGGGGGTGAGGAAAGGTGAATTCCCAACAGAAGAGCCTTTTTCTCATGGATAGTTAGGGGAAAGACAGGAAAAGAAATTACCCATCAACCTTACTGATGCCTTTCCAACAGAAATATTGGTTTTCCTACATTGTGCTGTTGGGTTATGTGAAAATGATGGTATTATCTACAAAAGGCATTATCTATAAAAGATATTCTCTATACATGGGGGTATATATAATTTTAGGGAGAAATTCTTCCCTGTGAGGACCTGGCACAGGGTGCCCAGAGAAGCTGTGGCTGCCCCAACCCTTGAAGTGTCCCAGGCCAGGCTGGACAGGGCTTGTAGCAACCTGGGCTAGTGGAAGTTGTCCCTGCCCATGGAGTGAATGAGCTTTAAGGTCCTTCCATCTGATAGATAATTTCTGCTAATTCACTGTTTAATATTTTTATACTATATTTTGTAATATTCACAGGTTGGACAACACACGGATTCCTAACGATGCCATCCCAGTATCCCACTAGGAAGCCACACCAGACTGCAAAACATCTTAGGCTGGACAACCAGGCTCCTGATTCTGCACTTCTGAGCCCCACCAGTCCTCACTGTAGCCACCAGCCACCGAACAACATTAGAAGAGGAAAAAAAAAAACCAAAAACCCCATTTAAAGCTCCCAGCCCATCCCAACGCAGCGAGACGCGAGCGGCTGTGCCTCGGCAGCCCTCGGAGTCACGAGAGTTTATTTCATGTTCCATAGATCCCACCATTAGCACCAGAACCAGAGTGAAAGTACAAATAGCTGTGGCCAGCCAGACACATTTGGGCTGGCTGGATCCAATTAGCTTCAAAGATGACTGGGAGGAATGAGAACCACATGGGACGCCAATGTTCGCAGTCTATATTACAACACACGCATCTGTTCCAGGCACGGCAGAGAGAGATGTTATGGATCTGCAAGTGGAGCTTTCGACAGACACAAAAATATTCCTGACACGAGGGGGAAAAAAAAAGCCCAGGATTATTAAGCTTGGGAGCTTCTGAGTCTCTCTGGGGTTTGCATCTGTTTGCCTCCCAAGAGCAGGGGGGGGTTGTTTAATTGGAACGTGGAGCTGAAGCTTCTGATACTGCAGAATTTCCCTTGGTTCTGCTCAAAATGGGAAGTTCATGAGCTACTGCTCCATTTAGGCTAAAATGGTAATAAATTACTGAGTCTCAGCTGAGGGCCACCAAAATTTCACATCAGTATTCCTCTCACGTGCTGAGGTGTTGAGGCATAAGGCTTGAAAACGTGGCTTGATGGATGTTGTCCCAACATTGACTTGCAGAGGAGGAAAATGGTAATTAAAAAATCCTTTCTGCCAGGGTTTTCAGAGGCCACAACCCAATATTTAAACATGAAACTTGTTAAAAAATACTTTTCAAAATATTTAAACTTGTTAAATGCAGTGGTTGAACACACAGATAATATCATTTTAATGTAATGGATGCCCCATCCCTGGAATTGTCCAAGGCCAGGTTGGATGGGGCTTGGAACAACGTGGGATAGGGGAAGGTGTCCCTGTCCATGGCAGGGGAATGAGATGAGCTTTAAGATCCTTCCCACCCAAACCAGTCTGGGATTCCATGATATATCTGACCCACTGGTTACCTCTTAATTGATTAATCAATACCTCTTAATTGGGTAATCAATAACCTACAAGTTATGCAAAGCTAAGTCTTTCCTACACTGCCAATCCCACCTCCCCTTCCCATTCCCCCCATGGGCAGGCTCCAGGACTCAAAGCCTGTTACCCAACCCACATTTATTTACTGTACTTTCATGCAGGCCTTGATTCCAAGGGTGGCCCAAGAGAAAGCTCTGTTTTTTTCCACTTCAAGATGTAGAGCACAGGTGCATCCACCGTATTCCTCCACTGTACAGGAGCATAAAAAACCAAATTACAGGATGTCTTCTTCTGCCCCAGAGTCTACAGACCTGACACCTCCATGGAGAAGGAAACTGGTTTGACTTGCAGAATTTCTGACTGAGCAGTGTCTCCCATACCTGATTTCAGGGACGTTGCCATGCTGCAGTTGAGGATTTATTCCAGTCCCAATGGGATCTAAGAGCAACCCAACCTCTCAGCTGTTCCCTGGCACTTCTTTTCCATTCTTTACCAGTGTGCACCTTTCTGCTCCTCATGAATCCCTTTCCATATCCATCAGGAATGTCCTAGAGATCCAGTGGTCCCAGCTGCCAGCACTGCATGTGACAGCCACCCAAGCACATTATTCTTCCCAACTTCTGTCCTTATTCCCACTAATCCCACCTCTCCCTGTCCACATCCTGTCTGTTCTCCTTTGAGGTCAAAACCAAACCCCTTCTACTTTTCCCACCTTTCAACTGGAATTAAATATATGTTTAAACTCTGATCCCCCCTTGAAGGAGCTGTCAGCTCTGTTCACCCCCTTGTTTAAGAGGAGGGAAGTTGGCCAGAACTGTTAATACAGAAATATTAATACAGAGCAGGACAGGCTGGATGGCTTTGAAGGATAATAAGCATGGAATGAGATTCAGTCATACAAAATATACAATGCTATAAAATATATATACATGGGAAATAATAAAGTGTTCTGGTGGATGCTGGAGGACACCTGCACATGCTCAGCTGCTGCTGCTCAGCCAGGCAAGGCAGAAACACAATCCTAAAATGGGAATGACTCTGGAAAACATGAGGAAATCCTGCTGACACTTAGGGAAGGGTTGAGGAAATCCTGGGAAGTCAATTCTGATCATCTGATACAGAGAGAGGAATTGAGAAAAGAATTCCACAGAAAGGCTCCTGGGAACAGCAAGAAGTGGGCAAGTGAGCTCACCTTGGTGGCCACCAGCACTGGGAGAGGGGTGAGAGCACCACTGGGAAAAGCTAAAGAAGGAGAAGAGCTGGAGGGCTTCAACAACAGTGCTGGCACACCCAAACTGCTCCCCAAGACCACTGAGTTGGGGGTCTTGACCTCCAGAGGTCTGGAGGGGATCTTCTGGCTCAGAGTGAGAGACCCCCTGTGTCACTGGGCATGGCTGGAAAGTCTCTCTAAAATCTAAATTCCCTTTGGAATGTTACTTTTGGGATTATTTTTGCCTAACCTCCAAAGCTATCACTACTGAAGCTGCTGCTGGAAACATTGCAACTACCTGGTCTGTTCCTACCACTGATTTCCCTTTTCCTGTAGGAAAAGCTCCTGACTCTGCTGCAGTTACTGGAACCAGCTGAATTTCTCATCACAGGATAGGATTCCCCCAGGAGCAGGAATGCTGCATGCAGGGCTCTGGACACCCTGGTTGTGAGCAGCACTCCAGAGCTAGACTCCTCCAAAAGCTGATTTCCCACAACTGCTGGGAAAATGTAAGGGGAGAACATCAGAAAAGGAGGGGATGTCAAGCCTGCAGGAGGGGCAAACCTAGAGGGAAGGGCTCAAGCAGGAAAGATGTCTCTGTATGATGACAAAACACCTCAACCCAAACAGAACCACAAGTGGAAAGCTCCAAACCATTCCAAGCCACTCCAAACAATTCCAAGTCCCTTCTAGCAGAAGCAATTGGGCTTCAGATGCAAACATCTCACTCGAAGCTGAGGGAAACCCTTGCAAGAGATGAATTTTGGTGTGCAAGCCCCCAGCTGTGGCCCAGCCAGCAGCAGAAGACATGTCCCCACGCTTCAGGGAGCAGGTTCCAGCCCCAGCAGCCCTACCATCTGCTGGATCAATTCCAAGGCCTTCAGAAAAATCCCAGATGGTGATGCAACTCAAGGATATTACATGTGACATGTTTGCTCTTAGCAAGATTAATAGAGTTGACTTTGCCCCCCCTCCAATCTCTCTTTCTGCACGCTACACGCTGCTATGATTTACTATAAATACACAAATATCCCAAACTTCTTTAGGACATCTGCTGATATAAATAGGATATTAAAAAACCCCTGCCTTCCCTTATTAGCTGTGTGTGTGGATTAACAAGAAATAGTTTAAATTCCTGCCAAACAGTTCCAACTGGTTTTATGGACGGGAACAGATCTTTGTAATTATGCTGATTTTATATCAAACCTATAAAAGGCTGACCATTATAGGAATCAGCCAAACAAAGGATACACCTAAGGAGGTACTGAACAGGCTGGAATTCCCAGTTGCCAAGAGCAGGAAAAAGCCATGGAATGCCACAACCATGTTTTAGCAGCATCATTTGATTCAGGACATGACACCAAGTGATGTCTTTAAGGTGTTCACCCAGTTTGGGAAAGGTACATGGCAGCAGTCACCAGTTCTGGATATCCATCTATGCATCCATGCATCCATGCATCCATGCATCCATCCATCCATCCATCCATGCTTCAGAGACTGTGCCAACCTGTTTTCAGCATTCACTGGGAATTATTGATCCTTCTCCCATTTCCCAGCACTGAGTTACTATGGAACATTCTCAGTCTTCTTCCCTAAGTGTGACACTGGTTTGGGGACATGTAAGACTGGATAATTCAACTGAGGCACCTCTGTGCTTCCATCTCCCCTCCACCCTGGGAGATGAGAGGATGGAGGTACTGAGCAATTATCCCCATCCCAGGTTACAGAGCAGAGACAAAATCCTGGTGATTAATGAGATGTTAACAGAAACACTACACCACTTCTCACTCTTCCATAAAATAAACATTAAATCATTAAGTCACAGAATCATGGAATGGTTTGGGTTGGAAGGGACCTTAAATCTCATCCAGTCCTACCCCCTGCCATGGACAGGGACATCTTCCACTATCCCAGTCTGTTCCAAGCCCTGTCCAACCTGGCCTTGGACACTTCCAGGGATGCACAGGCAGCCACAGCTTCACTGGGAAATCCATTCCAGCTCCTCATCAACCTCACAGAGAAGAATTCCTTCCATATGTCCAATCTAAACTGCTCCTCTTTCAGTTTGCACCCATTTCTCCTTGTCCTGTCACTGCTGTTCCTGACGAGGAACCCCTCTCTGGCTTCCCTGTAGGTCCTTTCAAACACTGGGAGTGGTGGAGTGCCCATTCCTGGAGGTGTCCAAGGAAGGCCTGGAGGTGGCACTCAGTGCCCTGGGCTGGTGACAAGGTGGGGACAAGGTGGGGATCACAGCTTGGACTGGATGATCTTGGAGGGCTTTTCCAACCTCAAGAATTTTGGTAAGTCCTACCCATCAACCAGCCCCTCTATTCCTATTTGACCAATACCAAAGGTGGAAAGGGCAGCTTGGGTATTCCTGGGGATTCCAGGTGATGATGAACCTCCTGCCATCAGGGATGTCAGTTTTCCCTGACAAGAATGAACAAGAAACCTCCAGAACTCAGCAGCTGCCTTTCCAGCACTGGTGCAGTGACATTCACTTCATTCCCATGGCTAGGAGAAATGTAAAGCTTTTCAAATATTTTCAAATGTGGGGTTATTAATGCCAGATTCCAGTGGATTGGGGAAAGAGGGATGTTAGCTCCCAAACACATGCCTAATCTAGAACATGTGGTTTCGGGGGAGGTTTGGAACCAATATGTTTTCAACATTTTCAGGAAATTTGGTCTATCCAGATGAAAGCTTCTTGGACCCTACTGAACTATCAGTCAGTGATACAAACACTGAAACAAGAGGAATATTTTCCCTTTTCCCTGAAAAAAGAAAGTGCTTCTTTACCAACTCCAGAGAGAAGTGCTGAAGAGCAGCTTTGGGATTATTACTGCAGAATATTTAGAGAGTATGATAAATGAAAAATCTAAGAAAACATCACAGAAATAAATCTCATCCTGTGTTACTCCAGAATTCTGGTGCAGCTTCCCAGGGTGGTTTTTTGATGAGAAAGGGGGATCTTCTGAGAGTGGAGGAAAAGTGCTGCCCACACCTACAGGAACCCAAGCTAGGGGTGTGAACTAGAACTAAATTCAACAAATCTGAATACAGAGAATATGTTTTGTAAGGGAATGGGGAGGGAATTCATGACACAAAGTAGGAGAAACAGCACTGTGGGATGTGTGAGTCCATAGGGCAAATCCCAAGGCATTCCACTTTTCCTTCTCTCCCTGCTTTTGTTTCAATTCTGCTTTGAAACTCCTCAAAATTCACATGTGAACACAGCCACCCTTCATGGTCTTTGCCATTTTGGTGTTAAATTTAATTAAATTAACATTAAGTTAAGATGCTCCACAACAGCACTTCACAAACCAGCGTTCCCTCCCTGTCCTTTATCCCGTGGGATCTTGGTCCTGTGCCATTCCCAGAGTCACCAGAGGGCCATCCCAGCCTGCTCCACCTGCCCAACACAAACCCTGAATTTCAGGAACCTTTGCTTCGTGTTGCCTTGTCCCACTGTGGAGTGGGAGCTGCTGAGTCCCCAGAAAAGGCCTGGGGACAGTGACACTGGTGACCTCCTAGCCCCGTGCTGGACTGCCCCAGCCCAAAGCCAGTCTCCTCCAGCCTGGCAGATCAAGGACAGTTTGCAGCTCATTTTGGACACTTCTGAGGCACTCCCTTGGCTCCATCCAATTTTTGAGGCAATTCTGCATCTCTTTGATGGACTTTTCATGTCTCTCCAGGGGAAATGTCCTGCCCGAGGTCACTCCTGGGGCTGCTTGGCCACAGGGTGTGAGCAGAGCTCGTGCCCTGGCACCAAGGGCTGGGAATCCTCTCTCATGTGGTGGCTCAGGGATGAGAGTGGCCCTTGCTGCCTCCCTGCTCCTCTCCTCGCATTCCACCAAAGGACAAACCTCCATCCATGTGTCATCCAGATGAGCAGATGCTGCTCCAGGAGCTCCATGCATCAGTAGCCTGCTCCCTCCCCATTCCTCTGATCCCAAACACCAGCCCCCCAGCTCAAGCTCATCGGGCTGAAAACAAACAGAGGGAAGTCACAGCTCATCCCTGGAATCCCTGGAGAGACATGAGATGCCAGAGAGCCACAATCTCTCTTCTCCTAAGATCTCATCAGGAACAGAGGTTTTTTTGCTGTTGAGAAAGTTTTTTTTTTCTCCTGCCAGTACTCAGAGATTTTTGCTTGGCTTGACAAAACCCAGGACTCCTTGGGGAATCATTTGGTGAAGCTCCTAAGGACAGTTAAACTCAAATTTACAGATCATGCAAATAGTTAATGATGTAGTTTATCCTGATCTTTAATCATATTCAAGGGAAAAAAATCTGATTACTGCAGATGATCAGAACCAAAGTGTGAACAGGAGACAGACCTAAGGGACAACCACTGATCAACCTGATTTTTGCTCCAGGTAAAGATGCTGGAGGGGAGCAAACCCCAGCTGGAAAGGGCAAAAGGAACAGGATGGATTCGTTGTGCTCATGCATTCCACAAGTTTTTCCACCTTCACAAGGATGATGGGACTCAAAGGGCACCAGGTGGTGCTGGAGCAGGTAGAGCCCCACCAGCCCTGTGTATCTCCCTCCTAAAGGCTTTTTGGCATGAGGAAAAGCACAGGTGCAGGGCTGTAGGAGAACCAGGACGGAACAGCACCTGCCCTGTAGAGGTCTGTCACCCCTGCTGTCACCTCTGTCACAGTGCTGGTCCCATTTAGGAGCAGAGGCTGGATCCAGTCACCTCCTGGGGTTCTCTCCACTCCACAACCTCAACTCTGCTCTCCAAGAGCCAGAGCTCTGCTGAAAATCCCTCCTCACTTCCTTGAGCAAGGCAGATGTGTCCCTGCTCACTGCAAGGGGAATTTCCAAGGCTTTACAGCACACAAGGAACAGCCAAGGTGATTTACCAGCTCCATCCTATCCAGATCCCCTGCAGGATCAATGGCAAGGCACCAGGACAGGCTGCTGGTACCAGAAGGCTCTAAAAAACCAGCCCCAATCTCTGAGTAGGTGCAAGAACACCACAGCACAAATGTGGTCACTAGCAAAGACAAAATCCTGCTCCCAATTAACTCCAGAGCCACTGCTGCTGGCAAAATCCTCCTGCACTGCCTCCTCAGAAACACAAAAAGCCACTCAAACAGCAATCTCCACCCTCCTCAGCTCTGCTCCCACATCACCAGTCCCAGCCAAGTTCCTGGGGTTCACACCAGAACCTGTGGCCATCATATTTCATTTTCCACCCTCTGGCTGGCTCTGGAAGGAGGATGTGATGTGCCTTTTGTTTCCCTTCAGGCATTTCGGTTGGATTCCAAGCGCAGAGCTGACAAACAACACTCCCAGCTCTAATTCGAGGATCCCAAGGCTTTTTTTGGCTGCTGGCTGGAGTCACCAGGCTGATTTTCTATCCACCACTGCACCCTCTTGTTTCCTTTATCAATCCCACATATTTAAATCCAGCAATTTGAAGCGTAGCGTTACAGCTGTGTTTTTATTTTGTTTGTTTTATTCGGTTGTTGCCTAACACAAAACACTCTGACATTTTCAGTCACATCCCACTAAGATAAACAACGAACATATGTCATGAATTCCAGCAGAAATGATTCCCAAGTGGGGCAGCAGCAAGGTTTGAAGTGGGAGTACAAGAGGCTCTCCTGAATTGTTTGCTGGATGCTCTTCCCGTGGTTATCCATAAGGAATTGAGAGCAGGTGGGAGGAAACCTCTGTGACTGTCTCATCCCTGTAGAACTTGACGTGTTTTTCCTCCTCCCATCCATAATCCTGCCTAATTGGATGGAAAACCTCCATGGCATTGAGCAGCTGCCTGAGAAGTGAAGGATGAATTACATGGGAAAACGCAGGGTCTGTTATCTAAGGTGCATTCACATGTCACAGCTGGATAAACCCAAAAATAGGGAAAAAGGAGGGAAAAAATGTGGAAGAACGGGGAAAAAATAAGGAAACCCAAGAGACTCCCATGGCTCTTGTGAGAAGTGGATGAATTTGATAAGGGGGAAAAAGAAGAGAAAAAAGCAGGGGGAAAGGAAACCCAGGAGAGACTCTACCACTCTTGGGAAGCTCAAGGGAAGTCCCTGCAGCAGCTGGGACACAGGGAATGCTGCCTGGCTCGGCCAACCCCTGCATTCATCCATTGAAAGCAATTAAGGCACTTCCCCAAATCCTGCAGGAATTAGTGGGATCAGATATGACTCCAACAATGTCTCCATACATCACGGCCAACAAAGCCCTCATGAAAACATTCAACCCCAGCCTCATTCACAGCTTTTCCCCCAAGGAATTCCTCACTGGAGCTCTGCAGCTCTGGGCTGGTGCAGCTGCTCTGTGACAGCCAAGAGGGTTCCAGTGAGGGCACAGTGAGGACAATCACAGCTCCTGCCACCAGAGCAGCAGCTCCAGGTTTGGCTCTTCACAGAATCCCAGAATAGCTGGAAAAGAACTCTGGAGATCATCCACTCCCAGGCAGGGTCACCCTTTGGAGCAGGTGACACAGGAACAGGTCCATGTGGGTTTGGGATGTCTCCAGAGAGGGAGACTCCACACCTTCCCTGGGATGTGCTCCAGGGCTCTGCCCCCTCCATGGAAAGTTCTCCCTCGTGTTGAGCTGGAACTCCCTGTGCTGTAGTTTATGGGCATTGCTTCTTATCCTGGAGCCTGGCACCATCCTCTGACACCCCTTGGAGATATTTGTATGGATTGTGAGATACCCTCAGCCCTGCCACAGACGGAAAAACAAACTTATTCACCCCAAAATCTGCCCGAGGAGGATCCCTGTGGTGGCAGGACCTGAGGAGGGGCTCAGGTGAGGATCTGATCCAGGTCCATGACAATTCCTCCACTTGGAGCGACCAGACGGGGTTGGAGCATGCGCTGGGCCTGCAGAACCTCCCTGGCTGAGGGTTTATTCACTAAAATCAAAGCTCAGCTGCAAATCTGCCAGCAGGGAGACAAAGGAGCCTCTCACGCTGCGAGGAGGGAGCAGCAGCTTCCAGAGGAGCCCGGCATTTCCAGCGCTCGGTGCAGCTCAGCTGCACTCAGGGCTCAGCTGCAGCCACATTCCTGCCCCTCTGGAACATCTGCTCTCCTCTCATTACTGCTGGCCCTGTTCTGTAACACAAGGAACTCTGTGAGATTCCCGAAGCTCAGCGTTTGACCCGCGGCGCTCCGAAAAGCGCCGGGTGTCAGAGCGGAGCTCGCTCGGAATCACCGGCACTTCCAACAACTGCTCCGAGTGCAGCTGGAAAAGGAGCTCAGCCCTGGTCAAGCTTGAGCTCCTGGGAGCTCAGAATCCACAAATGCAGCCAGGACAAGCGTCTGAAAGTGCCACCGAGGTGACGACGATCAGAGAATTCCTTCTGACCCTCAGCAACTCCAAATCCCCCAGGGGCTCATCCCATGCAGGGAAGGATGAACAGCCCCAGAGCAGCTCCAGGGATGGACCAGACCAGCAGCACCTCATCACAGCTTTGTAACCTTCCCCATAATGAAGCAGAGTTCCTTCTGGAACAATCCAGATCCCAACTGGAAGGGCTGCTGCAGAAGCCAGGGGCAAAGGGAGGCTGTGGATGGGTCAGGACACACCAACCATCATCCACTGTGATCCCTGTGAGGAGACAATTCCTCACCCTGGACACCACACAACTGGGCTTGGGCCTCTCCCAGCGTCTCCTATTTCATATTCAACTGGGACTCTTCCTATTTAACACCCAACCGGGACAGACACAGCAGAGCTCAGTGAGGAATTCTGGATTTCAGCCGTCAGAGAATCACGGAATCCTAAACTGCTTTGGTTGGAAGGGACCTTGAAGCTCTTCCCATTCCTCCTCCTGCCATGGGCAGGGACAACTTCCACTATCCCAGGGTGTTCCAAGCTCTGTCCACCCTGGCCTTGGACACTGCCAGGAACATTCACAGTTTCTCTGAGCCAGGGCTGGAACAAAGCAGGAACCAGCACCTAAACACCACTCTGGGCTTAAACACATCCCTATTATCATAAACCTGGGAATAACACAGAGACAAAGATATGAAAATAAGCAGCAGCCTTAATTTTATCACAGTTATAACAAATACTGACAGCAACATCCCAGGAAAGGGATGAGTTTATCCCCAAAGATTAAAACATGACATTATTCCTGATTTCTCCCATTTAGGGGGAAATCACAGAGAAATTCTGAGGAAAATCAGTAAGAACAAGCACTTCGTGGTGAGCCTTTCCTTCTGGGAGAGTCTCCCGTGCTCCAGGATCCAGGAAATGTCCAGTATTTACTGCATGCTCATCACCATGGTTTCAGAGCACAATAAGGCTCTATCACCCTGCATCCATCTGTGTTTCTGGGAATGCTGGGGCTTTGGGAATTGCACGGGGCTGACACAAAGGCACCCATTGTTCTGGAGGCAGGGGGACGAACCTGCCCTTTCCACAGGAGAGGAAGCCAGCAGGAAAAGTTGCTATTGTGAGCTGGATATTAAAAAAATTGCAGAAAAAAAAAATCCCATTGCATCGTTAGTGCTGCTGGGTGGGAAAGGGGGATGGCTGGGGCAGGCACCTGTGGGACTGGGGGCTGCCCAGGGGGAGCCAGGCACCCTCAGCCAGGCTACCTGCTCAACCATCCCAAAAACATCCAAAATCCATGCTAAACCCACCCTGAAAGACAGGCTGGCATCAGCTTCCTGCTAAATCGTCCCAAAAACATCCTAAACTCATCCTAAAAAATAGGCTCTGGCATCAGCTTCCTGCTAAACCATCCAGAAACCATCCAAAATCCACCCTAAAACCACTCCAGGATCATTCTAAACCTATTCAAAACCCACTCTTAAACCATTTGAAAACTACACTGAAATCACCCTAAAACCACCAAGCAAATCCTAAGAGGGTGAAACTGGACCCGTGTAGCTGGAGCATCACTTCCAAAGCCCCAGGTAGGAGCAGGGATGGGGAAGAGCTTTAAATCCCCCAGAATTTCATTTTCCTTTCAAGCCAAAGCCATTTGCAGTGCTGGAGTTCTCCTCCAGGACTTTCCTCGGCAGGAAGAACTGCCAAAGTAGTAGGAACCAAATTGTTGTCAGCTTAAGGCCAGCCATCTGCTCAGCCTCTTCCCAGCTGCCATGCTCCCAATCAAAGCCTGGAGAACAATCCCTGATGTTTCTCACCAAGCTCAATATGAAAAAAATCTAGGAAGGAAAAAAAAACAACAAACCAACAACTCCAAACCCAAAATGCAAAAAAACCCAGAAAGCAGGAAAGCAGCCCGGCAGGGATCTAACTGGGAACAGAGATGAAAGTAGGAGAAAAAGAAACTATTTTATTTGTTTAAAACAATGTTTTTTAAAGAGTCCTATTGACATCTGCTTTGTAAATGCTCTGTCATTATTTATAACCTCCAGAGCATGGAATTGTCTCTGGAGTTACAACCATGCTACTCCCAGATTTTGGCTTTGTTAGCAAAGAGCCAGCAGCATTTTTACTGGCACTCTGGGAATAGAGATCTAACATTTCATACCCAGTTTATTTAAAAGTGGACTAATTTAACATCCTTGATGGTTCCTTTTAGTACAACTGTTGCTAATTAGCAGCTCCAGAATGATTTGTTCATCTGGGAGCAGCGGCGGTTCCACGGCAGCATAAATACACCAGGGCAAAAGGGAAGGAGGGGGAAAGGAGAAAATAGGGAAGAGGCATTGGAGAGGGGCAGGATTTAGAGAATTAAAGGGAATGAAGGGACAGGTGGAGATGAGAACACTGAGGAGAAAAGAGGCAGGAAAAACACTGTGGAAAGGGATAATCCTTGAGAAGCTGGAAAATTTGGTGGCAGATTTTAAAGCTGTGCAAAAGTTGGGTCTGGTGGCATGGATGGGAAAGTGGCTTCAGAATGATGATCCCAGGACTGGGACAGGCACCAGCCCCCAGTGATCCCTTGGGATGCCCCAGGGCTGGAGGGATGCAGGGACAAGGAGAGGGACCTTGGCCAGGACACGACCTTGGATGCTTTAAGTGGCCCTAGGGCACTGTTGGTGCAGGGCCACAACCCAAAATTAAGCAAACCCAGCCATAAAACATGCCAGGGGTCAGAGGGTTGAAACCAGAATCCTCCTAGGAGGAGCCCCTGAAATTCCAGAGTCCTGTTGGGGACTGACAGGATCCAGCTGATGGCTTTGCACACAATTTTCCTTGGATTTTTTGAACAAAGAAGCACCAAAGCAGCTTTGCTGCTCCCATGTCCCATCCCTGTGGCTCCGTGCTCTGGGCACAGGCAGAGCCCTCACCCTCCCCTGGCTGCACAGAACCAGCTCTGCCCTGTCCCAAAATCACCTCTTTCACAGCAAAGGGCTTGAAAGCAAATCCTCCAAAAAGAAAAAGCTTTTGGGTAAGGAACCATGTTCTCCCTGATGTTTATAAATCATCAAAGCCTGCTGTTGGTACCAGGATGGGCAGGACTGGAAGAGCTGGGAAGGGTCAGAGCAGCCTCCCTCCAACCCCAGCCTCCACACTCAGATCACTTTGGTCTTTCCCTGCATGTGTAAAAGCACTTGAAAGTTCATAAAATTAATTCCAGACAAATATTAGCGAGGCCTCAAGTGGAAAGCACATCTCTTTCCTTCTGGGAATTTATAGTTCAGCCACTTTTATCTTCGGGAGGCTCTTTGGAGATCAAAGATTTGATCAACTTTCCCTTTGCGAAACTCACGAAGAAAACGGTGTTATCAGGACCATGACATGATTTTATTTATTACTTTAATGATTCATTGCCCTGCTCTGACAGCAAGATTCCTTCACAAAGGTCTAAAACAAACAGCTTGAGTTCCCCAAGGCCGTGGCTCTGTTTGTTTCTCGATTTTATGGTTGTTACAAGGTCAAGCCCTGCCCTGATGGCTCCCACTTGTTAATGCAGCTCTAAAACCACCCAGCCAAACACGGGGCAACCACTTGCCAAAGCCAGAGGGACACAACCTGTCACTCTGGCAGTTTTTCCCATCTCCACCACCTGTGGGGTCAAAATCTCTTATTTTCAAAAGGACACAGGTAAGAATCAGATGGTCAGTGAGGCTGGAAAAGGCCTCTGAGACCACTGAGTCCAAGCTGACTGATCCCCACCAGAGCACTGAGTGCCACATCCAGGCGTTCCTTGGACACCTCCAGGAATGGGGAGTCCAAAACCTCTCTGGGCAGCCCCTTCCCAGGCCTGACAGCCCTTTCCAGGAAGAAATTCCTGCTGATGCCCATCCTGAGCCCATCCTGGCCCAGCCTGAAGCTGCTCCCTATCCTCCTGTCCCTGTTCCCTGTGAGCAGAGCCCGCCCTGGGGCTGTCCCCTCCTGTCAGGAGTTGTGCAGAGCCAGAAGTTCCCCCTGATCCCCTTTTCTCCAGGCTGAGCCCCTTCCCAGCTCCCTCAGTCTCTCCTGGTATTCCAGACCCTTCCCCAGCTCCATTCCCCTCCTGGGACTGGTGGAGGTGCTCTGCATTTCTGGAGTGACTCAACTCTGAGCACCCAGGGAACATCAGGGAAATGTGGGGAAGGAATGCCAGACATGGAGGGACAACACTGGGCACAAGGGTTGAAATGGTTTTTGATGGATAAAACCCTCGTTAGACACCAACCTTCAGCCTCTCTATCCCTCCCCAGCAGCTCTCTGCACATCTGGCAAGGCAGAGGCAGCCTGAGGGATGAAGTTAATCCCTCCCAACATCTGTCGGCAGCGCTCCATCGACACCGCTCGCCTCCAGTGGGAACTTGCTACTACACAAGCAACTGGTGAAGGCATTGGGATAGATTTCAAGGAGACTGGGAAAAGGACTGGGATGCTGCCTGAGCCATCTGAGCACCAGAGCGACACCAGCTCCAAAACTGCTGGCCCACACTGGGCTGGAATCACTCAGGGAGTCTGTACCAAATGCATCAGACTTGTCAGCATTCCGGGCAAGAGGAATCCAGGGAGTTTCACCAAGCTCTGTCTTGGAGCAGAGCCACAGGGAAATGCTTCTCCACTGTGAAACTGCAAAGGTTTCAGGGGAGATGGGAAACTCACAGAGCTGGACTGGAAAGCTAATGATGATAATGGAGTTAGGACTCGGGCTTAGCCAGGCACAGAACCACGGCTCCATCAGTTCTGCCCCTGCTTTCCCTGGCACCCAGTCCTTTCTCTGCTCCTATGAAAGGGGATCTGTGCTTTCCAGAAGTTCATGCTCCTGTCTTTGTGTCATGACAATCATGGAAAGCCAGGACTGGAAATCAAATTCCTCACAAAGAAATCAGGAACCTTTCTGCTCTTTTAATCCAAGCTTTGTACAACTTTGCCTTCCCTTCACACGGGCTTTGACTCCACCTGAGACTCCACAGCAACTCAAAGCCCCCTTAGAGCAGTCACCAGTTTGGGATGCAGATGCTCCCAGCTGTGTGTTGGATTGTGAAAAGCTCCTTGAAGATTTTAAGCAAAGCCAGGTGTGCAGGACAACAAATAAAGGCAGACAAGTACAAATTAAAGCCTTGAAGGAGCACAACTCGAGGAGTCAAGGATGGAACTCCCAAGAGCACGAATTCACACCAGACCTACAGCTGCAGAAATCAGAACTCCTGGAATTCCTCATCTGGGAGGGAACCAAAATGAGGGAGAAGCCGAGCAGGACTCACCGTCGGGCCCTTCGCTGCCTTTACTCCTTTTATTCCGACGGACGCGTCTCCCTTCCTCTCCAATGTGCAGCTTCTCCTCGGGGTGGAAGAAGTTCAGCAAGGCCAGCTGGAAGAAGAGGGACAAGTTAAAGCATCTTTGCCAAGCTGAGAGCTTGGAGCCCAAATGGCAAATCCTTTCCATCAGGGATGAGCAGGAAAGCCAGTAGGATATGAGACTGCTGCTCACGCATCTCAGCTCATCCCAAGGAGAGATGTCCCCTTGGAAGCAGTCTAGGATTTGGGAAAACTCCACCTGAGGGGCTTTGGCATGGAGAATCCTTCCCCCAGGGATGTGGGACTGCAGGGACATGTATGGCTGGAAATAATCTGATACCTCAAAGGCCGACACAATTCCTAATTCTTCTCTGCAAAACTTGCTCAATCCTGGAGCTCTTCCTCCAGCATTACTCACTGCCAGTAAGTTTTTCCTCTCTCAAGCTCTTCTCTGCAAGCCTCATTAGCTACTGAGATTCAAAGGTCTTCAGGGACCTTTAAATCCAACCCAATATACCACATAAATTAACACTTTAAACCTGCAGCAACATTTGTAACATGAGATTTGCCAAGGGGCAAAAATTTTATGTAGCAAGCTCTTATTCAGGAAAAAATTGCTGCTGCTTTTAACAGATCAACATCCCGACCCAGAAATTGGAATTCTGGGTTAGAAACCAGAATCCCAGTTAATCCCGGGTGTGGCAGCTCATCACCAGCAGCATCTTCCAGTTATTTCCACTTCAGAAAAAAGAGAAGTCAAAGATCAATTAGGAACCAAACACCTTCTGTGTGTTACTGCATCCAACAGCCAGGGCTGCTCCGACCAAGATGGGGTTTTCTTGCTGAAGAAACCCAATCGTGGTTATTTAAGCTGTAAATACACAGCAAAACAAAAACACAGCCCAAGACAAAAACCAGGAGGCTTCAAAAAGCAGCCCCAAAGGTTATCGAGCTCATCATTGTTCTGAGAACAAAACCCGGGGCATCAAAAGCATCTTTGAAAGAGCAGAGAAGAACAAACACCTCCCCTGAATTGCCGGGCTCGTTAAGCTCCAGCCCATAAAAGTCTCTATCAAGAGCAATAATCGCAAAAGGCCCTGGGCTTTTCACAAGCCCCAGGGCTCTCACCTCCCCTCCCCTCGAATTCCCAAGGTATTTCCCAAGCACAGCTCCCCTCTCAACCTCCAGCATCCCAGGCCTTCACTCAGATTTTACATCTGCATTTCGCTTTACTCCAACAAGCTCGGGTGCAGCTTCACAAATGGAAATGTTTGGAAACCCTTTCGTTTCCAAAGGAGAACCCCCAAAGTGTTTCTCAAATTCCCTAACCGTTGCTATTTCCTTCTGTCCCCATGCAGGCAGGCCTGGGTGTTTGTCATTGCAATGATGTGGCTGAAAGGACCCCAAAAAGCTATGAAATCACCTGGGATCAGCTTCCTAAAGCCTCACTACTGGGCTTTTAAATATCCCTAAAAAGCAATGATGAGTAAAATTTATCTGCCAGAGGAAGACCAGTTGCAGGGTTGGATGGACAACTGAAGGCTCTCGTTTACAACAGGACTAAAGGGTGAGAACAATTCCCAAAGCAGCACATTCCCAAAGCTCCCACATCCCACTGCACTGCCCCAGGGGTGGAACACTGGAGCAGGATGCTCCTGCAGGCACCACAAGCACCTTTCCTGACACACCAGAGCAGGGCCAGGGACAAGAACAAGTGAATTTCTCTTTAAACCCCTTATTTAACTCACATTGAGACACTGCAGAACTAATTGAAGGAACAAATTGCATTATAATCCAGGTTAAAGTGTCAATGAAATCCTCAGCGTGGCTTTGGAATGCTGTTGTTGCCTGGATCATTACTGGAGTTTTACAGAACAGGGTAAAATAGAGGCTGCTCCTCCAGGCTGAAGAGGTTTTAATCTGATGCCACTTGTCACTGACCACTCAGAAAAACACTAAATTTTGGCTAAAAGTAATCTCTCCATTAAACTCTGTATTTCTAGTCAGAAAGAGAAATGACAGTGGGGGTGAATGACTGAATCACATATTTAACTTGGGAAACAAACTCATCAAAGCAGCTTGTGACACTAACTGTGAACAGAGCAGCTTTGGGATAACTCCCATGAAACTGTGTTTCCCAGGAGCAGTGACACACCAGCCCGGGAATGGACACCAGCCACGTGAGCAGAGAGAGGGGCTATCCCTAGGGAATACCTTCCATAGCGCTTTGAATGAGGCAAAGAATGACACTGACCCTCCAGTGACTGGCACGGAGGGCTCAGGGGTCAGGGATGGGGGGAATGCTCAGACCCCTGGGAAGGTCAGGGGCAGGGAAAGGGTGACCAAGCCTCTTGCAGCCATCTGAGTCCCCAAAGGCCAAGTCCCTCAGTCCCTCTCTGGGGACTCAAGGGCTCTGTTGTTCAGGGCTGCAGCTGCCAAGGCTCAGGGGATGAAGGGCCTGTCTGTGTCCGCCTGGGAATTGTGGCCAGCACCACTTGGATGCTTTTTCCATTCACCAACCCCTGATATATCAGTAAAACATTGGGAAGAAATTCCTCCCTGTGAAGCCCTGGCACAGAGAAGCTGTGGTTGCCCCTGGAAGTGTCCAAGGCCAGGTTGGATGGGGTTTGGAGCAACCTGGGCTAGTGGAAGGTGTCCCTGCCCATGAGCAAAATCATCTTTAAGGCTCCTTCCTTCCTCTGCATCACCCCTGGGCTCATGGGGCTGTGCCACCTTCTGGGGAATTCTAAAAGGAATTCTTACCTAGTCCATGATTTCACTGAAACTCCTCATCCTCAAAGTCATGGAGAGCTGATTCTCTCAGCCTGTGCACTTCCAGAGCCAGAGAATTTTTCAGGAGTCAAGCACACACAGCTTCTTTTTTGGGAGCAGGTATTTTCCCTGCACAGTCTAAACAATCCCCGTTTCCCTCCTCCTCCAACCTAAAGCCCTCAAATCACCTTTAATTTTAGAAACACCGTAGGTTTAATCAAGAGAATCACTATAGGATGCAAAAAGGTCAAAAAGCTAACACAGGGAAAATCCCAGGGGAAGGCAATTCCTCAAAATAACCTGGGAAACAATAGCACAGGCACTGCTCGCCAGAGGGAATCGGATCTGCCTTGGTTTCTCTGGGCAAAATAAAGCAAAACAAAGGCACACAGAGCTGGTTTTCCCTGCAGAACCTGCCTGGGAAACACTGGACAAAGCTGCTGGAGGATGGATGTCAAGGGAGCACGGTGAGAACTCCCAAAATAACTCAAACCCATTGGTAGGATGGACATTCCACACTCCACGCAAGTAGGGGTGAAGAAAGGTATTACCATTTTTCATAAAATAAAATATTATTTGTCTTGTCATTCCAGGCCCTTGTTAAAAGTCTCTTGAAGAGCCTCTGGACACCAAGGGAATGTATTTCCAATGGTCAAATAGCTTCAAAGGAAGAAAAGTGGAAAAATATAACCCAACCCATACAATTCTGCACAAAGGGTGGATTTTTCCTTAGGCTAAGCTGGTAGGAAGAATGAGTGTCTTCTTCCTGCAGAAGGGAAAAACACCCAAACCTTCAGGTGTACAAGGCCTTTTGGGTGAAAAGTGAAAAAAAAACCCCAAAGATTTTCTGCCTCCAATGGCTCACAGTTCCTCTGACAAAGCAAGTCCAGCCAAAGATCTCATCCAGAAACCCACAGCTCAATGTCTTAAAGCACCTGAGAAAAAAAGCATAAATTCACCCTCTTGCATGAGATAACAGGATTATTAAAGTCAAATTCCCTCTTTCTTTGCAGTTTTGGGACATCAGCAGTGTGAGGAGCCTAAGAACCAGCCCAGGCTCTGCAGCAGCATTCTCTGCAAGCAATATTGTTGTTTTTCTGGTGCTCTCAAGTTCAGCCTGTGGTTCAAGGAGCAGCTACTTGAATATCAGCCCCATTGTCCTCCAGAACTTCGCCTCTGGTCACACGTGGTGCAAAAAAAAATGATCAAGTAGATAATTTATATTCCACTAGCCCAGAAAGAAGCTCAGGGAGTAGCTTTGCTTTATTGAAAAGAAACCCCATTCAACATATTTTAAGAATTGTCTTTGTCATCATTTCTTGCTCCTCATAAAAACGCAAGGAGCAAATGAGGGAACAATTCCCATTTCAACGTGACAGAACTTTGACAGTGTGTCCTGTCTGCAGGACAAGCCACAGCCCTGCCTGCCAAACTCATGGGATGTGATCAATACCATGAGAGGAGGAGCAGAGATGGGACAAGCTCCTTCCTCCCCAAACCTGGCACTCCCTGGCTGTGGGAATCCTCTGGAGCAGCTTCCACACCGTAACAAACCCCTTCCCTCAGCTTCTTCTGTGTGAAGCTCCAGTTTGGTTCTCACCTTCAAGATGCCCAGAGCTTCTCTGGTACCTGTTGCTTCATCTCTGACATCCTTCCCTTCCACATTCCTGCTTTTTCCAGCTGTTCATCCTGAAGCCCAAGATCCAGAGGCACAATCCTTCACCCTGGAGTTGATACAAAATCCCAACTTCTCCTCATTCCAAACTGCACTCAAGGGTCCTCACCAATGTTTTCAGACATAACAGGGAGTTACAGGGAGTTTTCCACCCAGAGCTGTTCTATAATCCCAAAACAGCAGCGATGCTAAGGAACTTATCCAGGTGGGAGGTTTGGCTGGGAGAAGGGACTGAGCTCTGCTGCAGGCAGAAGCTGTAACAGCAGAGCCACCTCCCTCCCAACACTCATGAGGAGCTTCACAAAAATGACAGCCAAGGAGTAGAGGGGGTATTTGACCACTAGAAAACAGAAATGACCTAGGATTTGGAGACGGACCATGGAATGCCATGGATTGGGGGCACAGCACCTGCCAGCAGGCAGGAACCCCCATCTCAGCGCACCTACACCCTGAACATGCCACCAGTGCTTTTGGGAACAGGATTTGAGATGCTGCCAACGTGCTGAGCACCCCTTGGGTCAAAAGCCTGTCCCAAGGATTGTGCAATCCCAGTCTGGAAAAAGTCAAGGAATGACACTCTGGGTCTTCCAAGCACTCCAGTAACAGGCACTGACTGGAGACCAATAAAAGAAGAGGGAGCAGGTTTTCCAAGCAGGTTTTCCCAAGCTTTTATTGGTATTTTATCTTCATTACCCAGGAAAGCCACTGTGCTCTGCAGGACAGAATTCTAAATCCAAGTGCCAGCTCTCAGTCCAAGCCAAAGCAATGGACACAGAGAATGAATTGCCATCAGAACAACTAACATACCATATAACCTTCCCTTCAGAACCAAACCCTGCCCAAAACCTTCCCTCTCCCTTCCTCCTTTCCATGTGGAACTGGGCTTTAAGCAGACCTATGACAGCAGTGATCACATCCTGCAACCACAAGTCCGAACTGGAATTTCCTCCTTTCCTCTAAGCCAAAGCTCCCTCACTCAGCTCACTCAGATTAGTTCAATAAGCAACGTCCCAAATATTTACATTTCCACCACTGCTCCAACTAAACACACTTGATTTTTACTTTCAATCAGCTCAGGGAACCTGGAGCAAATGCAGGTAAACCTGGCAGGTAAGGACACGGCAGAGGCAGCAGGCAGGTGGATTTGCTCCTCATGGGAGGAGTGAAGTGTAGCTTTGGAAAAGGAAGGTTCCAGCACTCCTTCAGCACAGGGAGAATGTGGAAACACTCAGAAACACTTTCTGTACTAAACCTCTACAGAAAATTGGTTTCAGCACAAAATGGAACCAGGTCCACAGTCTGAATCCTTGGATCCCACACACCCCACAGCCTTCCCTGACTGTAGGAGCAGCTCAATCACTAAATTTGACCCCAAACCAGCACCACCTGAAGCCTGGAAGATCATGATTTGTTCAACAAGGCTGTTTCTCCACTCACTTGTCCAAGACACCTTTCCCTGGAGCTGATGGGGGGCTTTGATGGGGGACAATGTCACGGAGATGGACACAGCTCCAGCTGAGCGATCTGAGGCTTCCCAATCCTTACACCTGCTGGCACTGAAGGGAAAGCTCAAACACAACCCAGATGTGAGGAGAGCAAGGTCAAAGCTGAGTTTAACACTGCACATGGAGACACCTGCAGTGAATTTTTTACTGGTAGCAGGAGTAAGAGATTCCTGCTGCAGGCTCCGGGTCCGGCACAGCAGAGCCAGGGGAAGTTCCTTGCTGGGAACAGGCTAAACGCTGAGAGGGATCAATGTCAGCAAGGTAAGGAACTTAAATCAGTTCCTTTTGCCTCCCAAGGAAATCAAATTTAGCTGTGAAGCAGCGCCAGGCAGGGATCTGCTGTCTATTTAGCAGGAATTCTCAGTTTTTCACATTTTAATTAGCTTTTGTAGCCCTTTTCAGGCCCATTTTCAGCCAGCTGGGCTACGCCCCCCTCCAGATGGAGGTCATGGGTTCTTCTCCTCCATTCCATCAGCAATTCCTTCCTTATTTGAGCAGTTAGATTCCCAAAATATTCATGTATTTTGTAAAACACAGCACACACTTGATCTGGGGGAACCCAACCCTCAGCAATTCCATATCAGCCATAGTTCCTTTCTCCAGCTGCACCATTGCTCTTGCTCCTCATGACTTGGAGCTTCTCCAGCACATCCAGGACAACATGAGGTCAACAGCAGAATCCTCCTCAAGCCAGAATCCCTCTTAAAAATATTCTCCAAATCAGGAGCTGCTCCAGCAAAGAACTCCAGGGCCCTGCTGCTCCCCTTGGAGCACCTCTGCTCCCTGCAAAATGAAGAACTGGGCTCTTTCCAGCCTGAAACCACCCTTGGGGCTCCTCCTTAGGAGAAAAACTCCTTTTGCCAGGTTTGAAAACACTTTTAGGAATACCTGGAAGGTATTAGTCATGGCAGGGACTCCACTGCTTCCACAACCAACATAACACAGACCATAGCACGCACAGGGACCATGCCCAGAGGATGCTCTGGATCATTTCCACTGAAGGTGCTTCTCTGCCACCCAACTCCTTCAACTCCCATCAGTTCCAGATGTTTCTCAAGAGACAAGAGCACTGAAATCCCCACATCTGGGAAGAGCAGCTGGTTCAATGCACAGTCCCCTTTTTGAACCAATCTCCAAAGCACACAAACACCAAGCCACCTCTTCCTGCAGGAGGTGACCAACCAGATCCTGCTCTGGAGTTTTCCATTGGGAATGTGGCTGCAGGACCCAAATTTACGGCATTTTTCAGTTCCCTGGTATTTGGCTTTTTATCTCTATTCTACAGAACCCCGTTGCCTGAAGCGGGACCAGCTGCAGTAAGGAATTGTTTTGGATTCACTCATGGAGATGGATCCACATGGGAGAAAGTTACAGGAGAACATCTGACAGATGTTCCAGTCAGACACTGGAACTGATGAACCCCTCCTATCATTTTTTTGGGGGGAAATGTTCAAGATTCTTCATAATTTTTAAATCTTTCTGCTGTTTAGTTAATTGAGCTGTTTAAGGAAGTGTTCAAGGCCGTGTTGGATGGGGCTTGGGGCATCCTGGTCTAGTGGAAGGTGTTCCTGCCCATGGAAAAGGGGTGGAATGAGATGAGTTTTGAGGTACCTTCCAGGCCAAACCATCCTGAGATTTCATAATTCTATGATAAAGTTTTAAAAACATTTTTCCTTGCTCCATAACAAACCCATGACTTCCTGTCCCAGTTCATTTTTTTCCTTTTCAGCACAAGGGTTTTAAAATCCTCTTTTCTCAATCTGAATGTTAAATTTGGCCTTCGGTGAGGATTAATTTTTATGACGTTTTATTGGAAGAAGAAAAACAGAAGGGAAGGAAACAGGAGGAGGGAATCAAGTAGCCCAAACTGAAAAGAACTAAAATGAAAACAAGTCTGCTGGAAATGTAACACCCACAAAATAATGCATCCATGAAATAGTGTGATAAACAGCCCACTGCAGCAACAGGGAAATAATCCAATTATTATCCAGACATCCACTTCAGGGACGAAGGTTTTAATGGCGATTCCCACACCTGCAGGGATGCATGGAATTGTGGTGGGAGACAGGGACTGCCTGGTTAATTCTATACAATAATCTGCTCAAATAAATTATGCTCCGTTGCCTAATTAATCAGATCCCCTGCAATTAACGTCAAGGAGCCAATGACCTCATGCAGACAGGATTAAGAGCTCTGCAAGGCTCCATTCCGGGCACGGCCACGGGAACAAGTCCCCGCAAGGCAGGGCTGGGTGCAGGGCCAGAGATGCTCCTTCATGCAGGAATCGCAAAACTCCAGATCCTACAGGGACTCCTTGGAAGCCAACAGGACACAGCATGGGAATGGAGGGAAGAGGGAATGTCTCCTCAAGCCCTGGATCCAGGGAGAACACCAAGGGGTTTCTCAGCACGTGGCACTGGAGAAGCTGCCTCCAGATAAACATCCTGCTTCCCAAAAATTGGATTATAGAAATGTGGAATGGTTTGAGCTGGAAGAAACCTTCAAGACCATTTGGCCCATCATTCTGCCATGGGCAGGGACACCTTCCACTAGTCTGGGTTGTTCCAAGCCTCATCCAACCAGGCCTTGAATATTTCTAGGGTTGGGGCATCCACTTCCTCTCCAGACACCCTGTGCCAGTGGTGGAAAAAGCTCATTGTAAAAAAAATTCAAATTCTGCTGCTGTTTAGTACCCTCCTGGCCTGGATTTCCCTGCCTGTGTGAGCTCAGGAGAAGGAATTTTCTCCTCTGGAAGTGAGCAGCTCCCACATGCATGGCACCCACCAAAACCACTGGCACGAGGGGAAAACAACACCACGGCACTTCTGGGATGGATCCTTCCAGAAGCAAACCTGTGGCAGCCTGACCCACCTGCCAGCTGTGCCTTCTCCTCACCCTTGGAATGTGCTCTGGGATAATGGGCAGCTGAGAGAGGCACACGGGATCCCTGATGGCTCCGTGGAGTGCCTGGAGCGGTGCCTTGGGATCAACTGGCTGTGCACTGGGACAGCAGAACCCTGAGCTACGAGGGATGAGCTGAACCAGAAAAGCCACGATGTGCTGTAGAAACTCCGGGAAAAGGAGCTGGGAGGAGTTCAGGAATGTGAGCTTTCCACAGGCTGCTGTCTCGCAGCCGGTCCCAGCACCGCGCACATCCCTGGCCGCTCTAGGCCCAGTTTTGGGGCTGCCAAACCCAGCTCCACTTGCTGCTGCAAGCACCAGACAGCTCCTAATCAGAACAACATTCCCCACTCCCTCTCCACATGGCAACAGCTCCGTTCTCCATCCAGACAAGCCATCCCCAACCAAGCCCCCACGGCCCGGCCAGCGAGCGCGAGCAGCTGGCACAGCGCGAGCAAGTGGAATTCCATCGATCCTCCCAGCAAACAAACCTCAACTATGGCACTCCTGGCTCTCTGGCTGCGGGTGGCAGCCCCAGAGCAGAGGCAGAGGTGTGAGTTTGTGCAAGCCAAGCCTTTCTGAGCCGGGCTTTGAAGTGCAGAGCCCAGCTCACGTCTTCAAACAGCGCCCGAGGCTGCACAGCAGCATCGGCTCGGCGGCTCCCGCCATGCGCCGCAGCCCATCCAGATGTTTCCAGCCAGGCAGCCAGGCCAGCTGCTGCACAGCTGCCTCGTGTCGGGCTGGGGCAGCTCTTGGGAGGGAGCAGCGCGAGCTCAGCATCCCCTGTGACATGTTCTGACTTTGGGAGGCTGAAAGAAAAAGGTTTTGTGCTGCCTGAGTTTGTTTGGTGAGAGGAGCTGAAGTGAGGAGAGTAGTAAAGGATTGAGTGTTTCAGCTCCTGGATGCTGCTCATGCCTGTGCAGCAGCTGGCTCTCCTTCGTATGGTAAAACTGAGGCACTGGGAGGTTAAAAAACCAGAAGGTTAAAAAAACTGGAAGTTAAAAAAAAAAAAAAAAGAGCCAGAAAAAGAATTTCATGGACACCTCTGTTTTCCTTGTACCTTACCACCATTTCAGGGCATGTACTTCTTTTTCCTTTATAAAAATGGGGTTATATTTCCTCCTTTCCCATCAGAGGAACTTCACCAGCATGCCATGACTTCTCAAATATGGGTAGTGGCTTAGCAGCTTCATTACACATTCCCTCAGGATCCTCAGATGCTTCTTTTCAGGGGGTTCTGCTCCTTGAACTTGCCAGGCACAGAAGTGAGACTGATTGGCATGTCCATACCCAGTGGCTAAAATGAGGCTCAACTAGCTTGGGCTATTTGGAGCTGGCCAGCAGCTTTTGACCCTGGAAAAGAGACAATTCCAGCAGCAGAAGGTGAGAAATTCAAGACCACAGAATCCCAGATTGGTTTGGGTTGGAGGGCCCTTAAAGCTCATTGTGTTTTAGGGACACCAGAACTGGTTGCTCCAAGCCCCATCCAACCTGGCCTGGGACACTTCCAGGGATCCAGGGGCAGCCACAGCTTCTCTGGGCACCCTGTGCCAGGGCCTCCCCACCCTCACAGCCAGAAATTCCTTCCCAATATCCCACCTACCCCTGCCCGCTGGCAGTGGGAAGCCATTCCCTGTCCACGATCCACTCCAAAGTCACTCTTCAGTGTTCCACAAAATTCCAACACACAACTTGGGGTGACACATGAGCTGGGGGGGTCTCATCCAGGCACTCCACACACTCACCAGTAACAGGAAATGCTGCTGTGGTGAAGGAAAATTAGGAAAACAACCCCCTCCTGCAGCCAGGGACTATTTTCCTACTTCTCTGTGCGAGACAAGCAGTGACATTGCTTGGGGCTCAGCATAAGAAAAAACAAAAAACACTGTTTACAGAGGGAATTTTGCAACCTCTCCAAATGTCATCCTGGGTCATATTTTGCCCATGATGGGGACACAAAACCTGAGGGAAACTCCAAAGGCTGTGGAGCTCCGGGGTGCTCCCTGTGGCTCCTGCCTGGACATGGAGAGGCATCACCACGTGCTGGAGAAGGACCCACAAACCTTCTGAAGGCTGGAAACTGAAGAAGGATGGAAAATGTTTAACTTCTGCCAGGAAAAAGTATCAAATATATCCTCCAAGGATTTTTCAGACAGCTTGGTTTGGGTTTGTTTGTTGTATTATTTTGGGTTTTTTTTTTTTTCTAAAGTTGAAACAAGTTTCCTAAATCATCCTGGACAGACAAACAACAGGGACATCACACAATTCAACACCCAAACAAAGATGAGTCCACTGGTCAGCTTTTGCTACAAATTGAGTGGATTAAACCCTTTATTTGTCAATAATGACCAGCCACGCTGCCTGCAGAGCACTGGAAGGTCAAGGGCAGGATCTGGCTAAAATCCCATTCCTGAGGAGCAACAATACCAGGGACCAGCTGGAACCACCACTGTGGGATTCCCCTGGAGTGATCAGGTTCATGATATTTTATTCTCCTGACCCCTGGGATCAGCCAGGCTGGGAAAGGCTCCCACAAAACAGCTCTGAACGAGAGGGGTATTTTACCATAACCTTAAATAAACAAAAGCAGAGGAGAGAGAGGAGATGCTGCTGGGAACTACAAAGGGGAACTGTAAACACAACAGCAGATAAAGCAGATGGATGTTTGAAACAACCATTTGCACTGGAGAAAACACATGGGATCCGTCCCCAAGCCCGCAGGGAATGAATTTACTGCAGCCAGAAACCACGTGCTGCAGTCAAATTTCCATTTATAACCATTACCTGCTAAGCCTGAAAAACCCACAAATAAAATCCAGGGCAGCAGGAATTTTTAACATTGCAACAGGAGAAACCAAATGACTGAGGATGCCATATGGAGAGAAGGATACTGGGAATGCTGCTTCAGGGTGCCCAAGGGCAGAAATGCATCTGGTGGCTTTAATTCCCACAGAACTCGGACATCCAGCACCCAAAGGAGAGGGAAATGCTTGGTCTGGATCACATCAGCCTCGGTTCTGACTCTCCTGTTCTCCAGCAGAGAAAACAATTTGATTTTTATTATTAGCCTGGAGAGGTGCAGGGTGGAGGTGGGAAGTGAGTGAGCAGAGCAGGAACCAGCCTCTGGCGAGAGATCTTCTGGAAGCAGCAAAGCACAGAAACCACCAATAAAACAGCCTTATAAAGTGGATTATTTGGGAATGACACTGCCATTTAACAATGGTGTTTTGGTAGAGCTCCCACTCCCCCGGAAGCACCTTCACATTAAAATTAAATTTTTAAATTTAATTAATTAAAGCACAGCCAGGGAGGCAGGAGGAGAAGGTACTGCTTTGGACCACAGTCAAACAACAGATGCACACAGTGGACTAATTGAGACACACTTGGCACTCCTGCAATGTGCCAGACTCCCAAAAAAGCCCATTCCTCACTTCTCTTTGCTCTGCCTACACGTGGCAGGTCCTCACACTGGGATGGGATTAAAGGGGGAACATTTCCCAGTCCTGGGAAGGGATCCTGAGGTACATGTGTGATCTTAGAGAAATTCAGGGAATTAAGGAGCAGCCTCCCCTCATTCCCAGATGCTCCCATATATCACTGGGCACGGACAGCACAGTCAGACAACTTTATGCAGCAAGGTCACCTTTCAAAAGGAGAAGCCACCCAAAGACTCTTTCAACTCTTAGAGTCAAAGAAAAAAAGAGAAAAGGAGAAAGAACATCTGAAAAGGATGAAACCCCAGAAGCACAAGGTGTAGTCCCCCAAAATTCACCTCACTGCTAAAAAACAACTCCCCATGGCCCGAGTGTGCCTGCACCTCCTGAACCCGCTTCCTTGGGGGATGCCAAAAGAACTGTCAGTTCTGCATTCCCAGGGGAGAGCAGGGATTTCTGAACCAGCTGTGTGTGTGCAGACACAGCTCCAGCAGCAAGTCCCAACACCTTCCCCTCCGGCTCTGCTTTCTGCCTCACCCACAGCCCGTCAGGGGCTCTTTGAGTGTTGACAAATCCTGTTCTGCACAACTCCCCACAACGGGAAGCAACAAAAGGCTGGGCTGTGTTCCTGTGGATTAGCTGCTCTCATCCCTCTAGCCAGGAGCTGTGCCTGTTCCGTGCATCCATCAGGATAATTCCTCAGCCAGGCATTAGGCAGAAAACCCAGGGAAAGGCAGCAACAGCCACAACAAACAGCACTCCACGAGAGGCAGCAGGAGAACAAAAGAGATCTGCACTTCAAGTATTCAGGTACAGCCTCAAGCTGTGCCAGAGGAGGTGCAGGCTGGACAGCAGGAGGAATTTCTGCATGGAAAGGGGGGTCAGGCACTGGAAGGGGTTTGGAGTGCCCATCCCTGGAGGTGTCCAAGGAACGCCTGGATGTGACACTCAGTGCTCTGGGCTGGGTGACAATGTGGTCCCAGGTTGGATTGGATGACCTTGGAGGGCTTTTCCAGCCTCAGTGATTCTGTGTGATGTTGTGAAGTGAAAAAGGAGCACTTACTGCAAGCAGAACATTCCAGGCAGGGAATGTGTGAGCAGGCAGCAGTGGAAGCTGCTGCTGCACCTTCTTCCTTGTTTAGCACCTCCAGCATCTTTCCTGATCCCTCAGCTGAAGCTCCAGCCATGTTCCAGCATCTCCTCTTGACACCAACACCAGCTCATATCTTTCAGCAGCAGTTTTTCACAGACAAGCAGATTTTGAGACACATCTCAGGTGGCACTGGAGTTTTTCCACCAACACTCAGGGCAGTCAGCTCTTCCTGGTCACAACCAGACCAGGAAAACTCTGACCAAGGGAAAAGGAAAATGTACTGGCACAACTGGGTCACAAACACTCAAAACTCAGAGCACAAGGTCATGTCCCCAGGAGGGCTATGAAGAATCCCAGAATCCCAGACTGGTTTGGGTTGGGAGGGAAATTAAAGTTCATCCAGTTCCACCCCTGCCATGGGCAGGGACACCTTCCACTAGCCCAGGTTGCCCCAAGCTTTATCCAATGTGGCCTAGGACACTCCCAGGGACAGGGCAGACACAGCCCCTGTGGCTCTGTGTCCATGGAGATGTCCATGGGCCAATGCATGTACACAATATAGAAATATAAATGTATAGAAATATAAATGCAGCCTCTTTACCAACACTTCCCCAAAACTGGTACAAAACCAGTTCCTACTCAGAGCAAGGCTCCACTTTCCCATCAGCAACACAGAGAGGCTCCCAACACAAACACAACCAGATCTGAGGCCATCATTCAAGCCTGGCTGATGAATAATGTTGGGAATAATCCCTTTAATAGCAGCTCTGCTCCCCGTTTCCCTCCTGTCCCTGCCCAGACACGCTCCCAGGCTGGGCTGCTCCCCCAGGCTCTGAGTGGAGACACAGAATCCCACACTCACAGGATGGTTTGGGGTGAGAGGGACCCATTTGGGGTCACCTTTGTCACAGGGCACATCACCTGACCACGGACAGCAAGCCAAAAATTCAGTCTCCGTTGCCTGAGCCAAAAAAACCTCACTCTAACCCCCGCCCAATTCCAACAACATCATTCCCAATGTGTCATTTCCAAAGAAAAAGAGAAGCCAGAGGAACTGACAGTAAATACAAGGAGAATCTGTTCTTAAAAAACACTGCTAGAAAAAACAAATTTCAAATTCAAGTCCTGTGCCTCTGACGTGTAACAGCAGCTTATCATGCTACCCAAACCCTTTAATTTGATGTGAAAAAACCCTAAACCACACAATTATCAAACAGCAGGCATTAAATTCTGTGTCTTCCCTAATTTCACAACTTTCCTTTGTTAATCACTGATTAACACTGCAAACCCCAGCAGAGGGCCCTACCTGGCACCTTACACTACAAAGCAACTGAGAAAAGCAGGAAAAAGCTTCATTCCTGCTTCAGAATCTCCAGTTTGGGCATGACAAATCCCTCCTAAACCAGCAAAGTATGCTCTGAGCAGGTGCTGGCACAGCAAGATGCTCCTTTTTCCCAGTTTATCCCAAAATCAAACAACTCATGCTAAATTAATTTTTATTTACTGTAGAGTCAACGCTCAGAACCTGGAGCACCCAGTGGGTGAAGGGCTGGATTTCTCTTGGCAAAACAATCCAAATAACCATATAGAGAATAAAAATAGACCTAAACAAGACATAAACCTCATGAATCCTTGAACTTTTTAGAGATTTATTTGGGAAAGACTGAGAAGCAACCAGTGGAGCAATAGGAGCCAGAGGTAAAAATTAAAATGCTTCAACAGAGAGAATAAACCAACATGGAGAACTCCCTGCTGCAGCAATAGAAATAAATTAATTAATCTTAGTTTGTGCATGACCTGGCCAAGAAAATGTGATTTCCAGCACTGCTCCTCAAGGTGTCGGTGCATGCCAGTTTTATTTCTTTTAAAAAGTTGCCTTTAGTTCACTTATCTCAGTTTTTTCATGTCCTCTACAGACACAGGTCCTTGGTAGTGGTTTTCACCCTCATCCAGGAGGGATTTCAGGAGGAAATCAGGAGGTGAAGCCATTAGAAGTTTATCAAACTGCCCAGGAGCTGGCAGAGACCTGAAGCTCTCAATCTGCTCCATCATCACTCCAATTTTCATGCTGCAAACCTTTGGGACAGACCTTTTTAAGCTTCAAAACCCAACCTGCTGAGGAGTATCTTCCACAGCAATGTCTCACTGAGGAAACTTTGGACAAATTGGAATGCAGAGCATGAACCTGTGGATGACCCTCCAAACCCCAACCTGGCACCTCAAAGATCCAGAGAGAGGCACAGATGTGCTGAACTCTCCCTGTTTATTTTTTAACTACCAGAATTCCTGCTGGATCAGCTCCTGAGATCCCACAGGCTGTAAATCCCAGCAGTCCTGACCCCAGGGAACACGTGCTCCCCCCCACTAATGTCTCCAGCAGCTCAATCCCAACTCCTGCACCACTCCAAACTTTGCTCCCAGACGCTACAAATTAGTTCTGACTATACAAATCCCAGCCATAACACTAAACCCAAAGTTCCAAACAATAGAAGGGAATCTAAACCTCACCCAGAGACCATTTGCTGCTCACAATATATTTTTTTATAATGTTTGCCACATAAATCAGAGCAGAAGTGGCCTGGGTTTGATGACATCATTTGGGGTTGGACATGGTGATCCCTCTTTTAATACCATAAAAGACTTTTCCAGAGCCACCTTGCGTGCCCTGCAGCAGGAGGGGATGCACTGCCCCAGGAGAGCCTGGAAAATGCCCCCAGCCCTTCAGGAATGTCTGGGGGACAGCACAATTCCCAATCCCTTCACCCAGATCAGCCTCAGGTTGATTTTCCAAACTATCACAGAATAATCCTGGGATGGGTTGGGTTGGAAGGATCTTAAAGCTCATCTCGTTCCACTCCTTCCCCACCTTCCACTACCCTAGGTTGCTCCAAAACCTTGGACAATTCTAGGGAATATTCCCATCAGTCAGCCTCCATCCCAACCCCTCAGTGCCTCCAAAAAAGTTGCCAGAGGACAGAAAAATGGAACAGATGGACAGTGGAGGCACCATCCTGCCTGCACGTGTGCTGCCAGCAGCAGCTGACATGGGATTTTGGGACGCCTCTCCCACCCAAAACAGTTGAGCTTCCCTTCAGCAGCCTTGTCCAAGTGAAATCCCAGCTTTCCCCCGAGCTGCTCCAGCAGTTAGGGATGCCTTTTTTTCATTAAATCCCTCCTTCCAAGTTGAGAGCTTTTCCTAAATTTAATTTGAGTGAATCACTTTCTTGCCAAAGGAAAAAAACAAATCAAAGGTTTATTCTGATGCTATTGAATTCAATGCCTGTAAATTTAATTTCTATCTGTACTTTTGTTTAAACATTTTATGGTGTTAATTACAACAAACCATGCAAATTAGGCTGCCAGTGGAATAAAAGGCCTGTTCTAACAGATAATAAATAGCTCTCAACCATAAGCTCATTAAGATGCTGTTGGAGTGCGTGCTCCGACTCCCAGGTTGAGATCAAAATCTGCATCCCAAAAACAGGAGGATTTTTGGGGCAGCACAAGCTGCTGGCACGGAATATTGCATTCTTTCCAAAGGAAGATCCTGGAACAAGAGGATGGACTGAAATCCAAACCCTCCATGTCTGGTTTGGGGCTCCAACAGAGCTATTTTAAACAGGTACCACGAATCCTACGCATTATTCCTGCTTATCCATGAGCATTTAAATGCCAAGCTTGGTGGAAATAAATTATTTCTTTGCTTGAATCATTGATATCCTCCAAGCCCTGCTGCCCTGACCCCTGTCCTTAAATCCATAGGGAAAACCAGAAGTGTCAGACACATTCCTTGCAGTCCCTGCAGGAGAAGCTCAGCACCTTTCTGGTCTTCCACAAGGTTCCATTCTGATCACCCCAAAGGAAGGTGGAGCCCAACATGGACCAAGGAGAGGCAGGAGGGATGGAGAGATCTGAAATGGTTCTGTCCTTACAAAACCTGGGAGAGATTCCATGGGCATGGAGTGAAGTTTTCCCTGCCAGCTGCAGGTCAGCCTCAGGACATGCAGGATTTTGAGGACATCTGTGTGATCCTTCCCTTGTGACCCAAGAGCCTGGCAGAGAGGAAGGTTTCCTGCCAGCACACTTGTGGGTCTGACAGGCTGCTGACATGGAGACAGAGAGCACTTATCACTTCAAGCAGGAGCAGGTGATCTGCTGACAGGAATTCCAGCAGCCAAGGCTTCACAGGAGCCTGGTGTATCCCAGGGAAAAAAGCTCAGCAGCTGTGGCACACGGACACCTGCACATCCCACAGGGATGTGGGAATGTCCTCCCACCCAAGGGGCAGCTCTGAGCCCTCACCCTGCACAGGGACAGCTGCAGCCACAACCAGGGAGGAATGGGGAGATCTGGAGAGGAACGGAAGAGCAAGGAAAAGCTTTTCCTCACAGGGAATGTGAACAGCTTGGCCTGTGCTCTGGACATCACCATCCTGAACTGGGATCCATCACCAAACTGGCCAAGCACCAAGATCCTGCCAGTGCTCCTTCCCTCCTGCTTTGGGAAGGACACCAGTCCCAATGCCATGTGCAACTGTCCCCCTGATCCTCATGGGATGCAGCCTCAGCCTGAGGAACATCCTTTTCCTCTGGGCTCATCTACAGATGAGGATGTGGAGCATGTCCACGCTGACAGCTCCCAACATCACAGCCCCCACCCCATTTTCTGCTGGCTGTGTCTGGAGCCCAGCTCAGCAAGGACAAACAGCTTCAATGCTCACTCTGCTCCTACAGGGAATTATCCCCCTTCACTAACTGGGAATTGAAATTAAAAACACCAATCATGAATCCAATGAGTTCATCCTTAACACCACCCCCTGATGTTCTATGGATTTGAGCCATTCCTACCTCAGGAAAAAGATGGATTTACCACAGAGAGGAGACCACCACTCCCAGCCCCTTCAGGCACCACCTCCCTGCTTTCCTCAGCAGAGAAATCCTGGGCAGAGCACCTCCAACCACAGATGTTCCAACCACACATCTGGCACATCAATGGCTTTCCTCCATCCCTCTGCATGGACAGCGACTCCTTGATCTCCTGATTTAATATGGATTTCAAAACAAAGCACAGGCAGGTGTTTCCCTCCACAGTTGGGCTTTTGGCTCTGTTTGAAAGGCCAGAAGAGCTCAGGGAGCTTCAGGCAGAGCTCTGGCTGGAGGTGGTGGCTCAGGGCTGTGCTCAGGAGATGCAGCTGGAAAACACTGGCTCAGCCAACTCTGCCACTTTGGCCACGGAGGCTCCTCAGCACCAACATCTCCACATTTATGAATGGGGTGAAACTCCCCAACCCAACCATCTCCTGCTGCTCTTCAGGGCTTTTCCTGTGTCCAGAAGAGAGAACAGAGCTGGGATAGAGTCTGGAGCAGCTGAGGGAGCTCAGCCTGGAGAAAAGGAGGCTCAGGGGGGACCCTGTGGCTCTGCACAACTCCCTGACAGGAGGGGACAGCCAGGGGGGATCGGGCTCTGCTCCAGGGAACAGGGACAGGAGGAGAGGGAATGGCCTCAGGCTGGGCCAGGGCAGGTTTAGTTGGATATCAGGGAAAATTTCTCATGGAAAGTGTTCAGCCCTGGCACAGGAGTGGAGTCTCCATCCCTGGAGGGGTTTAAAAGCCACGTGGATGTGGCACTTGGGGATGTGGGCTATTGGTGGCCTTGGCAGTGCAGGGGAAGGGCTGGACTCAATGACTCCAGAGGGCTTCTCCAACCTGAATGACCCTGTGATTGCCTGAAACACAAAAGGAGGCCAATTCCAAGGCAAAAGGGGGTCTGAGGGTGAGGTGGGTGACAGAGCAGCACTTCTAGGACCACTCAAAGCTCTGGAGAAGGTTGGGTCAGATGAAGTCAAGGGTGCATGGAGGGGTGAGATGCCTCCAGCTCCTATTCGGGAAACATAAGCCTCATTTATCCTTCCTGGAAAAGAGAGGTCTGGTAGGTTGGAGCTATAAAAGAGAATGGCAAAACACAGTCGAGAAGGAATTTTCCATTCAGCATTAATTAGTTTCCATTAACACCCAATTCCACGGCTCACTTTTAGAAGAAAAGCTCTTTTGTTCCAATTCCAGGGGCTGAAAAGGGCAATGAAGGGCTGAAAATGCTCCTCCCAGAGAAAGAAGAAATATCAGGGTTCATATTCCTGGGGTTTGAAGATGTAGAGAAGTCAGTTAAATGCAGAGCTTGGTCTCCTCCTGCCAACTAATTTTGTCATCAATTACGAAATTCCAAGGAAAAGCAGCAGCTGTATGAGCATCTTCAGTACTAAATTCCTTCCATACTTTAAGATAATTATTTGCAAAAATCCTGGAATGGTTTGGGTTGGAAGGAACGTTAAAGAGCATCCAGCTCTACCCCTTCCACCAGACCAGATTGCTCCAAGCCCTGTCCAACCTGGCCTGAAACACTTCCATGGATATAAAAAGAATGTTCCATACTTGGAGCAAGGAAGGAAATCTAGTTGGATCAGATTAATAAGGAAATAAACAGAAAGGTGACTCTGCCCATCTTCCCTAAAGACCAACACTCCGAAAAGTGAAATGAAACAAATGCTGCGGGTTTCCTCCCCTCATTTCATGCTGGATTTGAGAGTTTTTCAGGGATTTCCAGCTACATGCAGTGCAAGGGATGGGAATCTCCATTTCCAACCGAAGTGGCAGCAGCCAAGCCTGGGCAGGAATAAAGAGGAGCAGGGAATGCTCATCCCATTTCCCAGGCAGATCACACAGGACACTGCAGCAACACAGAGCTCAGAGCCCCTCCAAGAGCCTGAGGACAGCGTGGGGCTGGGCAAATCCTCAACCCCTGAGTGCCCCCGTTGCTCCTTGGGGCTGGGGGTGCCCCACTGGGAAGGCAGCTCAGGAAGGACTGGGATACACAAGGACAGTTTCCACATCCAGCAGCTCCCACTCCCTCCAAACCCCAGCATGGGGGGCATCCCAATCCCTGAGCACCCCTTGAATTCCACCAGGCACCACATTCTCTGCTCTGCTCCACATATCCATGCTCCTCTACACAGCCCAAAATCTGCTTTGTTAAGGGTTTTGGGTTGGGGGTTTTTTTTGGTTTTGTTTTTTTTTTTTTTCATACTATGTTTAAAGTTGTATATTGTTCCAAAGTTTCCTTGTTTCATGTCATTGTTTGTTACTGTGTTTGAAAGTTGGCACATATTTGTTCAATTAAAGATTTATTTGCACTATTTGTTGAATAAAGATTATTCTTGCTAAAAGCTAAATAAAGTTTCACAAAAACTCACACGTCCCATAAACAAAATACAATGTCCTTTCCAAAAAAGCGTTGCACAAAACATTTCAAAATCACTCAATTCATTAGACAATAAATCCACACACAAAATAACCAGGCCTTGCCAGAATACATCATAAAATCTCATTACAACACTTTCAGGCCGGGGCTTCAAAGCAGGAACACAAAGGCTCCACCAACCCCTCAGCCTTGAAAAATCGCTGGTGGCGTGGCCGGAGCGAGTCCCTGGCACCTCCCGAAACCTTTGGCACCTCCAGCAGCACCCATGGGTGCCAAATCCCTTCCTCCTGGCTGTTCTGGGAGGCTCCTGGCCAGTGGGGCTGTTGTGGTCAGAGTGGGGATCCCGGGCATCACATCCCAGCTCTCCCAAACCACGGCAGCAGATGGAGAGCAGGGCTTCCCAAATCAGCACCACTCCAGCCCGGCTCAGCACTAAAGCAATTCCAAAGGCATGGATCCATCCATGTGACACAGTGACCAGGCTGGGCATGGTGACAGCTGCAAGGTGAGGAATAAGTCCTTGAAGTCTGAGCTGAGGTTTGGGGCAGAAAATGATGTTACAATGCACTAAGGGAATCCCAGCCATGGAAAAGCTGGGATTCCCAGACTCAGAAATGCTTCCAAAGGAAAATGGCAGCCCCAACGGCTTGGCTGGAGCCAGCACTGACCATGGCAAAGGCACCAGCCCAGCCTTTGTCACCCCAAGGGCATCTCAGCCTGGCACAGAAGAGTGGCACTGCCACTGCAACCTGCCCATCACCAAAATCAGCATCATGGAATGTCCTGAGCTGGAAGGGATCCCCACGGATCATCAGTCCAGCTCCCGGCCCTGCACAGACACCCCAGCAATCCCACCCTGTGCATCCCTGGGAACGTTGTCCAAACCCTTCTGGAGCTCTGGTAGCCTTGAGGAGCCTGTTCAGTGCCAAAAGAGCCACTGGGGAAGTAACCTTTTCCTAAAATCCAGCCTAAAGCAGTTTCAGGTAAACCTTTTCTGCCCCCAAAACAAAGCTGTGCCATCACACACGATCCCTGACCCTGAGCAATCCCAGTCCCAGCACATGGGAACACCCAGCTGTGAAAAGCTGGCATTTTCATTTAAAGCTCCACACCACCTTGATTCTTCCCTCAGCTGGAATCTGGAAGTTGGAGAGGTTTTGGGGTTTGTTTCCCTGGGTTTAAGAACCGAGGGCTCCCAGGGAGCGATGGCCACGCACCAGCTGCACTCCCTCCGGCACAAATCCCAAACTTCATGGATGCACTTACCCACTCCCCTCTGAGCAACAGCTGTCCATGTGGATTTGGTTAGTTGGGAGCAGCTACTCCACAGCAGCACTGGAAGAAGCTCCCTGTGCCCAGGAGCCCTCAGCAAATCCCAAAAGAAAGGGGTGACGGAGCATGGAAGGTGATGGCAGTGCCCCAGGCTGGTGGGTGTGACAGAGCACCCGGGCTCTGCTGAGCAAGGGAAACTCTGGAATAACGCTGGGAAGAGCCTGCTGAGAGAGGGATGAGCCTGTGGAATCGCTTTCCAAGAAAAATGGAAGCAGAGCTGGCTCAGCTGCCTGAACAGCACAGGGGAAATTAAGGGAAGGAGCAGAAAAGGGGATGGAATGAGATGATCATTAAAGCCCCTTTTGACCCAAACCATTCCGTGGTTCCACAATAACAGACCACAGCACAGATGCCCCATCTCCTAAAAACTCGGGACACATTTTCCACCTGGAAAAGCTCCTTGACTTCATTACAATCAGCTGCTAAAGCTCACGCCACAGGAGGAGGGACAGGGACAAAGGGAGCCAAAGGACAAAGACCCTTCAAATGGGTCTTGGTGAGAAGATCCGAGGTACACAAAGGTTCAGAGGGTTAAAACTCTGCTTTTTCCTGCCTTCTCAAGCACATAATCACTTGCTTTAGTTGCTAGAGACGCCTCCCTCCCAGTTCTTGGGGAATATATTGTCTCAGCAGGCAGAGGGGGATGAACTCATCGTGGTTTCCCAATCCTGACCAGGGGCTCTGCGAGCTACTGGCAATACATATAATAAGTTATTATGCAAATAAAAACTGGACCCGGCCAAGGGAAATATGCTGGCTCTTCAAGTCCCATCTGCATCCCAGCAAGGATCTCAATGAACTTTAAAATCCTTATTGTCACCACAATGGGCAATATTATATTCTAGTTTGGATCTGTTCCTTCGGAGCATTAGCTCTCATTTGGAGATATTTTTAGATTTTCCTATCCCACTCCTCATTATGAAACACTGAGCTGCAGATTGATTTATTTCTTAAAAGCAAGTTGCTGTTTTCCCAATAACAGATTTAACAAATTTGTTCCACCTGTTCAGCTATGCTTCCAATGTCTTTTTTGTGGTTTCATTGAAGTTTTTTTTAATCCAAACCTCAAAGCCTCTAAACTCAGCATTAAAAGACAAGCTCAGCATCATCACTACCACTCACAATTCAAATGCTGCTCCAAATTACTGCAAGCTTTCATTTGTAAGTCGATACAGACACCAAGATTATGGAGCTTAATGGCTGTGGGCACAAACACACACTCTTCCAAGGGCATTCTCCTACTGGAAATCCTGCCTTGCTGGGGCAGGGACTCGCTGCCTCATCCCCTCCATCCTCCTCCCTCACCCCAGCTGACCCCAGCCCCCAATGGCAAACAGCTACTGAAACAGAAATTAAATCATTCTATTTATGAAATAATCCTATATTCACCAGAGACACTCCAGCCCAGTGTTTTCCATCATTTTATGGAAGAAGTTGTGGTTGTCCCATCTCTGGAAAGGTCCAAGGCCAGGCTGGAGCAACCTGGGATAGTCGAAGGTATTCCTGCCCATGGGAAGGGGGTGGTCCCATCTTGACCCCACTGCTTCTAAGAACAGTTCATTTCTTGAACAATCTCTTTTTGTGCAGCCTTAATTCACAACTGACCAGGTGAGAAGTCTCTAAAGAATAATTTTTAGCTTTCCCAAACCATTCCATGGCAAATATTTTAGGAGCAGCATTTCAGGGCAGCAGTTTCCTGGTGGGCGATGGGAGTGCACAGGTGTGCACAAGAGCTGGCCAAAAATTCTGCTTGGTGTATGTGTGCAAATGGTTCTGCTGTGGAGATTTCAGAGGGAAAGAAGAAAACAAGGATCCTGTATGAAATAACCCAGGTTCTTCCAATCTGAGCACACCAGCACTGAGCAATGATAGCAGAAGCCTGAGAAAAGTCATGGAATCACTGAGGTTGGAAAAGCCCTCTGAGATTGTAGTCTAACCATTCTCTCAGCACTGCCAAGGCCACCATTGACCATGTCCCCAAGTGCCACATCCAGGTACAGGGATGGGGACTCCACCACTCCTGTGCAGGGCTGGAAAACCCTTCCCGTGCAAGGTAAACTTGGCCAACAAAGCCCAACCCTGCTGATCTTCTGCAGATGCTTCACTGGCACCTCCTGAGCAGCCTGTCAGGTTCCTCTTCCCCATGGACACCAACCCTGGCAGATCTGGGTGGAAAAACCCACGAGGGGCCCAAACTCAGCCCAGCCCAAGAAGCAATTCCTGATCTTGGAAACGAACGGCACAATTCACTGGATGCAAAGATAAATGGAGTGACTCCTCATCCTCCTGCAGCTCAGGCTGCCACACACATCTCCACGGGCTCCCAGTCAACAGAGCTCCCTAAATCACTCACCCTGTGGGGTGAAGCCCTGGCTACACCAAGCCCAGCTGAACCAGCCGACCTAAATGCCACCACAACAGAAGCCGCCGGGGACACGGGACCAACAGGGCATCACAGAGAACATGGCCAATCTCTTCCATCTCTAAACCGCCATAAATTTTCCCCACAGAAGCTCAAGATCATCAAACCCAGAGAAGTGGCCTTAAAGAAAAAAAAAAAAAAAAACAACCCAAACATCCAAGCCATTGCCCTGGGTTTTGTTCCATCTCAGGCGCCCGTCAGGCTGACACGTCCTGACACGAGAGCCCGGGGGCCAAAAGGGACACGGGGACATCCAGCTCAGCCACGGCTCCTCCTGCTCTCAGACCTCTCCCCAGAGCACAATTCCCCCCACAACCAACCTCTGCATCAGCAGGAACGTTTCAGCCGGGTCCCTTTTGGGGTAAGACCAGAAGTAAAATCCAGGGAAGGCGGATTTCTGGAGCAGCAAGAATTCCAGCTCTGTTCTGGGGATATTTCATGGGAAGATGTCAGCTCCTCACATTTAATGCTGACACTGTCATTTGCCCTTCAGCGAGAAGAAAGGCATGTAAGCAACACAAACCAAACTGAAATTTCCCCATTGCAAAGCATTCCTGCCAGGAATCACAATCCCAGTGTCATGTTTCTTATGTGCCCTTCCTTCCACAATAGCCCTCGAAGGCCACACTTCCCAAGTTTTATTGCTCAGAATTCCTCATGCCAGAGTTCACAGAGCATCCTGGACACCCTCTGGACCAGTTTCAGGCCAGTGCCTTTCTGTATCAGAGTGAAATCAAAGGGAGCAGCTGGATCAGGACCAACTTTATTCCTGATTTATTGCGTCAAAGTCTCTGTTTCTCACAAATGCAGTTTTGCTTCATTCTCCAAACACGCACAACAACCAGGACTGGTGGATGAACACGTGACACAACACCCTCACAGAAACATTTATTCCCATTTATTTATCATTTAATAATACTTCAGACCAATCCAGCCCCAGCACAAGGGGAAGCCCAGCTGGGGTGAGGGCTGAGATGATTTTTGGGGTCTCAGGAGGGGCTGCCCCTTCCAAAGTCAATTTTTACTGCTCAACTCAAATGTTTTCCTCTAGCTGTTTCTAAACCACCTCTTCACCAGCCTCTAAGAGCCTCACAGAAGTTAAAACCCTTCCAATCCCAGTGTTTTTAAAACTGATTCAGGCACTATCTCACCACACTTGGCCTCGCTCCAATTAACCCCTAAATGCCAAGGAGTCAAACAAAAAGCAAAAAATCATTTGTTATCTCCAAGCTGCATCTGCTGACAAACCCTGCAGTGGGTCTTTTGTTGCTATTGTTCTCCAGGTTTGGGCTTTTTGAGCACTTCATGATAAGAAAATTGTTCGGTAAATATGTCAGGAGCCCTTCCCTGTCAGCTGTCATCGCCTCGGGGTGTGATTGCTGTTCACAGACATCAAAATTTTTGCTATTTGCCAGATTTCAGAAAGCAAACTTGGATCCCCTGGGAGATACCTGGCGCTGCTCGTGTGCACCAGCAGCAGGAATTTTTAACTCCTTCAGTACCCAACCCAGCCTGAAGCCATATGGGACCTTCACAGGGATCCAACTGAAGGGTAGCTACCCCAAATACCCCATGAACCCTCCTTAGCAGAATTAAAAAAACTAAATTGGGGTTTCAGCATCTTCAGAGATGGAGAAAAAAGAGTTTTGAGTCAGAAGGACCCAACAGAGAAGCTCATGGTCAGCAAGTGGGGGGGACACCAGTCCAGGGGTCCCTGGGGGTCTTCTCCTGAACCCATCTGCACAAAACCAGGCTCAGAAAGCCTTTCTTAGGAACAAGTTCTTTAACAGTCCTGCCAAAATCCCCTTGATCCAACATTTAGGTACCAGAGGAGAAGAACCCGAGTTATTCTCAGCTTAATGTGACCCTCAGCCCTCGTGGGAGGCGCTGCTGTCTGAAATGGGGTGAGGATGGAGGCGAGGGGATGAAAGCATCACTGAGAACCCCAGATCCCACTTCACTTCCAAACAGCCCAGTCATTCCAGAAAGCAGCAGAAAAGCTGCCTGGCAGCGGAGGGAGGAAAGAGTTGACAGCTTTTTGCTGCATCCAGCGTCATTTTCCTTGGCAAATCCAGGCTGTTGTTGGAAACGTGTGCCAGACGCCGGGACCGGAGCTGAGCCTGCAGGAGCAGCGCTTGGGATTTAACACTTGAGGTCCTCAACTTCCCAGAGCTCCTCCTGCAGCTCCATCCCAGCCAGGACAAGGACAGGGCACATCTGGAATGGTCCCACAGCACATCTGGAATTGTGCCACACGGGGCAGTGTGAATGACCTGCCGAGCACCTGTGTTTGAAGTCAAATCCTGCTTTTATTAGGAATGTGCTGGCTCCCAGCATCCCTGGCAGTGGCACAGAGATTGTCCTGCCCCTCTGCTGCTGGTGGTGCTGAGCCCAAAACAAGAACCAGCCCCTGGGGACACGGGGGAGAAGCACTGGACTGAGCCCGGAGTGCTGGATTCCATCCAAGGGATCCAGGGACTACACCAGACAGCATTCCTGCAGGTGCTGAGCATGGAGGCTCTCCCATCTCCTAAGCAAAAGGTTGAGTTTTTCTCTTGGTTTCAGCATCTCACCAGACACAGAAGCCAAGCTCAGCAGAGCCAGGATTAGTGCTCAGCTCCCCAGGCTCAGCTGAAGCCTTCAGTTCAAGGACTTTTCCTGCACACATTTCCTTTCCAGAGAATGAAGAACAGAATGGACTGGGTGGGAAGGGACCTTGAAGCCCATCCCATTCCACCCTCTGCCATGGGCAGGGACACCTTCCACTAGCCCAGGTTGCTCCAAGCTCCATCCAACCTGGCCTTGGACTCTTCCAGGGATGGAACAGCCACAGAATCTGTGCCAGGGCCTCACCAGCCTCACAGGGAAGAACTCCTTCCCAATATCCAATCTAAATCAACATTCTTAGTTTAAACCCATCACCCCTTGTCCTTTCACTATCAAATCCTGCACAGCCCAGGAATCTCTACACGAGTCATGTTCTGAGCAAAAACAACTCTTCTTGACAACAGGAGAAAACCCTAAGTTGGCAAAAAATATATTGCTCAAAAGAAGATTAAATATTCCTTTAAAATGGACAATTATCAGCTTTAAACTTTACCTTCTTGCCCCCCTAAAAAAAAAAAAAGCTCCTTTTGACCTTAGAAATCTGCCAGAATTTACACAGATGCATGTGGAGGTAATTCCTGATGGGCTTCCCTGACGTTTGGATGGGATCTCCCCCCTTCCCAGCAAGAGTTAACAGCCCAGACAGACAGAGCAAGCACCAACAAGCCCATCCACAGCCCCAAGGCAGCCAACTACTCATTGAGTTCATTATCACTCAAAAGATACAAACAGCTGCAGTAGAAAATCCAATTCTTTTCTTCACCCTGCTCTCCAAATGCACCTCATCAGCTGCACATCCAGCAATTCCTTGTCTCATCCCATTTTGCTGCCATAGGTTATGTTTTATGGGAAAACATGGGAATTCAAGTTTTCCAGGCAGAGCCTTCCTGCAGCCCCAGGAACAGCAGCAACTGCAGTAAAAAATTAAAATAAACCCCTCAGTTTTGAGTCTGAACTGTTCCATCCTCTTGGGTTGGCAACAGTTCCAGCTGCCAGCTTTAAATGCCTTATCCTATTTTCCTATCCCATGGGAAAATTAGAATAAAGTGCTGGTTAAGGGAACCAGTACTCAACAACTTGTTTGCAAAGTTGAAGGAAATAATTGCTCTGAAATGATTTCCTGGATTAATTTCACTGAGCCTGGCACGTGGGGAAGGCTGGAAGAATCACAAAGGTCTGTTTAGGCCATTGGTGCCTGCCCCACATCCCTGGCCCCACAGTTCCCTGGGAAACCTGCTGACGCCTCATGGATCAGAAAACATAAGAAAGAATTCAAAGATTTAGTTATTTTTAGAAAATATAAATATTATTATCAAATCAGAATGGGATTCAAAGATTTGTATTTAATTTTAATTTTTTTCTGGACAGGGCACTTGGATATTCTCAACTCTCTGGGAAGGAATGCCAGCATTATCCAGTTAAAACAAGAAATGGAAAAGGGAGAAGAGACAACTGGGAAGATGCCCTGAGTAGCTGTGGCTGCTTTATCCCTGGAAGTGTCCAAGACCAGGCTGAAGCAATTTGGGATAGTGGAAGGAGTCCCAGCTCATGGCAGGGAATGGAATGGGACAGCTTTACATCCCTTCCCACCCAAACCATGCTGGAATTCCGGGATTAAAAGCACAATGGGGTCTGTCAGACACAGCATCTCCCCAACCCTCCTACCTGCAGATAATTTACAACACAGAGCCTGTACTTGCTCCCAGGTGGATTTGACTTCCAGCCCAGCTCAGGGAACACCTTCCCTGTCTGCCCCCTCTGTCTGTGCCCCCGGAGAGGCTGAAAGCCCAGAGGTGACAGGAATTGCAAAGAGGGATTAAAGGACAAAGGCAGCACTCAGGGACAGCACCCCGCTGGCCCAGCATGGATTTAACCCTGTCAGTCACACGGGGATGGGATTTAACCCCTGGGGCACCGGAACCGCCCAGGAGGGCTCTGAGCTCCCAAGGGCCGTGCAAAGGGAGCTCTGGAGGAGGCAACTCTCCCCCAGTCCTCTCCTCCTGACTCCTGGAGCATCCAGCAGCTTCCAGCCATTGCAGCCACTGTGCTGCCACACCACACAGTGAGCACAGCCCTGTGCAGCACTAACAACCCTGGCCCCATCCATGGCAAAGCCACGGAACACAACAGCACTGCCACCAAGCCACTGGGCCAGCAGCTCCCACCAGGGCACAGCCATGGACCACAGACCATCCCCACGGACATAAACCCACACATGACGGACATGGATCCTCACACCATGGAACACAGACCCTCCCCATAGAAATAAACCCATACAGAACGGAACACAGACCCTCCCCATAGAAATAAACCCATACAGAACGGAACACAGACCCTCCCCATAGAAATAAACCCATACAGAACGGAACACAGACCCTTCCCATGGACATAAATCTGCACACCATGGCCATGGACATTCCCCATGGACATGGACCCTCACACAATGGAACACAGACCATCCCCATGGAACACAGACCCACACACAGTGGACATGGACCCTCTCACCATGGAACCCAGACCCTCACCACGGACATAAACCTGCACATCATGGACACAGACCCTCCCCACAGACAAAAACCCACACATGATGGACATGAATCCTCACACCACGGAACACAGACCCTCCCCACGGACAAAAACCCACACACCATGGACAAGGACCCTCACACCATGGACCACAGACCCTCCCCATGTAATACAGACCATGGACATGGACCCTCACACCATGGAACCCAGCCCCTCACCACACCACAGAAACCCTCCCCATGGACATGGACCCTCAACCATGGAATCCAGACCCTCTCCAGGGACACAGACCCTCCCGACACGATGCCACCTCGTGTCACACCATGCCCTCAGCTGCAAACACAACTCAACCCCGCTCCATGCAGCAAACCCCGATCCTGATGGGGTCCTTCCAACTCAGCAGATTCTGGGATTCTGCTGCCAGAGCCATCCCCAGGGAGTGCATCCCAGCTGCATCCCTGGAGCTGAGGTGCAGCCAGGCAGGAGGATGCTGGCAGCTCCCTTTGGAAGGTGTTGCAGGGCTGGCACCCCATCAATGGGGTCCGGCATCATTAGGACTTTGCACTCAGAAGAGCGTTTCATTTGGGCTTAAGGAGAGAGCTGTTTCCATCCACACCCATCTGGGAGTGATTATTCCTGCTGGAGTAGCATCCAGGCCCGACTGGCATCAGCACCATTAGCACACAAACCCAGAGTTTAACGAGAGAGCACTTACCACTGCAACCGCCCCATAAAGGCACTTAACCACGGTGAAATTGCAGCCAAATCTGCCACTTAACCACGGTAAAACTGCAGCCAAATCTCCCCACTTAACCACGGGAAAATCACATCCAACCTCCCTGTGATTCCATGCTTGTGCACAATGCATCCTAACAGATTACACCTCTTCAGGGACACACCTCCCACTTACTCACTGCACGGAGTTAACTCAGTGCCCCACATCCCCCAAGCCCCTCACAGACCGTACCTTCTGCAGCCAGACACCTCTAAAAATAACATCCTCCCCAAGTGTTGAAAGATATTAAAATATAAAGCCATTAACATATAATAAGACTGGAATGAGAGCTCCGCATACTCTGAAGCTCTCAGGGTTTGGCTTCCAGTCAAGAAAAATATATTAGATTAGTCTGAGAGCAAAATTAGGCTGGTGTGCAGTTTAATTAGCATTACAAGACACTACATGTGTATGGGAGAGCAGAGAAGATTTATGTTATTATGTGGTAAGAAAAATAATGTTAAAAGGTTAAAATAATATGGGGCTGATACACCACTATTTACTCTGGGGTTAAAGGGAAGATAACTTTAGAATGCCACTGAATGTTGTTAAAAACCCAAGTTCAATGATTTGCCAGGGAACTAATTGAAAAAACTGTGGAAAAACCCTGCAAAATTTGGTCATGGGTCAGTCAAACACTTGCTCTGGCAACAACATTCTCCATCAAGGAACTCAGTAAATAGTGATAAAACATGCTGGTCCTCACACAGAGTTTTTCTCCTTCATGGAATAAACAGAAAATAAAAATTAAACCCCAGCTCAGCTGTGGAGGAGGCACTCTTGCAGCACCACAAACCTGGGAATAAGGACTTTGGGAAGGTCCTGACTGAGTTGAAGGTGTCCCTGCCTGTGGCAGAGAGACTGGACTCATGGCCTTGAGAGCTCCTTTCCACCCCAAACCTTTCTGTGATTCCACAAGTCCCAAGGAGCAGCTGGGCTGTTCCCACAGAGCCAAAGGTTTCTCCTCACAGCAGGAATTCACCCCACAGGACATGCAGGGATGCACCTCCAGCCCTGTATTTCATTTCCCAAAGGATGCAACACATCCTGCAGCCACTGCCACGCTCCTGCCACTGCAGCATCCCAGCAGGAGGAGTTCTGGATTCAGGCCAGATTTTGCATGGAATATCCATAAGCATAGCAGCAGGAATATGAGAATTCAAGTTGTGAATGAAGGTAACCAGAGCCTGATATTTGCCACCAAGCTCTGTGGGCTCCCTTTAGTGCCCTCTGAGAGCTTCTTCCAGATACAACCAGGACCACAAAGTGGGATTTGAGGGAAAACCCACAGTGCGGGCACATCCCTAATCACCATCTTCCCTCTACACACATCCAGCCTTTCCCCAGCCAGGGATCTGACCTGTGAAATCCCAACACATAGGCCCTGAGCAGGGATTTAAAGGTCTGAGCCCACAGGATCCATGCTGAGGCTGCTGAAGCATTTCCAACAGCAGCTGTGCTCAAAGCTTTCAGCATGTTGGGCAGGTTTCAGCTGGGATGAGGATGAAGATGCATGGATGAGCTACAGGTATGCTCAGGGTGGGAGAAGCCTCTGGAGCAGCTTCAACACCTTTAGAGCCGTTGTGCCAATCACACCAAGAGCTGCCTCTTACTCTGGAGCCAGAATTGACCAAAAAAGGGAAAAATAACTGCAATTTCACACTGGTGAGGGAAAGAAAGGAAGAAATTCCTCCCTGTGAGGATGGTGAGGCCATGGCACAGGGTGCCCAGAGAAGCTGTGGCTGCCCCTGGATCCCTGGAAGTGTCCAAGGCCAGGTTGGACAGAGCTTAGAGCAACCTGGGATAGTGAAAGGTGTCCCTGCCTGTGGCAGGGGATGGCACTGGATGAGCTTTAAGGTCCAGTCCAGCCCAAACTATTCCAGGATTCCATGAAAGCAACCAAAGTGGGAACATCCCTTGTTAAAAAGGTAAGAAGTGAAGACTGAGATCAGACACCTTGGCACCGGGAAGGTGAAATGCCAGTAAGCAAATTGCTGCTCAGCACATTTTTTTGGATGACTCAGCACCTCCCCTCCCTCCCCCCACCAGCTGCAAGCGCCTCCACAATTAGTTTGACAAAACCGATGGCATCTGATCCCATTCCCAGGCTCTGGCAGCTTTCATCCTCATCTTGGGGCACTCTCAGGGCACACATCTCAACCAGCATCGGCCAAAGAACAAGTTTTGGCAGAAAAGTGGCATGACACAGATTTGGTTGGAGAAAAAGGCACGGGGATGATGCTCTGCACAGCTCAAATATTGCGAGGATTAATTTTGACAGCAAAATACGATTTAATTTAGGTACAAAATCCTCTAAAGGGACAGAGTGCCCTGATGTGGCTCTCTGAGAGCAGAGGCCACCCGACAGAATCCCTCTCCCATCCCACAGCACACCCATCCGGAGGGATTATTTGGATTTTATACCACCAGCCAAGGCTCCACTGCTCCCCAAAGCCTCTCTCACACCTCGGAGCCACTGAAGAGTCGATGAATTAAAGCAGCTCTAACAAACTCCTCATCTCGCAGCCAACGTGGTGATGCAACACCCGGCGGGTTCTGGGACAAAGATGTGGAACTACAATGCCTCAACCTCTGCCATGAAAATCTGCCCTTCTATCCCAAATGAGTTACATATTTGGATACCCTGTGAGGTAGGGAAGCGGGGTGTTATCGAGCTGCCAAATCTCACTCCTGTCATGAGGTCATTTCTGGCACGCAGCCAGGTGAGGTTTCAGCCAAAATCTCAGCGCTGACCATCACTCCCCATCCTTCCCCCCATCTCCTCTTCCTCTTGCCTCAGGTCAGGAAAGGAGGGGAAATAAAATAATTTTAAAAATAAAGAAAAAAGGGTCAGGAAGGGGAGTATCTTTTGGGTTTACATCAGTTTGTACAATCCCAACACACACAGCACTTGGCCTCTTCACTGAGGACACCTCAGCAGCTGGAGGATATTTGAGGGCTCACAGCAGTGTGGTCATTGGTCCCCTTCAAATGAACTGTAACCATGGTCCTCAGGAGAGCAATGCCATTGGATCACATCTCTTGAATTAATTATTTAGTAATTTCAGCCCAATTTATGCAAGCATCACATATATGGGATCACACTTTGGGTTTATCAGCAGCACAGCTTGGAAGAGCTGCCAGGAATCCCACACATACCCCAAAGCTGGACAATAAGTTTCTAAATAAAGCTGTTTGCAAACCCCTCATTTCCCTGCTTTAATAACTGAAGGGATGCACTCACAGCACCCCAGGACATTCAAAGTACTTGTTTTGAGCTACACATTGACTCAAGGCAGAAAAATCAGCAACAAATGGGTGAGCAGCACCACTACAAATCCCATTAATCTCATGTTGTCACGGCAGCCGTTCCCAACCGGAGTGGCTCGGGACGCTCAGCCTTCCTTCCCCATGTCCCTACTATACCAGCAACCCTTCTCTCCAACTCAACTGCTTCAATGTGCCCCAAAGAATATTTCATCTCGAGCCTGACAGGCCAGATGTAGAATAAAGAAATAAATAATTAGCGTTACCTTATCTGGAGTCCGTCAGCTGCAGCGAGCGACGCTCGGAGCTCCGTCCGCATCCAGAGACAAATTATCTAACGCTGTAATTTATGAATACCTCAAGTATTTGCCCTGGTATTTCATTATGCACTCGCTGGAAAGAAGAGCTCGAAAGACTAAACAGATCCAGCACGATAACACGACAGGCACTCCAGCCGCGCGCTATTCCAAGGCAACCCAGGAATCCCAGCACGACATCAAACTGCTGCGGCTCACTCCGTGTTGACACTGCTCGAGGGGCAGCGAGGGGAGAGCGCAGAGCAATGACCCGGGAGGCTCGGCTTCCCTCCGGTTCAACGCTGGACTTGGATTTCTTATGGGAAGCAGCGGGATCCAGGCAGCGAAGGAAGCGCAAGCCCGGCTTTGCCGGGGGCAGCCGAGGCCGGCGCGGCGGAACGGCTCCCGCTGCCAAGTGGGAGGGAGAGTTCCAAACTCGCCGCTTTATCAAAGCTATTTTTGTCCTTCCCCCCACACACTGATAACCAGCAAGGCGAGGACCGCCGGGGTGCCGAGGCAGGGCTTGGCATCTCCCCCGAAACCCCGCTGCGACCCCGCGGCAAAGCCACCTTGGGGGAGCGGGCCATCCGCTCGGGAGGCTCGGAGGGGAGGAAACTCCTTCCTCCAGCTTATCCTGCTCGCAGCGAGGTTTCGTGCCTGGAAAAAATGAGCTAAGTTTGCGAGCGGAGGCCCCAGCTCTGCTCCGGCTCTCCCAGAAGCTCTCGGGACAGGCGACCCCTCCAGGGGCTGGGGACACCGGCCGGGGACAACCGGGAGGCTGCTGCCCACCTGTCCTGCACAGGCTGAGGAGCTGCTGCGGGGGGCACACCGAGGCATCGCCCAAAAGATGATGCACCTGGGCTGGGGGAGAAGTGGAATCACGAAGCCAGGGCAGGAGGAGGGAGGGGAGCAAGCGGAGGCCGTGCGGGACCGGGACCGGGACCCAGCGCGCACGGCGGGTACGGGACCGAGCCGTGCGGGGCTCCCCGGCAGCAGCACCCCGCGCCCGGGGGGGACCCCGCAAAGGCCGGGGCAGAGCCGCTGCCCCCGGCCACGGCTGGGCTGTCGGGACACACGGCGGGTCTGTCGCGACATGGAGACGGCGAGCAGCAGGTGGAACAGGAAGCAGACAGCCCCGCAGCCCGGCACCCCCAACCCAGACGAGCTCCCCCCGCACTTCGGGGGAGTTCGGGACTTTCCCCCCTTTTTCCACCAAACTCCCCCAAGGGAGGAAGCGCCCCGGGGCGCGGCAGCCGAGCGCGGGGATGGAGCCGGGGCTGGCCCCGAGCAGCGCGGAGCCCCCGCG
>VXBI01001399.1:16774-53833 GCA_013397375.1 Toxostoma redivivum | reverse complement strand
ATATGCAAATGAGGGGGCGGGGTAAAAGGAGAGTGGAGCCACGCCTCATTGCGGGCCCGATCCCGATCTGATCCCTGTCCCTGTCCCTGTCCCTGTCCCTGTCCCTGTCCCTGTCCCTGTCCCTATCCCTCTCCCTCTCCTTGTCCCGGTACAGGCAGGCGCGGTGATGAGTGAGCTGCAGGAGAGCCCAGTCCCGCTGCCCATCCCATCCCAGTCCCGGGCGATATCCTCATCCCGATCCCATCCCGGTATGGATGGTCCCGATCGCGGTCCTACCTGCTGTCCCTGTATCCGGCGGATTCCTGGGAGCAGCCACCAAACACCACCGATCCCCAGTGTGTTTGTCACTGCTCTGTCGGGGGACACGGCCGAGCACGGGGTGCCCAGGGGGGTGTGAGTGTTTTGGGGGAGCTGTCACTGCCTTCTCCAGCTTTTTAAAGGTTGATTTCACTGCTGGAAAGTAATGGAAGCTAGAAAACATCCTGGGAAAGAACGAATCAGGGAGAGGGAACCCTGGAGTCAAATCACACCTGGTTTGGTTTGGAAGGACCTTAAAACTCATCGAAAGGAGCTGGCAAAGCCTTTGCTGGTTCTATTCCAAATCAGGGGGTTTAATTAATAACGAGAGGGATAATGAGATTAATAAGGTGGTGTGTGGTGCTCACAGGCTGCCAGGAAATGTGAACTGAGAAATTAGAAATGTTCTGAGCAAACTCAAGATGTGGCCTATAGAGAATAGGATGTGAAAACTAGAAGGAAAAAAGGGGATTAAATAGGAGGTGCTAATGGCAGCAGAGGAGGTGGCACTGCAGAGGAGGATTCCAGGTGGTTTTGGAGGATCAGATGACGCAGAGGAGGTGAGGAGTGGTGGAAGATGCCAGAGCTATCCCCAGATCTCCAGGAAGAGCCAGCACCAAGGACTCACATCCCTGGATGGTCCAGCTGAGCTCTCCTGGGTGGGCTCTCTGAGCTGGGTGGTCCCGAGCCAGGTCTGTGCTCCCAGACCCTGAGGGCAGCGTGAGTTTCTCACGGGGCTGTCCCTTCCAGGAGGAAGCCCAACAAGTCCTGGAACACATCGTCTGAGAATTTGTGGGGTCTTCATCCCACAGATCACAGCCATAAAGAATATCATGGTGGCCTTGTCCTGCCTTTGGGGAGGGGGACGACCTTCTCCAGCCCTTCCTGGCCTTGTTTTCCTGCAGTAGGGTTTTTTTTTTCCTATAAGTCCTGTGTCATAGACATGAAATTCCATGAGAGTCTCTGTTTTCATTTAAGAAAGAAATGTTTCCCTAGTATCTGGGAAGAGCAAAACTGGAAGCATCAAGCGCTGCCAACCCCAACAATTGAGGAGCAAAAAGCAAATAAACACAAATGAACCCTCTGTTCAAAACCCTGCAATTATTTTAAGAACATTTATAATTATTTGAGTGCTTTTTGTTGTTACTGGTTCTCATAGGATCACAGAATATCCTGAATTGGAAGAGACCCACAAGGATCATCAAGACCAACCCCTGCACTACCAAAATCCTGTTTTTCAAGATGAAAATCCCAACCCCAACCCTACATGGACCTACCCACACTTGCAGCAGCCTCATCCCATTTTCCACAGTCCTTTAGGTTACTTTGAAGGTGAATTTCAGAGGTCAGGTCAGGGGCTGGGTCAGGGGGAATATGTGAGCTCTCCATTCCTGCCTAGATCTCATCAAGGATTTAGGCCAAATCCTCAGACTGAGGGATTTCTGCCTCCTAGAGCTGACCAGCACCCCACTAATTAAAAAGGAATCCCATGTGATGATGGAATTAAAACACAATTAATAAGTGGGATCCTCACACCCGGACCAGTCGAGCCCCACAGCCCATGGTTGCAGTTTCTCCAGGATTTTATTTTAATTCCTCTTCTTCTGAGCATTCCCTCCCTTTCCTCTGCCATTCCTGAAAAACTTCATTACATGGATGAAGAACCTCACAGGTTTAAGTTGTTTTTTTGTATCCTGCCTGTGCTCCAAGGTCCTGGTCCAGGAGAAGCAGGAGCCAGAGAGTGAGGAAGATGCAGAAAGGACAGGGATCCCTGATGCTCTAGATGGGAAAATAAAGAGCAGTTGAGACAGTCCTGGGGAGGGTGGGCAGAGGCTGCAGGGGAGGAGAACACACAGAGGACATGTCTGGAATGACTTTTTCTCTTGATTCCCAAACTCGCTGGGGTTTTCCCAGCATTGCCTTCTCATCCCAGCAGGGCTTAACCACAGGTGGGAGGAAGCTGCTGCAGCTTAGGAGATCTCTCTTCCCTTTGGAGTTGGGAGAACTCTGCATAGCACAGGGCACTCCATGGCAGGTCTGTGTGCCCCTCTCCATGTGAATTCCACAGATCAGGGAACCTCTGAGCCATGTAAAGCAGCTTTGAGCCCATTTCCCATTTACATTTTGGCAGCAGCTTTGCAATTCCTGCAGCGGCTGCAGAGTCGAGTTTAACATGTGTGACCTAAAAGCTTTGGAATTCCTGACTTTTCTTTTGAGGAAAGCCATCCCTTGCTCTCTCAGTGATGTTCTCAACAACACGAGTACAATAAAGTCTTCTAAAACCTGAAATCCTGGCACTCCAACAGCACATCCACGAGTGTTTACAAGCCCTTAGGAAGGAGAATCCTGATTTTATGGAGCCTCCATCCAGCACTGCAGTCTCAATTCCTCTTCCTCAGTGAGATCTAAGATGTTCCATACAATCTGCTTTGCTAAAGACTGTTTTTTCAGTAACTGTGAGCTCTGTCCATGAAGGGAAGGTAATTATTTGTGTCCAGCTGCTTCCGTGGGGGCAGAGATTGAGCAATACATCCCTCCTAGAAGAGCAAGATGTACTAAGGAATCACATTCATGGCTCTTTTCCTAGCTCTGCCAGGGACTCTTCCAAGATTTTCCCTCTCAGGACATCAGAGTGTCTCGGATCATTCATCTCTCCCTCTCATCTTACTCCATGAATTCTCACAATGAGCACTAACTTGCCCAGAGAAGCTGTGGCTGCCCCATCCCTGGAAGTATCCAAGGCCAGGATGGATGGAGCTTGGAGCAACCTGGGATAGGGGAAGGTGTCCCTGCCCATGGCAGGGAGTGGGATGGGCTTTTTCAACAAGGGAAAAAAATAACTGCATTGACTCTTCCTGGGCTTATTTTCACATTTCCCCCTGCAGTGCTGACTTTCAAGGACCAGCAGCACACTGACACCTCATTTTCCTGCATGGATCAGGCTTTGCTCTGTTTTGAAGGAAGATGAGGCCTGGCAGCCCCATGATTCCATCCCGGAGCACGCGGGAGGAGGTTTGGCCAAGCTCAGCCTAAACACAACTTCTTGCAGAGGGGGTGAGGAAGATGCTGCTCTTGGTTCTGTTGTATGTTTATTTATATGTTATTTGGTGATAATGAGAACCAAATGTTCGGGATCTATTCAGTTCTTAAACTTTTATAGACTCATTGTCTTGATTTTCAACTGTGCAGCCGTCTCCGAGCCCCTGCCTCCCCCGGAATCATGGAAGTGCCGTCGGTGACCAGGCTCAGCTGTGCTCTTACTCATCCTGGCTGGAACAATGATATTCCACACCACTTTATTCAACCTCCCTGGTGCCTCCTGGCCCCCTCATCCCGACCCCTTGGCTCCCACATCCTGGGTCAGCGCCTGAGCCGGCCAAGGCATTGTCCTGGGGGTGCCACTTTCGGGCTGTGCTGGTGCCAGGGAAAGAGGATACGATCTGTGCCTCGAGGAGCAGACGTGATACATGAAAGATGCTCTGCCAGAGAGCCCAGAGCCTGCTCTGCCCCTCGGATCGCTCACCAAAAGGCAGGGAAAGGAGGAGAAGGGGAAGGAGGGAGCTGCGCCCTAATGCTGAGCCTGACCACGGAGGGGGCTCCTCTCCCTGCCCCTTGGTTTCTTTTCTGCAATTTCTCCAGCCTTTCTGCTGCCATTGTTGGGTCCTAGGTTGGACTTAATGACTCAATCAGTTCTGTGCTTTTCCAGGCCTGTTTGCCCTGGAGCACAGCTCTGGATTTGGGGCTCCTTGGGGAAAAGGTGCCACCCCACAGATGCACACCCTGTCCAGGTGGGAGCCCCCCAAGCAGACCCCTCCCCACCTAAACCATGACTGCTGTCACCACACAAGGGTTTGCAGCAGCTTTGCCACATCCTGAGACCCCCTTCCAGCACCTAAAGGGGCTCCAGGAGAGCTGGAGAGGGACTTGGGACAAGGGATGGAGGGACAGGACACAGGGAACGGCTTCCCACTGCCAGAGGTACATGGGATCAGCACCAGATTGTGGGCATAGCAAACTGAGACCTCAGTGTCACCACTTGTGTCTTCTCCAAGGGAGAATTCTGACAGGAGAGCTCCTGGAAATGCCCTGCCCCAGGCTTGTGCCCCATGTGCCCATTTCAGCCTCTTTGGCTTTTGCTTCTCTCTCTTTAGAGATGTAAATTCCGTGGGTAATGATTTGAGCCTAAAGATGCAATTTCTGTTTGAAGAGAGACAAGTATAAAGTGCCCAAAATCCTTTGCAGATGGAGCAGTTCCAGCCCCAGTATAGAATCCCAGGATGGTTTGGGTGGGAAAGGACCTTAAAAATCATCCCATCCCAACCCCTTTCATGGGAGAGGACAACTTCCACTAGCCCAGGTTGCTCCAAGCCCTGTGCAACCTGGCCTTGGACACTTCCCAGGGTGGGGCAGCCACAGCTTCTCTGGGCACCCTGTGCCAGGGAGGAATTTCTTCCCAAAATTTTATCTAACTCTGCCCTCTGTCAGGTTGAAGCCATTCCCCCTTTTCCCATCACGCCAGGCCCTTTTCCAAAGCTCAGTTCTGGCCTAAATTCAAACTTTCAAGTATTTTGTGTAAGGCAGGGCGAGTCCAGCATTAAGAACTGAAGCCCTGGCTTTAAAAAGGGTAAATCCCAGGAATTAATATCAAAGCAGGAACAGTCATAAGGAGAACATATGGAAGTGTCTTTTTCTGCTCACAGTGATTGGAAACTGCAAGCCCAGGCCCTGATCCAGCTACAGGACCCCACATCCAGGGCTTAGTTTCCAGGTGACCCTGGATTTCAGTGATTTCCAGCCTTGGGATTGCTAATGTGAGATGACAGCAATAACCAGGGAAGGAAAACCCCACGTGTTTGTTCTTCCCAGCGTGCCAGCACTTGTGGATTTAAGTGAGGAGAAAGATCACAAGGCTCAGACAGAATATCCTCCAGAACACAGCCCTAAAGCAGCAATTTCCTCTGCGGAGCCCATGTGAGATCAAGGCAGGATAAAGCAGTCCATGTGAGCCTGGCTGAGGGGATTTGGGAAGGGGCAGGAGCCATTTGTTGGGGATGGAATAGTAAAGATTAAATTGGGTATTACAGAGGGACCTTTCCAGAGGGAACATCTCCAGCTCCGAGTGCCATTTGCCTTTAGCTCTCCTCTATGAGAAGACTCCTGGCTTTGGGAGTGCAACATTCCTAAGCTAAACCTGCTGATAGGAACATGTGCATTTCATCTCAGAATGAATAAAAAATGATTGAAAAATAGCAAACCCTGTAATTTTGGTGAGGAATAATTCCCGTGCGATTGGAGGCAACGCTCTCTCGGATGGAAGGGCCAATTCCTCTGGATCAATGGGATGGAAACATCTGCTTCATCTCACTGAGATGTGAAGAGGTAAGAGCTGACAGTTCTTTGTGGGAATCTTTGCTATCTCATTGTATATCTAAATTACATTAATTGATGTCCAATGTTGATGTTTTGGGTAATTCTCGTGGATCTCACAACCTTCTGTTTCAAATTCGCAGTCTTCCACCACTCAAACTATTATTATTTTTACCAGTCCCAAGGGTGTGCTGGAGTCTCTTTGGTACAAATTAGAAAGGCTTTTATGAAAAACTCACAGTTTATGGAACAGAGGTTCCCATTGGCTTCCTGACCCCGAGGTAGTGACAGCTCCCACCGGAGCCTCACCCACAGCAGGGGTTTTAGCACCGTTCCCAACACGGCCCGGGAGCTGACGCGGGGTGAGGAACAGCAGTAATTTCCCCCAGGAGGGACAAAAAAAGCCAAATGTTGACAAGTTTATGAGTGCAAACATGTCAGGGGATCTCCTGGCAGCAAGGCTTTGCTCCAAGCCTGTGCTGGGTTTTACCTGGGGCTGGCTGTTCACCTGGGCTGGGCTCCAAGTGGTGGGAGAAGGGATTTGGGGGAGGCAGAACTCATTCTGCAAGGGGTAGAAATGACCCAAAGATCCCAACCCAAGTAATTCTATTAAAAAAACCCCAAACTCAACAAGTTTTGGAGAAAAAGTCAAGCAACAGAGCTGAGAGAGAGAAGAGGGTGGTAGGAAGATGCTGAGACTGGAGGAAGAAGAGTCACAGAATCCCGGGATTTCCTGAGCTGGAAGGAACCCACATGGATCATCCAGTCCAAGCCTTGGCCCTGCACAGGCACCCCAACAACCCCACCCTGTGCCTGGGAGTGTTGTCCAAACACTCCTGGAGCTCTGGAAGCCTTGAGGGCTGTGCCCATTTCCTGGGGAGCCCTTTCAGTGCCCAGCAACCTCTGGGGGAAGAACTTTTCCCTAAAATCCAACCTGAAGCTGCCCTGACAGCTCCAGCCATTCCTTGGATCCTGTCCCTGGTCACAGAGAGCAGAGCCCTTGGAAAGGTGAGAGTTTGAGTGTGAAGGGTAAGCAGGAAACCAGAGGGAGGTGGAGGCATCAAACCCAATCCTTCCCAGGTCTTTCCCATCAAGGGCTTCTCTTCACTGCAATTAAAGTTGAATTAATAAAGACACAGATTTTTCATTGGGGAAAATGCATCAGTGAAACCTTGATCTTCTTCAGGTACCAAAACAGATGCAAGGCCATGATCCAAAGGAGAAACCAGGAAAGCAGAGCAAGGGAGAAAGAAATCAACCAGTAAAACCCATCTGGCTCCCAGCATCCATGGAAATCCATACAAACCCACCTTCCACAGCCCCTCCAGGCTCTGCTGGGGCAAAGGGGCTGGAATGAAAAATTAATTGTAAGCTGTTACTTAACACAGATTTTGAGACAAAAAGAAGAGAACAAAGGAGTCCTTCAGGCAAAAAATGTGGAAAATGACAATCATTAATAACGTCAACTCCTCACTCCAGGATTTTCATCAGTTGGCTGAGGTGGCATCACATTGTCAAGTCACAAAAGCCATAAACACACCCAAAAAACCTGATTGATCCCAGAAAAATAAATGCAGAACTCACCAACATCAGGAGCTCCAGCTGGAATGTATCCAGAATGTCCAGGCTTGGAAAGGCCTAAAATCATCCTGGAGTTTCCTGGTAGGTGGAAAACACCCTGAAACTGCATTCCTGAGAGGAGGAATCCTCTCTTCAGAATTCTTAATCCTCCATGGTGAAGTGCTGGTGTGAAAAATGAGGATATCAAGCACAGTTTTAGAACCCTGCTTCTGGATTTCTGTGAATCCCAAGTTCTCTGCTCAGGGAGAATGGAGAAGTTGCAGGAGGTCTGAAATTGTTCAGAAATACCCATTTGAAAATGATCCTTTTCCTTTCTGATAACCCAGAAAGCAGGAGCTGGTGTGCCATCTATTAAACTATAAATAAAGACATAAAAGAGGAATTCCTAATCCACATCCAGAAGGGCTGAGGTTCAGAACCCAGACCCCACCCAGGATTTCAGCATCTGGGGAGTCCCATCTCACACCTCAGAACATCCCCAGGCCTGGACTTTGATTTGGGTCTGCAAAAGCCCTTTGTGTTGTTTTATCGGGGGTGCAGCATTTTCCAGGCTCTTTCCAGCAGAATTCTTTCCATGCTGCCCATCGCAGTTTTTATGGAGTCACGAGGCAAATTTACAGCTGAGAAAATTCTCCCTGGCCCCACACTGCCTCCCAGCTTTGATGTGCACAGCCCTATAACCATGAAAATTCACATCCACTTAACTCAAATCCCAGCTAATCAAATCCTGGGGAATCAGCGTGTTCCTGGGTGGATTTGCAGCTGCCGCAGTTTGGGCAGTTTGGGCACCACGTGGCCACCAAAACCCTTCCCTGGGAGCTCAGGAGTGGCATCACTGCTCCCCAGGCACCCAGGAGGTTGGTGGGAATGAGAGGTGGCACCAGAAATGCCAGGACACATCCTGCCAGCAGCAGCCCCAAAGAAAAAAAAATCCCAAATGCTTTCCTGAAAAGGCTGGTGCTGCATTGCTCACCAGCCCTGGCCCTTGCAGGACCCCTTTATGTAGTTCCTAAAGCCCAGCTGGGGCCCAGAGCTCTCAAACTGGGGCAGTTTAGGGGACACCCAGGAGGAATCACTCTGGAATTGGCAATCACTTGGCCTGCTGTATTTGCAGGACAACTTGGGATACCTGAGCCTTCCTGGGAACAGGTTCCAGAGGGTGCTTTGCTGTCTGGGGGCCAAACAACACTTCCATCCTCTCTGGGCAGCCTGTGCCAGGGCCTCATCACCCTCACAGCCAGGAATTCCTTCCCAATATCCCTCCTAACCCTGCCCTCTGGCAGTGGGAAGCCATTCCCTGTGTCCTGTCCTCATCCCTTGTCCCCAGTCCCTCTCCAGCTCTCCTGGAGCCCCTTTAGGCACTGGAAGGGGTTCTAAGATCTCTCTGGAGCCTCTTCTTCTCCAGCTGAACACCCCCAGCTCCCCCAGCCTGGCTCCAGAGGGGCTCCAGCCCTTGGAGCAGCTCTGTGGCCTCCTCAGGACTTGCTCCAGCAGCTCCAGGTCCTTCTGATTTTGTGGTTCCAGAGTCTGAGGCAGCCCTGCAGGTGGGGTCTCACCTGAGCAGGGTAGAGGGACAGAATCCCCCCTTCCTGCTGCCCACACTGGGGATGTGCAGCCCCTCATAATCCCCCCCAGCCCCTCTCATTGTGACCATCAGTCCCCCCAAATTCCCCCTCCTGCACCCCCCACTCCATGCCTTGGCTCTCCAGCCCAGCTGATGCCTCCACCATTTGCCTCCTGCACCAATCTGTTTTTTTGAAACATTTATTTCCATCCCTATCCAATTTCTTCCCCTTTTCCTGGTTTTCTTTCCAAACAGAAGGTTTCCAGCTCGGGATGGGGATGGCCAGAGTGTAACTCCAGAGCTTTATCCCATGGCCTTTCCCAGCCTGGCACGCAGCGCTCAATTTGGAGCGCGGTGTCCTCGCTCTGTTCCATGCCGAGCTCTGTTGTCCAGAGGAATTAATTCCAGATTATGTGTGGGTGTGGACTTCAGCTGGGCAAAATTTGGATACCCTGGTTGAGTCATTATTGTCTGATGAATCTCTTGGTGACAGCCTTCGCCCCTATTGTTCTGAGGTGAGCCCCGTGGCAAGAAATGTGAAAGCAAGAAACAAAAGAATATAAAGAAAGGTTACGAAATCAAATTCAGTTAAGGCAGGGTTATTGTCCCTCCATCCCGCCTCTCTGGCCTCCAGTTGGGATTGGATTTGGCAGGAAAACAACCCCCATGGGACAGTGGCTGGGGTTTAGAGCAGGTTCTGGGGGGAGCCCGTCCCTTTGGGACCCTGGTGGCCCCAACAACACAGCAGAGACAGGGAGGAGTTATCATCAATTCTTAACATTTTATTTCTTTACTGGGTTAAACAAGGAGCAGAGAAAACCTCCGCCCCAAAATACAACAGAACTGAAAGCATTACAGGTACAGAGACTATTGAACACAGAGAGTAGTAGGATAATATTTTAATACAACTGAATTATAGCATGGGATTGTGTTTTTGTTGGGTTTTTTTTGTTTGTTTTTTGTCAAACCAGTTTGGAAAATAAATGTAATAGGAACTAGTGCAAAAAAGTTCTAAACATGAAGCACAGTGTATAAAATGGCATAAGAAAACTGTCCCCTCGAGGACACAGTCACTTTCTTATGACAGAAGGGAGAAAGAGAAACAGAAGGGGGGTGGGAACAGAGGGAGGGTCCAGGAGGCGGAGGAGGAAAAGCTGGAAAGAAAGAGAAACCGGGCTGGGGGATTAGAAAGGATACTTTGACTTCAGCAATGTTGGTTTGTGTTTCACCACCACGCACTGGTAAAGGACCTCGTTGGGGTCGGGCCGAGCTCTGTCACCACCCACATGGCACAAGCACTTGAGAAGGGTTCGGGCAGCAGCAGCAGCCTGGGCACTGCAGGGGTCGGGTCCCCCTGAGGTCCCCACAGTCCCCACAAGGCCCTGGGACACCCAGCACAAGGCAGGGAGCCCCAGCCCGGACAAGGGCACGAGGGGTTGGGGTCTCCTCCTGCTCTCCCTTCCCACACCCCTCCTGAACACAGCATTGGCTCCCTCAAGGACCAGCACTTGGAATTTGTTCCCAATTTCCACCCCCATGCTCAGACAGGAGCATTTCCCTTTTGAAGGCATCCTGAGGCTGTGTCCAACAGAAGGCTCAGAGGAGCCGGATTCAGTTTGGGTTGGAACAGAAAACCAAACCAAACCTCCATCAGAGGGCTGGCTGGGGATCCCCGGGAATTCCTCCCAGCCACCAGCATCTCTGATTCCCACGGGGAAGGTGTCCCTGCATTCCCAAGGTGTTATCCCAGCCTGCTCAGCCAGGATTCACTCCAGCCTGTTCCCACCACGGAGCCACCCAGCCTCCTGCCCTGGAGAAACTGGCTGGATGCTATTTTAAGGAGAGCTGGTTGGAATTCCTTACAAATTGCTATTCTCTCCCAATCCGCTGCTGCCCGTTCCAACTGTGCGAGCAGAAAAAGTGTGATTGGTATTTTATTTTATATTTTTTTGCCTCATTTTCTTTTTGGAAAATGAAAGGGTTTGTGGGAAAGGACTGTTCTGGATGCATTTCTCAATTTGGGGGAAAAAAAAGAAAAAAAAGCAAAAAAAAATTGGTCATAATGATCAATCTGGCTTGTTTTGACAAGTTTCAAAATTTTAAAAAAATCACTGTCTGGCTCTTTTTGTCTTTTTGTTTTGCAACTCAGGCATGTCCAGTTCCCAAATACATTTAAAAATGGTAAAGCCAACCCCAAATTTCATAAGCCAAATCTAATTCTTGGGGTTTTCTTGTTGAGTTTCAGTTTACAACAAGCGGAATTGCCGACTTTCTGGGCTGAAAAAGGATCATCCTGAAGTGCTAAAAAGGCTGGAAACCACTCCTGGCCTGCCTGGAACACAAGTCCTGGAGATGTGGAGCAGGAAAGGGTGGAGGGACTGGGCTCAGGAACTCACCCATCTCCTGCCCAGGCCTTTGAAAGGGGCTGAGAGCTTTGATAAAACCCCAACAACTTTTAAAATTTATTATTCCTTAATTTTTTATGATCCCCAATTAAAAACGGTCCAACCCCCAACACAGCATTCCCTCTGCTCCCTTCCTCCTTCCTCACAGAGACACGCAGGGCTGGGAGGTCACTCAAAGAGCCACCTGAACCAAGAACACCCAAAAAGAGCTGCTAAAATCCTTCCATTCCTGGAATAAAATGAACCCATGGAGGGAGAGCTGTGCAGCTCCAGGGCTGCTGTGATCCAGGAGCTCCGAGCAGGCTCCTTCTGTGGGAGAAGGGATGATTCTGGGGTTGTGTGATGGTGGTACCTCCAGCTGGGATGCCCATGAGCTATCTTCTAGGTTGAAGGAAATCCTTAATACCCAACCTGAACACCAGACGTGGCCCTTCCCCACTTCTCCAGCCTAGTTTAAGAGATTTAACCCGCAGGGATGGAGAGCCGCAGGGAAGCACAAAAAGCTGATACACAGAATTCCCTGCCCGTGTGGGTTACAATGTAAGATGTAAACAAAAGATAGGTGGGGCAGTGTTCTTTATCTTCTCCATGACTCAGCCCTGGTAACTCCTCCAGGGAAGCAGCAGCCGCTCTGTGGGGGCCATCTGCACTAATGGGCCATCAGGGTCCCATAGAGTGACTGATCACCCCATTGTGAGATGCTCCACCCAGGGAGAGGAACATTCCTACCTGCATATAAACTGAGGCTTGGAACACCACAGGAGCACCACTGGATTCCCAGAGGACAAGAGCTCCAAAATCACCCCTGGACCTCCAGAGAAGAACCAGATCTTTCTACAGGATCACCAGGACTGCATCCACCATTTAATGGCACTGTTACCACCACCCTGACCACCAGGGTGTCAGGTTGTATTCTGACTGTCAGTCTAAGCTGGTGTTTCTGTCCTACTGCCTTTCATTTTCCTATCGAATTGTAGCTCTGACTGGAATCTCCTGCTGGTTTGCTTTCAAACTAGGGCGTTTTTGGTGCACTCCTGGTGGTAGATGGCAGAGGTGAAGTGCAGTGTTCTCTCCTTGCTGAAGGTTTACACCGAGGACTTGGAGCTGGAGTCAGACAGAGAGGACAAGATGTCCCCTGGAGCACCCACGGGACAGAAAGGAGGCCTGGTGTCACCTGGGTATGGAGAGGATGGCTTTACCTGCCTGGATGGGGATGAGGAAGATGATGGGAACAGCAGGCAGTCAGATGGTGATTCACAGATTGAAAAACCTGAGGCTGGTGACTTAAAGGAATTCCGAGAAGTGGAGGAAAGAGATCCTCAGGAACTGGCTGCCTCTTTTTCAGAGAGAGTGCAGAACATGTCCCCAGATGAGATCAAAATCCCTCCTGAGCCTCCTGGAAGATGTTCTAACCAACTGCAGGATAAAATTGAGAAGCTGTATGAGAGCAAAATGAAAGAGGGCATGGATATGAACTACATCATCCAGAAGAAAAAGGCATTTCGCAACCCCAGCATCTATGAAAAGCTGATCCAGTTTTGTTCCATTGATGAATTCGGTACAAATTACCCAAAGTACGTGTTTGATCCTCACAGCTGGTCAGAGGATTCATATTATGAGGCACTAGATAAAGCCCAGAAGATTGAGATGGACAAATGGAAGAAGGCCAAGAAGGAATGTACAAAGATTGAATTTGTGACTGGCACTAAAAAAGGTACAACAACAAGCGCTGCTTCCGCAACCACCACAACATCCAGCACCACTGTGGGAAATGCTCGGAGGAAGAGGAGGAGGAGCAAGTGACACGTGTTGAGGAAGAGTCTCATAGAATGACTCACAAAATTACATCATCTCACTGTGAGCTCCCCCTCCCTGAGGGGAGGAACAGAAAATTCCTACCTAGATATAATCTGAGGCTTGGAACACCACAGGAGCACCACTTGATTCCCAGGGGACAAGAGCTCCAAAATCACCCCTGGACCTCCAGAGAAGAACCAGATCTTTCTACAGGATCACTGCTTTGACAGAACCACATCCATCACTCTGACAGGACTGCAGCCACCATTTAATGGCACTGCTACCACCACCCTGACCACCAGGGTGTCAGGTTGTATTCTGACTCTGTCAGTCTAAGCTGGTGTTTCTGTCCTACTGCCTTTCATTTTCCTATTAAATTGTAGTTCTGACTTGGAATCTCCTGCTGGTTTGCTTTCAAACTAGTACACTGCCCCATCACTTTCTGGCAGAATCCAGGAATGTTTCTGTCCTGACTTTGTCTCCACCAAGCCCTACAGGCACTCCTTTCCCAGATGGCAGCAGGAATGGGATTAGGATGAATCACAAAATGAGTGTAATCTGGGCTATGGGACCTCACTTGCTTTGGCTCTGTGGAAATCATGGAATCCCAGAATGGTTTGGGTTGGAAGGGACCTTCAAGACCATCCAGTTCCACCCCCTGCCATAGGCAGGGACACTTTCCACTAGCCCAGGTTCCTCCAAGCCCTGTCCAACCTGGCCTTGGACACTCCCAGGGATGGGGCAGCCACAGCGTTCCCAGGCAAACTCAACAACCCATCCCAAACCACCACATTTGGTGCCACCAGAGACCAGGAGGCACCTGCAGAGCTCAGCACAGGGACACTCCAAGGCCTGGCCTCGCAGGATCCTGCCCATGAGCAGCAGATATCTGGGATTTTCCCTTTATTCCCTTCCTCCAGGCAGCAGCCGAGCATCTCCTGGCCCCGCCCGCGGCCCTGAGTGGCAGTGAATGAACTGCCCTGACATCTCCTCTTGAAGCAAAGCAAAATGTGTTGAAGAAAAACCAGTTCCAGATGTTTTCCCAGTGTTGCCAAGTTACTCAACATGTTCTGCTTTAGTTGTCAGATGCTTTCAAAGCGATTTCCCTAACTCCGAGCACGAATGGTGAGGGCTCTCCCTGGGAATCTTCTGCCTGGGGCTACCATGGATCTGTATTTTCATAAGAAAAAGACTCAGCTAATGATTAATGTTCCCCAGAGGAAGCGGGGCCTTTCTTTGGGATTTTTCTTCAGTTATTTTTAATTAATTTGTACAACTGGCAGCTACATGAAAGTGCAAAACCCAGGAATAACGCTGGACCCAGCTCCCTTTGCTCCTTCTCTCTGCCCACACCTGGAGCTTGTGGAGACATCATCATCCCTCACTTCCCTGGGGATGAGAAGCCCCCTTACCAGGGAGGAATCACTGCTTCCCACTGGGAATTTTCTCTGAGCAAAGAGAAGTTTGTCCACTGAAAGAAAAGTTGAATTTTATGTATTAATCTCAACATGGGGCTCTCTTCTTTATGGAGAAAAGATAAGATCATTGGATGAAAAGGACAAAGCCCCTTGGCTTTAAGTTCCTGGTAGGATGAATCATTTAGAGCTTGTGTTTTCCAAGGTGGCTTTGGGAATGTGGAAAGCATTTGGGATTGAAAAGGGCCCCTGCTCTGGTGGACACAGGGCTTGGGGTAAAGCATCCCTGGGCACACAGGGAAAGGAAGACCTTTCCCTCCTTATCCAGGCACATTCCTTTTTATCCAAGCATACTCCCTCCTTTTCCAGGCACATTCCCTCCACTTTGTAATAAAAATAATGCCAGTGGTGTTAAGTGAGACAATGTCACTGTCTGCTTCTAGGGCTGTTGTCTCAGAGAGCAAAGCCAGAGCACTTGGGGATGGAGGATTAGGAGGTTGTAATGTCAGACCAAAGGCAGGAATTTTATCCAACGGGCTCCTGATGATGGACTGCTCCATACACCGCTTCCAGCTGCTCCTGCTCTGGGAACTGCCTTGTCTGGATCTGTTTAAGGAGATTGGCAAAGTGTTGAATACAGCATATGGTGCCCTAAAACCACAGAACTTATTGACAGCAGCCCAGACTTGCTAAAGGAAAGATCTCCTTCCAAAGCCTCCCTCTGGGAAGACTCAGCACTTTCTTCCCACCTGCAGCAGGTAAAGCCTATCCCACGCTCCCAGAGCGCATCCGCATCCCTTGTGCCCTCTCTGGCATCTCATCCTTCTGGGAACACCCCCTGAGAGCCCAGGCCTGGAAAATGCATGGATCTCCTGCCCTGGGGGCCTCCTCACACCCAATGGATGAGGCTCAAACCTCTCCAGTAGCCACCCAAACCAGCCCAGTTCTGAACTGGCTCTACTTTCCAATTCACTAGGATGCAGCACAAGCTCCTGACCTCCCAAGGGAAGCCTCCAGCTAGGGAAGGTGAAACTGTTTCTCAGAGCAAATCCTTGCCAGCACCTCCTGAAGATGACTTGGGCTGTCGGATCTCAGTCCTGCAGCTCTGTGGAAATCATGGAATGGTTTAGATTGATGGGATCTTAAAGCCCATTCAGTTTTACCCTTGCCATGGGACACCTCCTACTGGACCAGGTTGCTCCAAGCCCTGTACAACCTGGCCTTGGACACTTCCACAGCTTCTCTGGGAATGCCACATCACCCATCACCACCCCCAAGCCTGGCCTGACGCTCCATCCCCAGTAGGACACAAGGGCTTTGGGGCAGGGAGAAGGACACACATCCCTCGGGATGGTGCTGGATCTGGATGTGGTGCAGGGACTGAGGCTGGGCCACCCCGGGTCTGCCAGCACTGCCCAGTGTCACACATGACACAATGAACAGGGCCAGTGACTCAGGGCCACTTGTTGACACTGGGTTACTCTTCTCTCGCCCGATGATTCGCTCCAAGATTAGACACAGCCTATCTCTGAGAAAGGCGCCTGGAATTAGCTTAACTCTTGGCATACAGGAGAAATCTAATTTCCTTTGGGATTCAGCTGTCTGGAGGCAGGGATGGGGCTGTGCTCCCTCCCCTGGCCTGCCTGGGAGCTTTTACTCCTTGTCAGAGCAGCTCCACAATCCACTGCTCACAGAAAACCCAGGGATTGGATCCTGGTCTGCAGATCTGCTCCATGTCCAACTGCTCTGATTGGTGTAAACTAGGCTGAAATTATATGGATGTCATGAGGAACAGTCAAATGAGAGACATCCTACTTTTTGGGTGGCAACAGCAAGGGAATCTGCTCGGGAAACACTCTCCATCTTCCATGAGCACCACCTCTTCCACCCCAAAAACCATGGGACAATGGGATCACAGGCCTCATCTCTGCAGGACTTTGGGAACAGGCAACTGGTGGTGTGTAAACATCACCCCAAAGCTCTGAGATTCAAGTCAAAGCAGGAATCAAACATTCAGCTGCTTCTCAGAGCCTCTTTGGTCTGGAAATGGGCTGGAAATGTCAGGAAACCTGTGCTTCCCACGAGATGCCTGGTACTTCCTTCTTCCAGCCGGGCAGGAAGTAGCTTTGCTCATGGGGCTCTGCTCACGGGGCTCTGCTTGGTTTTGCTTCACCTCAACCGACCAGAAACCACAGAACTCCTACAGGCCATCAACTCTGGGACTTCTTGCACCCTCACAGGGATCTGGGATCAATTTGGGATGCAGCAGGACATTCGTCCTGCTCCATCCCTGTCTCCTGCAGTGACCCACGCAGGGCTCTGCTGTAGGTTCCTGTCAAAAGCCAGCCAGGAAACAGAGGGACCATCCCAGTCCCTCAGGGAGCAGGGAGTTGGTTCACATCCAACTCGTGACCTTGTGCTAAAACACTCTCTCCTCCTTCCCTGCCCACACCCAGGACAAATTACAGCCCCTGGTGCCCGTCCTGGAGGCACCACCTCGCAGTGTCCATGCTGGGAACAGTTCTGGTGGGTGGGTGGAGAATTTTGAGTTTCCTAGGAAATGACCTGGGGATCAGATCTTAGGGATCTGATGTTTGTTTGGGGCTGAATCCCTGGATATGCTGAGCTCAGGTTAAAAAACCACCCCAAGTGAGCCGAATGAGGCTGCACCAGCCAGCACCTTGCCCGGCCAAGTCCAGCTGGGCTCCCAGAAATTTCCGGATCTGGGGGCATCCATGGATTGAAACTATTCAGAAAAATGCTGGGCTTTATTAGTGCCTCTTTGTGTGGGAGACTCTCCCTCCAAGCCAGATTTCTCCAGCTTGTTTGCCCAGTCCTCCTGCCATCCAGTCAATGATTTGTAGCTGGGAAGCATGGAAGGATGCCTTTGGGATTCCCTGCATCCAACTGTTGCCACGTGGGAACCCTCTCCCTCACAGCCTGTGTGCTGCTGGAGTCACATCTCCCCAACTCCTCACTGAGACCAGTTCCACCAGCCAGGGAGGACAACAAAAAAGGTTACACCAAATCATCAGGACACTTGGCAAAGTGGGATGTGGGAATGCTGGGCACATCTCTCTTGCTCCGTGCCTCCTCCCTCTCCTCCTCCTCGCATAGAGGAGCAGGAAAGGCCAGGCTGGAGGAGCAGGTTGGGATGCAGTGAGACCAACCCCGAGTGGTACCACAGTGCAGTGTCACAGCGTCCCACTCCTGTCCCCAAACGCCACCAGCGAGGCAGCGCCGCACTGAGGACACTGTGCCCCACCAGGCTGGTTCTGCCCCGAGCCGGTGGCTTTCCCTGGGACAGGAGTGGGCCAGGCTGTGCTGGGAGGTGCTGCCCCTCCACCTGCTCCCTCGGGATTCACAGACCCAGGAGAAAAGGAACGAGAGCTGGGCGGGGCTGGGCCGACCGTCAAACCTCGGCACGGCGCGGGCGGGGGAGGAGCGGGCGCCCAAGGCACTCGCGGCAGCGGCCGGGGGACGCTCGGCAGTCCCATGGGGACGCCCTTCGATCCAAGGGACCCCTGCCCTCGGTCCCCCCGCCCCCGTGCCGTTCCTGCGGGGCCGGGAATGCTGCCCCTGCTCGAACCCTTCTGGCGCCGGGTCCCGCAGCCCTGTGCGCGTTAGAGACTCTTCACCACGGGGATGCCCCGCGCGAGCAGCTCTTGGGGGATGTGCGGGGGTGCGTGTGAGCCACCCCCAATCCCGTGCCTCCCATTGGAGGAATAGCATGTGCCCCCCTTATGGAAAAAGATCTGGCGTTCTCCTTGGAGGTCGGCTCTGCCCTCTGTGTCACTCGTCCCGTGCCACGCTCTCCTCCAGGGCGGGCGGGGCCTCCAGGCCGAGCCCCCCGGCACCGCCGCCGTGCACGCTCGAGAAGGACACCATGGTGTGGAGGAGCATCAGGACCAGCACGCACAGTCTGATCCTGCTGCTGCCGAGGCGAGACCCCGCGGAGACCGGCAGCAAGGACGGGGAGCGGGGCTGGTGGTACTGGTGGTACTGGTGGTGGTGGTGGTGGTAGAGGTGGTAGTGGTTCTGCCTCTGGTGATGGAGGTGGGGGTCGTGGCGGTGGAAATGGAGCGACTCTGACGCCGTGGATTTGGGGGATGTGTCCTCGTTGCTGTCTGGGGGGTGCTCGCAGGAGTCCCATTGCACCTCGCAGCACTTGGCCTCCTCGTCGGGCAGCTGGTTTTCCAGCAGCCCTGTGGGAAGGAAGGAGGAGAAGGGGTCAGCAGGACAGTAAGGATGAGCCCTGGTGCCCACCAGCTGTGAGATGGGCACAGCTGAGAACCAGGACACCCAGACACCCCCTGGCACTGGCCACAGTACATCGGTGAGCCTGCACACACCAGCAAGGTGAGCTCAGGGCTCCCCAAATCCTGCTCACAGCAGTTCAATATCCCCACCCTGCTTTAATCCATCACCTGCAGCTCCTTCCATGCTTTCAGTCAGAGGCAGGACTTTCACCTCCTGGGCTGAGATGTTGCTGTATCCCCATTAACCCGTTATCCCGTACCCTTGGCATCAGGCAATGTTTCCACACCCACTCTGCCCCAACCAGCCTTCCAAACCCGGGAAGTGGATTGGAAATTCCCCAGGGCTCACCATCACCCCCCGTGCCCGGTGTGAGCCCGGCCCTCCTTACCCGTACAGATGAAGCCAGGCAAACCTCCATAGATCAGCTCGTCATTGTCCGGTAACACGAAGGGGCACCTGGTCTGCACCTCCAGGCAGTATTGCTTGCATGGGATCCGCTGCCGGCACTGCTGCTGGGTCACGTTGAAGTACTCGGAGCACAGCCACGCCTTGTAGACAGCCTGGGGGAAATCATGGAGAGGGACACTCACTTCCCAGGCACTGGGATAGCTGGAGCATCGCAGTGTGAAAGGGGATGGGAGAGCTCCCAGTTCTTGTGGGAAATGCGTGTTGGAGTCATTTGTTGAACAGCTGATGGATTCAAACAACCCGCTGGAGTGTAACAATGGTGGAGCTCTCTATCCAGCTAAATCCACCACAAAAATAAAGCTGATTACCACATGGAGTAACGTCCCCCACAGACAGGCACCGTGACAGATTCTGCCAACATCAGTGACCCAAGAGCTCAGTCTGTCACACAAAAATTCAAATGCTGTTTATCACCCATCCCAGAGCATCCTCCTCATCTCCGAGATATCCCACTGCTCTCCTGAGAAGGGATTCTCACCTCCTCTGAAGTGCCTTGGTCCCCATCAGCTCTGGACATGGCACAGCAAGACACATCATGGGCTGGTCTTTACTGGAAATTTCCTGCTGGAAAAGCTGCTGGACAGAACCAGCTGGGATGCAGCACATGCAGCCACTGCACCTCAGGCTTGCCCCTCTCTGCCACCAGTTAACACCTTCCTCACCTTCCCCACCAGGTCCTGGGAGAGATTCCCAATTCCCTGACACCTGGAACTTCTGCTGTGCCATTTCTTTTGGCTCAAGGGGGAAACTTGTTCATTTTCCATGGATGTTCTGGCACTGAGATGTACCAGTGGCACAGGTGTTTCCATGTGCTCTGCTCACCTTCCTGATACTTCAAGCTGCTCTTGGCAACATTTGCAGAAGGAAGAGCACCCTGGGGGTTCAGCTGTGACTGCAAGGCTGTGCCACATTCCCTGTTTCTCCAGCCTGTCCAGTCCTGGGTTTCCCTCTTCCCTTCCAGACTCCACGTGCTTGTGCCCATGGCAGACAGCCGGGCATATGGCCTCAGTTACAACCATATTCCCAAATTTCCCTTATCTCTCCCGCATAGGGGAAGTTGTTTGTCTCCACTGGCTGAAGCAGAGGGAGAGAGAGCTCCCATTTTTCCTGGTGTGCAACATTCTTCAGGCTGCAAGGAACCTGTGGCACTTCCAGCTCATCCATGAACTTGTGTGGGTACAAGTGACAGCACCACGGTGTCTGGGGTTGCGACAGAGGATGTGACCAAAAGTGTGTATTCTATCACCATCTGTTAAACCAGGTGGGGCAGTGATCCTTATCTCCGTGGGAGATATTCTCTGCTCATGGGCCATCTGTTAAACCAGGGGGGCAGTGCTCTTTATCTTTTCCACAACCCATCCTTCCTCCAGGAGATATCTCCTGTTAATGGGCCATGGAGTCCCAGGGCATGGCTGATAAAATTAAATCATCCCATTGGGAGATGCTCCACCCAGGGGGAGGAGCCAAGCCTTTCCTACCTAGATAAAATCTGAGATTTGGAACACCAAGGCAGCCTTTTCCACTGGATTCCAGAGGAAAACCAGACCCTTCTACATCATCAGTGGACCTTTGGAGGAAAGCTACACCCTTCTACAGGAGCACTGCTTCAACTGAACCACATCTGTCATCCAGGAGGATGCAGCCACCATTTAATGGGACTGCTACCAACACCCTGACTGACTGATGGGATGTCAGGTTGTATTCTGACTCTGTCAGTGTTTTGGGTTTGTTCTCTGTAATACAGTACTTCTATTGTAATTTTCCTAGTAAAGAACTTCCCATACCTTTGCCTGAGAGCCCCTTAATTTCAAACCCTAACTCTAACCCCTCCCTCCAAATTATTATAATTTTGAAATTACATTTTCCATTTCAAAGAGAGGCTCCTGCCTTTCTTAGCAAACATATGTCTTTCAAACCTAGAAACATGGTCATTCCATGACCACATCCAACTTCCTTTGAAACCAGCTAGAAAGGGCTCCCTGTGATTCAAAGGGAATGAGTTTCCCTCCTCTGCATGCTTAAAGAAACCCTGTGCTCCTCCTTCCAGCTGCATTTTCATTTTCTGGAGGCTTTAAACCCATCACTTCTTTGTTTCCCCACGTTTCCTTTGTTTGGACCATGGTGGTGTCTCAGGATTAAAGCTGGTTGGGAAATTCTTGGCAAGTTATTTTAGTTTTTTTTTTTTTTCCCTGGAAAATGCCAAATCATGCAACCCAGAATTTTCACAGAATTGTGTTAGCTTTGGTGAAACTTTTATCCCAAAAAGTTTAATGGGTACCAGGACACAATTTATGGAGTGAACAATTTGGAGCAGTCCCCAGTACCGTGGCCAGGGCTTTCCTCTGGGATGTGGGAATGCAGGTGTTGTTCTCCTTGTCCTTTTGGATGTTAATTATTGAGACACAGTGGAACGGCTCCAGAGGAGGGAATGACTCTCCAGAATGTGAGGACACAAGCAGGAGAGTTTCCAGGTCTGTATCTCTGAACATGTCCCTGGAAGTATCCAGGGCCAGGCTGGCTGGGGCTTGGAGCACCCTGGGATAGTGGAAGGTGTCCCTGCCTGTGGCAGCAGGTGGGATGGGATGGGTTTGAGGTCCCTTCCAACCCAAACCATTCCATGACTCCACGATCTGCCTGAGATGATTTCCTAGAGCTGAGGAGGAAGTGGCCATGCTCCGGAGGGGCCACAACTCCCACTGCAACACGTGCCGTCCCTGATGGCCTCCGCTCCCTTGAAGACAGTGCTGGGATCAAGGAGACACAGGGACAGCAAGGAGGACACAGCAGGACCCCTCAATGGGCGGCACATGGCCCTCTGCAAGCACCATGAGTTTTTCTCTGTCACTGCTGCTATGGAACCTCAACAGGATGTAAAGGATGGTGGCAGAGCTCAGGGGACAGTGGCACCTTACACTGATGGGACACAGCACTAGGGGGTGTAAAATGGGCTCCAAAGCACTCACTGACTGCCCAGGATTTATCCAGACAGGCCATATCCTTATTCCAGTCTGAGCAATCAACAAATCCCTACCTGGACAAGATGCTGTTGTTTACACACTCCAGACACACTACAATGTAATCTGGAGCAAAACAGAGAGAGCCTTATTAATTAACTTAATTATCTGGGCTGCCTTTAGAACAACAAGGAGGGATTTCCTGAGAACACCCCGACCCTCAGAGCATCTGGCAGCAAGGGGTTGGACAAGCTTCTCCTTCCCCTGCTGACCATCCAGGATTTTGCAGAGCTGGTGTGGATGATCTGCTTGAATTTGAACTGGCTGAAGCCAGGTGGGCGAGTTCCCCCCAAAGCCACGAAGTTTTCAGGATTAAAATCCAGATGGATTAACTAAACCACAACCAGCCTGTAGTTTAAAGGGGAATTATGAACATACAAGGAGCTGGATGGACACCACTGGTGTGCCCAGCCCTATCTGGGATCTTATCTGGGAATCCATCCCTCCAGCTCAGCCTCTTTTCCAGCCCTCATCTGCCTTAGGATAAACATCTCCATCAGTGGGACTTCCTCGTGTTTCCCAAGGAGGTTGTTTTACAGCACTTATTTCGCTGCCTACAAGTTTTCCTTCATACTTGACCTACATTTTTCCATCCAAAAGTTCACTCCCTTCAATCATTCCCTCCACCACTCCCTCTCCCTGCTCCGTGTTTACACATCTCTAATATTTGCAGATGTCTCACGCTCCCCCTTTAGTCACAACTCAGGCGAGCTCGGCTGATTTACTCACTCCTATTTCCTGCCAGTCTTCTTCCCAGCTCCGACTCTCTCCCACGCTGCTTCCCAGATCCCAGACACATCCCAGCTCCCACCTGGGCTCACGTGCAGCCTGGCATGGAGGGTACACTGAGTGCTCCAGCAGAGGATTGTGGGTGTCACCTCAGCTTTCCAGATTTGGGTGGAAAAGGCGGCCGGAACAGATTTCCCAGAGCTTTGTAGGAATTCTACAGGAATTTTTAGGAATTCTGGCTCATCCTGCACTCATGTGGAAACAGAGCTGGCACAAGCAGGCTCTGCATGGATCCACATATATTCCCCCTAAAATGTTTGTGATAATTCCCATCAGGGAAGTCTGGCAGAGGGCTGGGATCACACACAGGGACATTCCATGAATTTAATGAAAATATGGAAAGAGAGACTGCAAGGAGTTGGTGATACCACCAGGGAGGGCAGAGCTGGAGCACTCATCCAGAACCTGAACCACGATTCCCTGGCTGCCTTCCATTCTTCCTTCCCTTTCCAGAGCACCTGCCTTCCCTGAGGGAAGCACTGACCCCAGCCAGCCCTTGCCATTCCCTTGTGGCAGATCCTCCAGGTGCTGCAGCAGGAATTCCTGCAGCTCTGCAGGATGGAAACTGCCTGTGTGTACTCAAAAACAGAGACATCCAAGACCTGCTGGTCCAACAGGGCTCTCCCACTCCCCTGGGATCAGGCTGAGACACAGGTGGATCTCCAGGAGATCCCAGTGTCCTCCTGTCACTCACCCACAGAGATCCATGTCACAGACAAGGAGCAAATTCCCTGGGACGCTCAAGGTTTTGGTATCTCCAAAATCTCATGCCACACAACCTCCTTAGTTCTGCTGTTAAAAAGGACATGTGAGAATTTAGGATAGGAAGAAATTTATTCCCTGCTTAGATCACCTAGGAAAGCTCCCTGGTTTGTATCCTTGTCCTCTCTGGATTCTTCAGGAAGCAGGCTGGGTTGCAATCAGTGTTCCTGCCATTCTGGTTTGGCTTTTGGCAGATCTCCAGCCTGGCCAAGTAAATATAAGTGACCTCAACTCCAAAATAGCTCCAGTTTGGTGCCCTCTTCCTGCATTTTTAGCTCTGGAGAACTGGCTGCATGACTCTGAGAAAGCACATGGAATTTGGCTGCCTAGGAAAGGAGCCAGCTTCAGATACCCAATTTGTATGGAAGGAGGAGGACAGGCTATCTGTCCACATCGGAATTCTGCAGGTGGGATGAAAAACCTCATCATAAAAGACATTTAAAAAACCCCAAGTGAATTGGATTTCCAATAGTGAATTCAGCTCCCTGTCTGCTCACACTTCCAGTGGGGTCTGGAAGCAGCAGTCAGAGGGATGGTGCTTTCACAGGGAATTCCGTGCCAAATGGGAGTTCTTCCCTGCCTGCACTATTCCCTCTGTCTCCTGTCAGTACCAGGACAGCATTCCCCACCAAACAGGTTTTCCAAAGTCTTTCTGTGTCCTTAGGATTTCTACACATATTTGGCCACTTCAAGGCCAGTCCAGTATGTTGGAAACACTGGCACTGCCTGTGGAACCATCCCATCTACCTTTTGGAAGAACCCAGGAGCAGGAATGGAGCAGCATTCTCAGGATGCACCATCCCTGCAGAGGATGCAGTGCTTGGGATAGTCTGGATGCCCACTGGAAAGGCCAGCTGTAATTAACACAACAAAATGGTGTTCTCCCATTTGAACAGGAATCAATGCTCTGAAAGTTTCCCCAAGGAAAATTCTGCTAATGGCACAAATATAACAAACTCTTCTCCTTAATTAGAGGCAGGGGTTGGGGAAGCATCCCCAGTCCAAAACCACTTCTCTGGAAGGGGGAGATGCAGTCTGGAAGACGGAGAGGGAAATAGAGAGCTCTTCCCTACAAAATAACCCCAGAAGGAGACCTGGGAGTGTGCCTGGACCTGAGGTGAGGATCACTCTGCAGGAAGCAGGGCTCTGCCATCATGATTCTCCTCCTTTTTATCTTACTCAGCTCCCAGCAGGGATGGGAATAAAAATCTGGGGGTCTGCTTGTCCCTGCCAGACCCCCAGCCTGAAGCAGCCCCCTCCTCTCTCAGTGGACTCACATTTCCATCCTGGCCTGAGAGGAGCATCTGGAGTGGCTGTGCCTCATTAATCTTGGACACAGGGAAATGAGCACTGCTAATGAGCAGCTCGGGCAGCTCTCCAAGCTCTGGCACATCAGGATGCAGCGCGGGAAGCAGGACAGGCTGGGGGGGAGAGAAAAGCCCCCTTGGATGGCAGAGGATTAAGGGAATACTGAGGTCCAGGGCCAGTCAGGAGGAGTCACAAACACATCTGCAACGTCCAATTACCACTGTATTCAATTAACTCGGACAGTAACAATGTGGAGCTTTAAACCAGCTTTTTTTAGACTTTTTAAAAAATTATCCTTGCTATGGGCTGTTCCAACATCATCTCTGTAACAGCTGATTTTTGGTTTCTTTGATAGTTCTGGAGTTGTTATCCCTGTCTTGACATATTCACATGCTCTGAGTTAGGAGAGGGGGGGGAAAAAACACCAACCCAACCCTAAACCCCAACAACTGGACAGGATTATGAGATTTGTATTGTTTTTCCTTCATTTTTAATATAAAGTTGCCTTTTTCCTGGCGATGACAGCACTGGAGCCGCAGCTCCTCCGTTTCCCAACCAGGGGAGCCTGTGCCCATTGTAGCCAGCTCCAGAGGGCATGGAGGGATGGGGCTGCCAGCAGGAATGCCTGGGACATGGATGGGGATGGGGATGGATGCATGTAGGCTGCAGGAACAGCACTGCTGGGAATCCCAACTGGACTGGGTGCTCCTCAAACACCACTGGGAACTCCACATAGAGCTGCTGGGCTGGCTGGCACGTGCCCATTCCAGGCTCTCCATTACCCTGCAGCCCACCCCTCTCCAGGGTTGGTTTTCCCAGAAGTTCTCCCCCAGTCATCCCCCCCACGACATCAGTTTGTATCCTGCTTGTTGTGTGTCATTCTGGGCATAGAGGGTCTGGGTCTGGCACTGACCAGGCTCATCCTCAAGGAAGGTCCTGGGCAGTGGAATGTCCCCTGTCACCTACATCTCACAGGACCAGACCATATCCCTTTGACCTGAGTGATGAAGTCACTCCCAAATTACCTGGAAGCAACTTGTTAGAGCTACTCACTCACCACTCAATCACCTCATGAAGCAGCTGATTGTTTTAAAGTTTAACACTTTTAGTTTTCATTTTAAAAATAAAGCATTTTAGCTTTAATTCCCAGTCCTTGGATTTAAGAGACAGTCTGAACACTCCTTCTTTTAGAGGGAGAAGCCCCAGATTCCCCCCTCTAAGCCACTCCAACCCAGTTTGAGACACACAACACCCCAGGTACTCATTGGTTAAAACTAAGAGAAAATAACTTTAAAGTGTCACACACCTGACACACTCAAGGCCCAGGTAACAACTGTCACACTATGTCATGATATCAGGCAGCTCAACACATGCCTTGGGAAGGATTGGAGTGGGAAAGGATGGGAGAACCAACATCCCCAACCTATCCCTGCAACCACACACACCCCCAGCACCCAGAGGTGATGTGCTGGGGGGTGGCAGTGCCAGCTCCCAGCCCTGGGAATGCTCTCAGGGGACAGACACCACAGTCACAGCCTCCTGGCTTTGCTCATCTGCTCATGGCACTGAGGGCTGCTGTGTGCAGAGCCCAGGGAAAAGCCTGGTCTCATCCCAGCAGATGCCACAGTGCCCTTGGAACAAGCCCAGGAGGAAGAGCTTGTGCCTGTGGTTGTAGCAAAGCAGGAAGCAAAGCACTCCCTGGAAGAGCAGAGCTTGTGGAGTTGCTTTGGACACCTGTGGGAGCTCCTGTGCTGAGGGGACAGAGCACATGGCATCTCAACATGGCCATGTGCCTGTGCCTATTGATTAATCACAGTAATTAATGGCACAGCTGGATGAACGGGAAGGCAGTGACCACTGCCAGGCCCTCCTGCTTCCCACAGCCACTGCCTGTCTCCATGCATGTCACAGGTCACTCCATGTCTCTGCCCAGCAGTGCCTGCAGCCCTTTCCCTCCCACCACAGCTCCCACTTTTCCCAGTGCAGGCTGGGATCTGGCTGGAGGTTACCCCCTGTTTGTCACCCAGCTCTGCCTCACCACTCCTACAGCCCCCAGCCCCCTGCAGGAGGCTCCTGATCCCAGATCACTGCTACAAAACATCCCAATTCCCATGGAATATTTCCATTTCATTATCAAACTCCACCTCGGGGTAGATGCATCCTCTCTCCATGGGGGGTGAGCATGGGGTCACAGTGCTCTGCTCACTGACATTCCTGATGTCAGTCTCCTGTTCAGTGCCCCCTCCTCACATCCTGGGTGTGTCCCCTGGCAGTGTCTGGGACAGGGTGGTCCAGCCATGGTGGGCTGCCCCTGGGCACTGCTGCCAGACCCCAGGCACAGCCAGTCCCTGTCCCAAAATCCCAGCCTGGGAGCATGGTGAGGGACCAGCATTCTCAGGCTGCAGTTAATCCAGGCTGCTGTGCTCTGTGCTCCCTTTTCAAAAGGGTCTTTAGAGAAGAGAAGAGCAGCTTGTCAGGAAGACGAGGCCAGATGGAGTGTGGAGGTTTGTGTGGGAAAGGGGTGGACACCAGGAGCCAGGGACAAACAGCTGGTGGCCAGGGAGAGAGCAGCTCTCATTGGCATCTGGAGGGCTCTGTCCTTGTGACAACACATGCCATGCCCCAAGGTGGAAGAGAGGAGACCAGGCCTCCAGTTCCTGGGCCTCACCACACTCTGAGGAAAGTTCTTCCCAATATCCCATCTATCCTCTGGCAGTGGGAAGCCATTCCCTGTGTCCTGTCCCTCCACCCCCAGTCCCAAGTCCCTCTCCAGCTCTCCTAGAGCTCCTTTAGGCCCTGGAAGGGGTTCTAAGGTCTCTCTGGAGCCTTCTCTTCTCAAGGTGAACACCCCTAGCACTGCCAGCCTGGCTCCAGAGGGGCTCCAGCCCTTGGAGCAGCTTCATGGCCTCCTCAGGACTTGCTCCAGCAGCTCCATCCTACAGTCCCTCACCTGCCAGCCCCCAGTGGATCAGATACCAGCCCATCCTACCAGCCCAATGACTTAAAAAGTAATTAAAGACCTCTGCAAAACTGAAGCCGAACACGATGGAGTTGGGGACAGAGGGAAAGTGAGGTCCCTGCAATCCATTAGGATGGCTTGAGGAATTCACTCCCATTAGATCCTGCTGCAGCCAGGGGCTTAGCAGGATTCAAAAGTGGATTAAACATTTATACAGCTAATGAGAACATCCTGTTACATTAGATAGGATATAAAAAAATAAAGGCGAGACACTTCAGTGCCACGAGCCATAAATTACCCACCAGTGATGGGGGCAAAGGAGAAGTTTCTCTGCTCATCCCCCTTCCAAAGAAGTGATGAGATTGGAAAACTGTTCTCAGGATGGTGTGAGTGTCCAGCTCAGCAAGGGCTTGTCATAGCAGGGCTGTCTTGTATCCAGTGGATGCCTATGGAAGGGCCCAATCCTGTACTGTGCCAGGAGCCCCTTGCACAGCATCCTGTGAGCTCTTCCTTGGCTTGAGTGGGAATGGGACAGGGTATAAGGCAGAAGAGGAACCTGGTCCCTCATGTCATCCTTGTGCACCCCACGGAGATGGGCAAGCAGGATCTGGCCCATCCCCGCTCCCTCATGGAGCAAACAGCAGGAGACAGGAGCATCCTGGCTCCTGGGCACCTTCCATGGTCACAGGGAAGTGCACAGTTTTCCATGCTCATGCTGGGCCTTGCAGCACCTCAACTTGTGCCCACAGGACTCTTAAATGCAGGCAAAGATGACTTTGATATTCTTATCAGCACTCCTGGCAGCTCCTACTCCTGGAGACACACAACAAACCATGGCTCATGTCAGACCTGAGAGCTACAACCTCTGGTTTCTTATTCCTGGCTGAACACCCCTTGCAGAAATCTCCCTCTCCCTTCCAGGGGAGGAAAGCCCCAGGATAACTCCGAGTCTCTGTGGTGAGCAGCAGGCAGGAGCTCCCGGCTGGCATCGCTCCTCAGGCAGTGAATCCCAAGGGATGCTCTACTGCAGGGAAACTCCATTCCTGCTGCTCTCCCCTGGAGCAAGCCCAGGACAGGCTGGGGCTCTCCCTGTCCCTCTGCTCTGCAGAGTGACAATGCTTCCCCTGCATTCCTGTGAGCCATCCCAGGACCATGCTCTGAGCCAGGCTGCCACTCCAGAGCTCCTGGTGCTTCCTGACAGTCTCATTTGAATGGGAAAGCAAGAAATGATGACAAACAAGCAATACAGCACAGCAGGAAAACACTGCTCCCTGCACAAACAGGCAGAGATCCCTGTGGGTTCCTCCTCTCCACATCCAGCTCCATGGAAAATGATACAGAACACAACCAGCTCCAAGGAATATGACACTGAAGATCAAGAGCAGGTCAGGGAGATGTCCAGGTCTGAAGGGGGTCGAACTCATTGCATTAAAGACAGAAACATAGCTCCTGCCCTGCCAGCACTGGTCAGTCCTTCCCAAATTGTGGCTGTTCAGAAAATTGCACAAAAATTCCACTTGCTTCCTCTCCCTCTGCAACCACCAGCAGTGGGGAATGCTTGGGACTGGTGCCTGCAGGCACAGGGTGTTCCAGGCTCCCTGATGTGGGCAAACCCGGCTGCTGGCTCAGCCCTCACCAGGAAAGCCCCCATCCCAGCCACTTCCAGGCCCCCTCTCCAGCTCTACCTTGGCTCTCCTGTCCATCCACAGCCTCCACCCACCAGCAGCGCTGCAGAGCTGCCGTGCAGGGATAAGATGCCAAACACGTGTATCTGTTACTCCCAAGAGGATGAACAGAGCAGGTGGCATTTCCTTCTCCATTCAGGACCAGGAACAACAGGATGCTGGCACGGGCAGCACTCTGGAAACCCAAATCCTTGCCAGGTGAGGCCATTTCATGCTGCTTTTTCAACAGAGTGGCCACGTTGGCAGCATCTGGGGGAGTCAATGCTGCCAGCACTGCTCTTCCTGTGACACCCCAGGAGCACAGCTGGGAGAGAGGCCTCAGGGAAAAGGCAGGAGCTGGGAAGAGGAGCGAGGCTGAAGCAGGCGAGCCATTCCAGGCAGGCAGCTGCCAGCTCTGCCCACGGGAATGGGGCTGGAGCAGCGTGGACAGATGGCTACTTCTTGCCCAGGCAGCCTCCATGTCTCATTCACAGATTTGCTGTCCCTGAGTCATTGCCCTTCAAAGGACAGCAGAGCTGAGCTCCTGCGTGGAGCCAGGCATGAGTCGCATCCTAATGGCATCCCAGTGACAGCGGGAATAGCCCCCAGCAGCCAAGTACACCCTGCTTCTGCTGCCTGCCCACCTGCCTCCCACCCTGGAGGGAGGGCAGCTCTGGAGCCCACAGCAGAGGAAAAGCCTGTGGGGCATCCCTAGGGACAGGCCTGGGGCTGTGGGATGTTTTGACAAACCCTCTCTGTGTGTGATCCTTGGCACTTCTCAGCACCGGGGTCAGGCCAGGCCATGTGTGATCCCTGCTGGGCAGGAACGGCTCCTTTCCTGATGGAAAAGAATCCTGTCCTCAGGCAGGGACCAGGTGAAGCCCGTTGTGAGGGCAGGTCCAGCTGGGTTCACGCAGACACCTGTGCATCCTCTCCCACCTCCTGGTGCTGGTGTGGGAGGTGCTGCCTCCCCTCCCTGGGATGCATGCGGGGCTGGAAATCAGCATGGCACCAGCAGAACCCTTTGTCCATGGGGAGCATGGATCACTGCCTGGTAGGAAAAGCAGTGTGACAAGACAGCCTTGATCTGGAGGACCACAGGCAGCCTGTGACAATGGATGTGCACAGCAAGGGGGCTGGGGGTTGTGTTGTTTTTCTAGATCTCACATTTTGCCGATATCACCACACGTGCTGCTGAGCTCCTGACTCCCAGAGCTTTTCCACACCACACAGAACAACTGGATACTTTCCATCTCCAGCTGCTGAGGTGACATCTCTGAGGAGCTCGTCCCACCCTGCTGGTGAAGCCCCTGTGCCTGCCATGCTCCCAGGGATGGGCATACATGGAGAACCTGGGCTTGCATCCGGCACTGATGGCAGCAGGCATCCATGGCACTTGGAGCTACTGGTGACAGTTTGATAGAGACAGATGACACCCTCCCTTGCTGTCCCTGCACCATTTCCTGACCTGCCTGTTGCTCCATGGAGACCTGCTGCTGCCTTGGGACACTTGTGGGTTGTCCCCACAGCACCACTGACAGACACAGGTATGACAGGCAGACAACAAAGACTGACAGACAACCAGCTCAAAAGAAGCAGCCAAACACCACCCAATCCCCCCATAAATCCCTCCCATTCACACCCTGACCCCACTCCAGTCTGCTTCACCCCACAGCACCTGTGTAGGTTTAACTCCAGCCCACCACACACTCCCAGGCAGCTTGAAATGTCTCAGCCCCAAGCAAAACTCATCATCTGAGCATCCCCACTCCTGCCTGGCTTGCAGCCCTCCCAAGTCCCAGGTACCACTGGCACACTCCTGACACCTCTACATCTTTTATTCCATGAGGCAAACTCCTTCCATCAGTTTAGTTTTTGTTTCTCCTGTTTTCCAAGCCCTGATCTGAGTTTTCAAGGTACCAGACAGAAGGCACTAGAATTGGGCTGTGCCAGAGGCTGCAGCCACAGCACCTGCAGACCAAACCCACCATGGTCCTTTGGCCCAAATTCTTCAACTGAATCACATCTTTGTGGGGCTGCAAAAAATTCCCTTTGCTCCCAAGGAATGGGTAGAGAACGTGGAGCAATACACTCAGCTAAGCTTGTGCCTGTGCTCCTGCTCAAGCAGACAAATGATTGCACTGACCCGCTGGAATTTCTTTGGAATTCACTCTGGAACCTTTTTTCACCTCATGAAATGCCTCAAGTTGGCCAAGTTGGTTCTGGAGGAGAAGCTCTGGAGCTGACACAGGTGTGTGGGAGCAGCCTCTCCCCTCCCAAGTGCTGCTGCTCCTGGTGCACCAAATGCTCCATGGGGGATCAGGTCCAGGGTGCAACTTTACAGTCACCCATGCACAGATCCTCTGGAAGCCTCACTGCTAAAGTAACTCCCTTAAAAAACCACAAGGTTTTGGTGAAAACACTTTTGCTGTGGTTCCCAAGTGACTGGAGCCATCCAGGCTTGGAGCAGGAGTGCACCAGGCTGAGCAGCATTTTGGATAAGCCCAGCCCAAAAAACCTCAACCCTAACTACTTTTGTGAAGATAAAACACTGCTTTGGTTTCCCCAAGAGGTGTCCTTGGCACTGGGGTAACCCCAAGACATGTTGTTCCCAAAGCTCCTGGTGCCAGTGGGTTCGGGTTTCCAGAGGATGTTCCACAGGGAGGGATGCTCTGTAGGGATGCTGATTGCTGATGCTATTTCAGATTAAACAAGAGCCAGAAAACAGGACCCCAGAGGGTGCTGAATCTGGGCACTGAGGATTTGCTCCCTGCAGGCTGTGCCAGGGGTGATGCCAGAGCAGGAACAGCCTCCATTTCTCACATCACTGCACACCCATCATACAGAAACACCATCAAAACCTCGGTAGAGAAATCCTGCCCTGCCAGGGAAACCAGAGGTGCAGAACCAGATCCCACAGCCACGCAGAGAATCCTGCTAATCTAATCACATCTGAGATGCTACAGGTCCTGTCCAGCCCAGCCTGTCCAGCTCTGCTGCCAGCCCCTCCTGCCTGTCAGCCCTTCTCTTGCCACAGCTTTGTTTCTTGCAGCCTAATGACTCCTTAATTCTGCAGGCTTTGTCCCATAGATCTTGATTTGCCCCAGGACTGGTGGGAGGGGGCACTTTTGGGAGCTGTTGGGGAGGGAGCCAGCACGCACAGCTCAGCCTTGGCACTAGCAAAGCTCTCATCTGGTGTCTGAGCTGGAGCAACACTGCTCTTTTCCTGTCTGGAAAGATGGAAAAAAGGCACAAATGAGCCCCAAGCATCCCTCAGGGCATTGATTTGGAGGGACAGTGATTTCCTCCTGCACAAAGCCTGGGCTGTCAGTTTGAGTGCTGCTGCCGCCCCACATTTCCTGATGGATATTTGAGTCCAATATCCACATCCCCAGGATGCTCCAAAGTGTCCCCACAACTGCTCAGTGCACCAAGTTCGTTGTGTCTTGCAGTGACAAACGGTACAAGTCACACAGCAACAGGCGAGATGGAGGCAGCCAGCAGCTGCTCCTGACTCAGTTAATGACTTTTCCCTCTTATGTTCACAAAAAAACCAGCGTTTTCCACCTTTTAGCCACATCATCTCTACCTAGCACCATCACCCAGCAGCTGGCAGGCAAATCCTTGCAGCATGAGGTGAAATGTATTTGAGAAGATGGATGGACCTTGTGGACCCACCTCCCTCTTCTTGCTGTCCACAGGATGCCGGTGCCCCTGTCCATGAGCATCCCTGTGGGAGCCAGACCCCCAAATTCCTACCAAATGGGAAATGCAAACAGTAAACCCCAGAAGTGCATTCTCATGGTTTACTGTCTCTCAGCCACAGGGATTTCTGGGGTTAGTTGTAAGAGTAACAGATAAAACATTTCCAGGGAGTGATTTGGAAGTTGACGGTGCTGCATGGGAATAAGAACATACAGAAAGTGGGATCAGCCCAGGAATGATCCCCAAGCAGAAAATAAAAAGTGAGAGTATTATAGCACTTAGTGATCTCAGCAGCTGAATTACACACAGACCCCACCATTTCATGGGATTCCTATGTCCCAGGGAGACTTTGGTCCAGTCTTCCCCAATCTCCAGGCACAGACAGATCTGGGGTTGGGATGCCTAGGTTGCTATTTCCCCCCCGGCAGCACCTGCCTTTTCTCCCCAAACCTGAGGACAGCTCTCAAGATACTTTATTAACAGGGAATTACGTGTCCTTCTAAACCAATCCACAACACTCACATGCTTCCAACTTTTTAGCTTGAGGTGAAACCTGCTGCCACAGGAAGGAACTGGCAGCTCCAGTTAGGATCTGGTGTTGCTGTTGTTTGGAATCAGGTGGAATAAAGAGCCAAAATCACTGGAGTGGATTGGCTGCCACAGAGCTCCCTGTGAGCTGTCTACTGAGCCACACTTCTTTGGCACCAAATTCCAGAGGGATCCGTGGCTCTGCAGAGGGAGGCTGTGTGCAGGTGAGCTGGAGCTGCTGTGCTTCCTCATCTTCAGTTTTTCAGCTGCTGTTACAGCAGGGCAGGGATGTGAATGGGAAGCAGCACTAATGCTCCATGCACAGCCCTGCTCCCACAGTCCTGTGTCCCAGAAATATCATTTAAATCCTGTTTCTCCAGCTCCAGAGCTCCTGCAGCCAGAATCCTGCTGTGAGGGCTCTGCAGGAGCTCTCACACTGGCCGAGCTGCACATTCCACTCTGTTTTCCTCCACTCTCCTTCTGTTTTCCTTTTATTTGCTCTCAGACATTATCACCATCAAGCAATAGCTCTGCCATCCCTCACAACACAGGTATTATCCAGCATCTGGATGGGAATTACAAATTCAAACTGCTTCAGAAATCCCGCCAGCCACATTTTTTCCAAGGCAATGAGTAACTGCAGTCCCTGCTCAAGTCCAGAGGACTCAAAATCAGGCCAAAACTCGCTCGTCACCACAATGCTGGAGGGGTCTGGCATTAGCCTCTATTCACAGATGGGGAACAGCCACTGAGAGGGAAAAGCTGAGTCTCATGGATGAGAAAGGCTGGAGTAAGACACATAAATATGGAGTGAATGGCCTTAAACAAAGCAGCCTGATTTTCAGGAGCAACCAAAAGGATGGGAGCTGTGAGAGCTCTGGTGGGAGCCTGCAGACTCGGGTACTCACATGGGAATTTCCCAGTGAGTGGCTCAGGGGAGTGTGCACAGGTTGTCCCTGCTGCTTCTGCCTCCTGTTGCTTCCCAAGTGCTGCCTGTGGAATGCAAGGCTGGAGCTCACAGATGCTCTAAGGATGCACTGACACAACACAGAACCAGCTCAGAGAGACAAGTCCTGCCATTACCTCCAGCTCTGCATCTCCCCAGCACATTTCCTGCTCTCCCATCAAGGATGTTTAACCCAGGGACACTTAATGGAGACTCAGCAAAGCACGGCTCTGTTTCTATATACTTTGGAGTTCCAACATAATGATTATTTTCTCACCTCTTGCTTCTCTCTCTGGGTCTTCCAGCAGAGATGGAAGCTAAGCCTGAAGTTGGAATGTTTATGCTCCACCAGAGACGGCACAGGGAGATCCTGATCCTGCTGGGCCCCTGGAACTAGGAGCAGCACAATGGACAGCACCAAACTCCCTTTGGAAGTGGAGCAGCAGGACCAAACTACTCAGAGCAGGCTGAATACGATGTCCCTTGGAAACCACAGGAGGAATTTGGGAAGCAGACTGTAACTACCCGCCTTGGCCCAGGCCCAGAAGCTCCTGCTCAAACCCAGCTCCTCACAAAAGCGACCTTGGAGTAGTGGCCAGGACCTCACCAATGTGCCCTTGGTGCAAGACACCACCTCAGTGTCCCAGTGCTGCTCTTGGTGCTGCTCCTGCACTTGCCCAGGGCACGAACATCACTTCAAGAGCTGCCCTGCAACTCCAAGTGTCCATCAAAACTCCTGTCCCAGAAGAGGGGCAGCCAACCCAGGGAGGAAGCTCTGCCACCATCCCTATGGGAACAATGCTGTCACACACCCCAAGATACAGCTCTGAGAAAGGAAAGCAGGTTTAAGTCTGGAGACCACTGCACTTCCCAGAGGTGATGTCTGGAGGGAGCGTGCACAGGTGAGCCAGGCAGCTTGGAGCAGGTGGAAACTGGAGGCACCACATTCTTGTAAGAATGGAGCATCCAGCAGAACCACACTGGGGTCCAATGGAGATCTGACCACAGCTCTCATCTAGGAAAGGAGATGGCTCCATCCTGAACCTCCATCCCATTGATGCTGGGAGACACAACCAACCCATCAGCTTTCAGAACAGGGACTGTGCCCCAGGGCTGGGGACAGTCAGTGACACTGAGGGGAACACCAAGGTGAGAGGAACGTCCCAGCACCCCTGGGCCAGCTTCCTGGACAGAAAGGGTGTAAGAGCTGGAAAACAGCTGCTGTGTACAGGGAAGGGGCCCTGGCACCATGGTTCATCTCAGGTCACTGCTGGTCTAATGACAGCCAGGCAGAACTCTGGGTTGTCCCAGGAGCAGTTGCAGGTCTGAGACAAAGGTGAGGGGCCCCACACCTGCCCCAGCTCAGCCCCTGTGTGCACAGGGGTGCACATGGAAAGAGGCACAGGTGAGGCTGGTAGGGATTGGGGTGTCAGGAATGGATTGAGGTGGCATGTTGGGACTGGGGTGTCAGGAGAGGGGTGTTGAAGGTGGGATGTAAGAACTGGGGTGCTGGGAGTGGGGTGTCATGAGTTGGGTGCTCAGACTGAGGTGTTGGTAACGGAGTGTTGGCAGTGGGATGTCAGGAGCTGCCTGTGTGCGTACAAGTGTGAAGGGATGTGCAAGTGCTCATTCAGGCCAAGTCCTGCTTTGCCTTCTCTGTCCCAGCCTTCCCAAGGGCTCCAGACCTGTTTCACCACCACTGCCAGGAGAGGTCTGAGGAACAGAGGGAGACCCAGCCTGCAGGCAGGTGTGAGAGCAGGGGGACCACGGTATCCCCACACCACCAAGCCCTCCGTGGCCCAGCTCACCCGGAACGCCCCTCGTACCTTGCAGTCCGTCAGGCAGGATCTGACCGAGTACTCTTCCGATTGCAAGTACTTCTCCAGCAAGAGGTCGAACTCCTCGTATTTTTCCTGAGCGTGTTGGTCCAGCCGCTGGTACGCCTGGACGCAGCTGCTACAGGCCTCCCCTCCCAGCGCCCCGGCCGCCGCCACCACCAGGTCCACCATCAGGTTGTCCAGGCTGCAGTCCAGGCCGTCGGGGCCGGCCATCTCCCGCAGCAGGTCCCAGATCGTGTAAGTATCACAAAAGGAGAGGTTGAAGTTCCTGAAGTAAGCCTGCAGGAAGGTCCTTTTGGAGGAGGGCGAGGCGAAGAAGGGCGCGGTGGCGGCGGCGGCGGCAGCGGCGGCGGCGGGGGGCGAGCGCAGGGGCGCTCCGGGGGCCCGCGGGC